>CM065732.1:549042-629042 GCA_033310375.1 Conus canariensis | reverse complement strand
CCCAAATAATACAACCCATCCAAACAACTCTAATAATGCAACCCATCCAAACAACCCACATAATGCAATCCATCCAAACAACCCAAATAATACAACCCATCCAAAGAACCCAAATAATGCAGCCCATCCAAACAACCCAAATAATGCAGCCCATCCAAACAACCCAAATAATGCAGCCCATCCAAACAACCCAAATAATGCAACCCATCCAAACAACCCAAATAATGCAACCCATCCAAACAACCCAAATAATGCAACCCATCCAAACAACCCAAATAATGCAACCCATCCAAACAACCCAAATAATGCAATCCTTCCAAACAACCCAAATAATGCAACCCATCCAAACAACCCAAATAATGCAATCCATCCAAACAACCCAAATAATGCAATCCATCCAAACAACCCAAATAATGCAATCCATCCAAACAACCCAGATAATGCAATCCATCTAGTCCCAATGTTCGTGACTCACTCAGTTCGCCTCTCTCTCTCTCTCTCTCTCTCTCTCTCTCTCTCTCTCCTCTCTCTCTCTCTCTCTCTCTCTCTCTCTGAAATAATGCAGGACAGATTGTTAGACTAGGCTTTGGCCTAAAATCTTCATCCTTGCGTACTATAGATCAATCAATCAATCAATCAATCAATCAATCAATCGCTCAATATCTCTCTCTCTCTCTCTCTCTCTCTCTCTCTCTCTCTCTCTCTCTCTCTCTGTCATGTCTATTACTTGTCTTCTCCAGAATTTTAAATAGTTCTTTTTATTTTTATATTGTCATTGCTTTTCTGGTATTCCTTTCTTTTGTATTACCGCATTTACCATAGTAAATATAGACGCTTTTTTCTTTGACTAGAAAAAAAAGTAAAAGAACAGACTCTAAGAATGCAGATCGAGTCCAATGTCTCTAGGGTGATGATTTGATGGTTAAAGTCCAATGTCTTTAGAGTGATGATTTGATGGTTGAAGTCCAATGTCTTTAGAGTGATGATTTGATGGTTGAAGTCCAATGTCTTTAGAGTGATGATTTGATGGTTGAAGTCCAATGTCTTTAGGGTGATGATTTGATGGTTGAAGTCAATGTCTTTGTAGTGATGATTTGATGGTTGAAGTCCAATGTCTTTAGAGTGATGATTTGATGGTTGAAGTCCAATGCCTTTAAGGTGATGATTTGATGGTTGAAGTCCAATGTCTTTGTAGTGATGATTTGATGGTTGAAGTCCAATGCCTTTAGGGTGATGATTTGATGGTTGAAGTCCAATGTCTTTAGAGTGATGATTTGATGGTTGAAGTCCAGTGTCTTTGTAGTGATGATTTGATGGTTGAAGTCCAATGTCTTTAGAGTGATGATTTGATGGTTGAAGTCCAATGTCTTTAGAGTGATGATTTGATGGTTGAAGTCCAATGTCTTTAGGGTGATGATTTGACGGTTGAAGTCAAATGCCTTTAGAGTGATGATTTGATGGTTGAAGTCCAATGTCTTTAGAGTGATGATTTGATGGTTGAAGTCCAATGTCTTTAGAGTGATTCAGACTTCAGACTTCAGACTTCAGAAAACTTTATTATCTCTTGTTAAAAGAGAAATTACATTCGTGACTGCTGCCCTAAAAGTTAAGACATACATATTTATAGTTACGAACATGACACTGAAATTAAAATTACTTTCAAACAATAAAACATGCGTGTATCACAAAAATGGGAATTTCATTCTTTCTCCTTTTTTGGTAGTGCAAATAAAACATGCACTCAGCCACACATAATTATATATACACACATGCCTGCCCGCATGAGAGAGAGAGAGAGAGAGAAGAGAGAGAGAGAGAGAGAGAGAGAGAGAGGAGAGAGGGGAGAGAGGTGATTTATCATTAAAAATCATTAAGATAAGACATATTCCAGACATTTCTATTCCTCACTGCTCCAGGACATGCACACATAACACACACACACACTCCAGCATCTATACTTTCCCGCTTGCTCACAGACATACACACACACGCACATGCTTATTATATCACAGGTGATCCACCATCTCTTCTTCTTACATGCCGTGTTTGTTTAAAAACGCAATGGATTTGAACACAAAGCTCTTTTTTGTGCGCATCAGCTTAGCTCTGCGGACACGAAATCGTCTGCCTGATGGAAGGAGCTCATACTGTCGCGCAAGCGTGTGCCCACTGTCACCAACAATCGCACGAGCCTTGTTCACCGCACGCCTTTCATACAACTCACTCATACTCTCCTGTCTCTCACCAACAATCTTACCACAGATGTTCACAACGTTATCCAAGAGTTTGCTGTTTTTCAGACTAAGATTTCCATACCAGCAAATGCATGAAAAAGTCAAGACAGACTCAATTAAACTCCTGTAAAATGTTTTAAGTATTTTTGGCTGGACATGCAGATTCCTCAATTTGCGTAGGAAATACATTCTGGTTAGGCATTCTTTGTATGTGGACCTGGTGTGTGTATTGAAAGTGAGCTTACTGTCTAACGTTGTGCCCAGATATTTGTATTCCTCTACCCGTTCCACTTTTTCTCCATCAATATAAAGATCCGGCACATAATTTTTCGCTTTCCTCAAATCTATGATCATCTCATTTGTTTTGGGTGTTTTTTAGTTAAGCTCAAGATAATTTTCTTTACTCCAGGTGCTGAAACGCTCAGCTTCATCAAAATATGTTATATCAGAATTGGAAAGGTCTTCAAGGGCTGTATCATCTGAATATTTTATAACTGGTGTTTCTTCTGCATCAATGCAGTCGTTGGTGTACAGAGTAAAGAGGACAGGAGAAAGAACGGTACCTTGAGGGGAACCTGTGGAACAAAAGAGGACAGATGACATGACAGATTCATAGCGCACTGACTGGGATCTGGAGATGAGGAAATCTGTGATCCACAGGATAAGCCTGGGTCTGACGTTTAAGGATAAAAGTTTGTGTGCTAAAAGATGAGGCTGGATGATGTTAAAAGCTGATGAAAAATCAATGAAAAGAATACGAACAAAAGAATCTGTTTTCTCCAGGTGAGTGTAAGTGTTGTGTAAAAGTGTGAGAGTGGCATCGTCTGTGCATCTGTTGCGTTTGTATGCAAACTGATAAGGATCTTGATGACTGACTGTATCAGTGAGGAGGTGACTGAGTATTGCTCTTTCGAAACACTTCATCACAATGGATGTTAGAGCGACTGGGCGGTAGTCATTGAAGGAAGATGGTTTAGACTTTTTTGGCATAGGACAGATCACTGAGGCTTTCCAGAGAGAGGGGACAGTTGAAGTTTTAATAGACCAATTGAACAGTCTAGTGAAGACATGACAGAGTTGAGATCCACAGTTCTTGAGTAATACACTACTAATATTGTCTGGTCCAGGCGCCTTTCGGATATTTAATCTTTTAAACATTGAAAGTATTGTTTTATCTTCCATAATGATCTCATCTTCTATCTTTGCTTTGATTTCCTCTTTTATCACTCCCAATACATCAGTAAAATCATGAGCATCAAAACGACAGTAAAATTCGTTGAGTTCATTAGAGAACTGTTGTTGTTGTTCTTTTGATAAGGCACAGTGATGAAGGGATTTGGTTTGACCAGTTAATTTTTTTAGACCTTGCCATGCGTTTCGCATATTACCGCACTGAAACTGCAATTCAACCTTCTCTTTGTACTTTGTTTGGGCTGAGCGTATTTCCTTTCTCGTTCCGTTTTTGTTTTCTGTTTGAAAGGCAATTTTCTTTTCATTTAAAACTGTTTTCAGTGGCTTCATTACCCATGGTTTATTATTAGGGAAAATTTTGATTGTTTTTGGTGGAATGATTAAATCTTGACAAAACATAGTGTATTCTGATATGACATCTGTTGCTTCATGGATATTGACAGAGGATTCAAAGAAAAGGTCCCAATCAGTACAGTCAAAACATCCTTGTAATTCCAAAATACTGTCAGGCTCCCATACCTTAACCTTCTTCTTTATGATGGGTTCTGTCTGAATTTTAGGTCTGTACGCAGGTATGAGGTGGACTACATCATGATCGGATTTTCCGATAGGGGGTAGGGGTTCAGATTTGTAAGCGTGATTGATGTTGCCATAACAGAGATCGGGCATTTTGTTTTTACGAGTAAAACAGGTAATATATTCTTTGAAAGATGGAAGGGATGAGTCAATCTTCTGTTTACAGTTATTAAAATCACCAAGAATAAAATTGGGTGCATCAGGAGAGATAGACTGAAGAAATTGCACAGTATCAACAACATGGGCAGCGGCACATGACACATTGGCAGCAGGATGAGCATAAACAACTGTTAAAAACAACTGTCCGAATTCCCGCGGCAGGTATCTTGGTCTCAGAGACAGCGATATCAGTTCTATATAAGGGGTGCACAGCCGTCTTCTCACAGCCACATTAGCATTGTCACACCATCTACTGTTGACATACACACACACCCCTCCCCCGTGTGCCTTGCCTGTGCCTTGATGATTTGATGGTTGAAGTCCAATGTCTTTTGAGTGATGATTTGATGGTTGAAGTCCAATGTCTTTAGAGTGATGATTTGATGGTTGAAGTCCAATGTCTTTTGAGTGATGATTTGATGGTTGAAGTCCTGTGAATGTTTTTTAGTATTCCTCATTTGTTCGTGGAGAAACATTGAAGTGTGTGTGTGTGTGTGTGTGTGTGTGTGTGTGTGTGTGTGTGTGTGTGTGTGTGTGTGTGTGTGTGATTGTGTGAGGGGAGAGACGGGGGATGGGTGGGTGAGCATGCCTCTCTCTCTCTCTCTCTCTCTCTCTCTCTCTCTCTCTCTCTCTCTCTCTCTCTCTCTCTCTCTCTCTTTCTCTCTCTCTCTAGTGGTTTTCCTTCTTTCTTCAGATCTGCTATTTCTTGTCCTTCTTTCTTCCTTTAGTTCTTCTCTCCCTCCTTTTCCTATCCTTTCCTCACTCTTTACTCACAAACATGGTTGTTTTTCTTCGATCGTGCTGGCGTGTCACTGCATACTAACGATGCTAATTAAAGCCCGCGATCCTCTGGGCGCCTGTCCCCATGAGTTATGGGCCTAATTTGTCGCCGGCCCAACGCCGGCTCTGGCGCCGCCTTCTCCGCTGTTGATGGCGTCATTGGATTTGCCGGGAAGACCGCTCACAACCTGAGACCGCTGTGCATCGTTCGGCCGACGTCGGGGTCCTTGTCCAGGCTCCGGAGACCAGGTTGAAACTAAGGGGGGCGGAGAGGTGAGGGAGTGGGGGGGGGGGCTGACCACTGAGCTGCGGGAGAAAGGGAGGTAGTGCCGCACACTGAAGACATGGCTCCACCGTGCCATCTTGTTGTGGTCATCTATCGTGCTACCTTCTTGTGGTCATCCATCGTGCCACCTTCTTGTGGTCATCCATCGTGCCACCTTGTTGTGGTCATCCATCGTGCTACCTTGTTGTGGTCATCCATCGTGCCACCTTCTTGTGGTCATCCATCGTGCCACCTTCTTGTGGTCATCCATCGTGCCACCTTGTTGTGGTCATTCATCGTGCCACCTTCTTGTGGTCATCCATCGTGCCACCTTGTGGTCATCATCTGCCAGGCGCCACACTGTGGGCACTGGGCTCCACGCCTTGTGGTGGTCATCCATTGTGTCCACCTTGTTGTGGTCATCCATCGTGTCCACCTTGTTGTGGTCATCCATCATGCCACCATGTTGTGGTCATCCATCGTGCCACCATGTTGTGGTCATCCATCGTGTCACCTTGTTGTGGTCATCCATCGTGCCACCATGTTGTGGTCATCCATCATGCCACCTTGTTGTGGTCATCCATCATGCCACCATGTTGTGGTCATCCATCATGCCACCATGTTGTGGTCATCCATCATGCCACCTTGTTGTGGTCATCCATCATGCCACCATGTTGTGGTCATCCATCATGCCACCATGTTGTGGTCATCCATCATGCCACCATGTTGTGGTCATCCATCATGCCACCATGTTGTGGTCATCCATCATGCCACCTTGTTGTGGTCATCCATCATGCCACCATGTTGTGGTCATCCATCATGCCACCATGTTGTGGTCATCCATCATGCCACCATGTTGTGGTCATCCATCATGCCACCATGTTGTGGTCATCCATCATGCCACCTTGTTGTGGTCATCCATCATGCCACCATGTTGTGGTCATCCATCATGCCACCATGTTGTGGTCATCCATCATGCCACCTTGTTGTGGTCATCCATCATGCCACCATGTTGTGGTCATCCATCATGCCACCATGTTGTGGTCATCCATCGTGCCACCTTGTTGTGGTCATCCATCGTGCCACCTTGTTGTGGTCATCCATCGTGCCACCATGTTGTGGTCATCCATCGTGTCACCTTGTTGTGGTCATCCATCGTGTCACCTTGTTGTGGTCATCCATCGTGTCACCTTGTTGTGGTCATCCATCGTGCCACCTTGTTGTGGTCATCCATCGTGCCACCTTGTTGTGGTCATCCATCATGCCACCTTGTTGTGGTCATCCATCGTGCCGCCTTGTTGTGGTCATCCATCATGCCACCTTGTTGTGGTCATCAGCTGCCGGACGCCACACTGTGGGCACTGGACTCCACGCCTTGAACCTGGTGCTCTGTGGCACTCTTTCCATAAACGTCTTCAGAGATTTGATTCCAGTGTGCTTAATACTAACCGACAGCGCATTGAAATAAAAGTGTGCAGTTTGCTCTCTAGAGACGTGCGGCTGCGTGAAATGAACAGTGAACAGATGAAACTGCCCCCACCATGAGCCTGCTGTTCTTTGAGCACACTGTTATCACATTTTTGATGGCTCTAAATCTACAGCATAAGGATAAAACATGCACAAGTATATGCAGATTATAATAATGTTGATGAAGTTGCATGTATTATTCACTGTTTACGTGCCTTAAAATAAAGACCAGCACATGCAGACCAGTAGACACATAGGTAGGAAGATAGACCTAATATGGATTTAAAACAAAGATATTTAAAGGCAGTGTATATTATTTTCAGTATATATGTCTCACAGTGTGACTTTTTTTTTTTTTTTTTTTTTTCCAACTGTCTCCGCTCGGAGAAATCTAGAGTGCGAAAGTATGTGCAAGGTTTAATGTTCCCTTTTCATAGTTTTTTTTTATTATTATTATCGTTCAGTTCGATCCAGGTTTGTCTCGTCTCACAGGTGCAGCACGTGTGTCCCGTGTTTTCCGTTGCCTGTCGAGTCTGTAGTGAGTAAAGTGATCTTCCCCTGATTGTGAATAGGAGAGAGAAGCAGACGACTTGGAGCAGTGTTTGGGGACAGACGTGTGTAGGTAGTTTGCTGTATGTGATGGGACCGCGTTCCCTCTTGAGTTCATAGAAAAGTTAAGTTTATTCTCTGGGATAAATTGGGTTTTGTGTAGCAGAACCTCGTTCCTGAGAAGTCAAGTTACAAGATAATGTTTGCCGTTGGGCTCCATTGAAATGAAGAAAAAAAAGATTTTGAAAAGAATAGCCGAGAGGGAAATAATTACCTATACTTCTGCTCCTAGAGGTCGGTGGAAAACCTGCTGGGACTTTGTTTTTTTTTTGTCTTGTCAAACAAGAGTCGGAAGGACTTCTTCGTGAGGCTTCATTTGCCCATGTGTTCGACTAAATGTTTCGTATCACTGGTCTTTTTGGTAAGTAAACCTGGAATTTAATTAAATTAATAGCACTAAAATAACCTTTTTTTGTTGCTGCATTAGGATAGACTCCTTATTTAATTTGTATTCGAATTATAGATCTGTTTTCCTTCGTACATAGGATGTAGGCAAAGGAGTGGGCTCGTCCGTGTTGGCACTCCGAATAAGTAGTGTTGTAGTGTTGTGTGGAAGGTTTGTTTTATTCCAAATTCATTATTTACCCATTGTTCTCGTTTCCCAGTATATTTTGTTTGAAATTGCATGTTAAATCATTCGGTATATGTTGTAAATAATTTACACTAGTATAAAAGAATACTGTGTAAAATGTTCTTTTTTTCTTCCCACAAAGGGCGAAAGTCAGTTTCAGAAGAAATACTGTTTAACGATAAAGGATAAAATTATGGATATGTTTTGAGAAAGAATTGGTTCTCCAAGCAGGAGGGTCATATTCTGTTGTAAAATAATTGTTTTCTTTTTGAATTGTTAAAATTCAAAATGAAGGCTGTTTCATGTGGGCCAGTTTGGTAAGACTTTATTTCCCATAAGGGAAAACGGCAGCCTCCTGCATTACGCGAGCGAGTGCTGAACGTTTTCATGAACATGCAACTCATGGAAGAGTATAGAGATGCATAAGGGATTGTTTCGTGTTGCTTTGACTTTTGTTTGCTGTATTCTGAAATGATTAATAATTCCAAGCACATTCTGTTAGATGCTGCCTCCACCATTCGCAAGGCTTGGGGGGATGGATGAAATTTGATTGATTGCTCATTGATGTCTGATAGAGCTCAATTGTACTAGGATAATGTGGGGTGCTTTCATCTCCGAATGCTTTCATTTCATATATTTTATTTTTGTATTACTCTCCCATGTTTACTTTAAAATATGAGAGTGACATTATTTTTCGTCCTTGTGGTGGAAATATATATGTGAATGGGAAGTGGGAAGCTGATTGCCTACATGGGAAAAGACATGGAATAATCCTATTTTATGTGTGTTGAAAATGTTTAAAGAGAATTAAGACTGAGGAAACCAAATGTTGAAAGAGTTACAGAGACAAGTTGATAAACTATTAAATATTTTAGGAAATGCAACAATAATTTAAAGGGAAAAAATGCAAAATATATATGGATGGGTACACAGCCATTTTTAATTTCATATAGTACGAACGCTCGGTATTAAGAAAAATATTTAAATTAAGGCCTGATCTCTGTTTTGTCTGTGCATTGTCTACAGGTCACATTTTAGGCAAAATATTTATGAGGTGAGAGTGATGTGTTGTACAGGACTGATCTTACCTTACCTGAGCTTACTTTACCTGACCTGACCTGTACTTCCCGGTCTGACCTACTCGACTCCCTTGTCGCCGCTGACTGCCTCCCTGTGGCTGTGTCTGGGAGGGCCTGCACTTGCCCTAGGAGGGGGCTGGAACGCATGGGCTGGCCCGGATGTCCTCCCCGCCTTGTCATCTACTCATCTTTGCTCTTGAGTGACTGCGATCAACAGTGTGGACTTGAGCGGCTCATGCTCTGCCTTCTTCGATCGTGGGATTGACTGTTCCTATACCTCTTCGTAACCCCGTGTCCGGAGCAGTGAGTAATGTGGGTGATGTGTCAGACAGTAACAGGGTCAGGCCCTTTTAGTTCATAAAACTAAAGTTGTTTTTTTCCCCCTTTTCTGAGCGTTCTGGGTTGGTTTGTTTTTTCCTCAGTATGTGTTCCCCTTTTGGGGAGACATGTGTAAGGGTGACGAATTAATATTGTCGTAGAAAAGAGATTGTTGTTGGAGATTCTTTTTTTTTTTTAATTATTATTTAAGGCAGAAAGGAGTATTGTGGATTTTTTTTTAAATTTTATGTTCATGAATATGTAACTTATTTGGTTTCATTAATTGAAAGATGTAGAGATTTCTCTTTTGAATCGGAGAGTGTTCATTTTTGCCTCCCAAGTTAGGGAAAGAGGTAGAGATTTCTGCTTTTGTATCAGAGATTGTTCATTTTTGTCTCCCAAGTTAGGGTTTGGGAAAAGTGATGGCACTTTGACAACTGGACATAAAGTTGGTCTGTTTTCTCTTGGGCAGATTTTATTACTTAGTCTGCCTGAGTGGCACCCAGCTTTTTATTAGCTTTGTTTATTGAATTCTTTGGAGGGGTATTTCTTCTCTCCCTTCATTTGTTTTCCCCAGGTTGATTTTTGTGGAGTTTATTGTTCAGGTTGGGACTTTTTTTTTTTTTTTTTTAAAGAGAAGAAAAAGAACCTACCTGGAAAACGGGTTTTTTTTGTGAGAAAGTCATTCGTAATGTAAATTGTTAATTGTAAATAAAACTGTGCTTGTGATATCGTCTCCTGTTGTATTTCGTTACAGTCAATCTGAGTGTGCGTCATCATCAGCCCAGCTTTTCCCTTGAACTATAAATCACGTGACTTCACCCACGTGACAATATGTATAAGTTTATGCCCCCCCCCCCCCTTCTTTTTTTTCCCAAGCCCTTTCCTTCCAACAACCACCCCCCCCCTCGCCCTCTTGTGCGCGCAGGCGGTTCTCTCTCTCTCTCTCTCTCTCTGTCTCTCTCTCTCTCTCTCTCTGTCTTTCCTACCCCTATTTTCTCGTGTTCCCCGTAGCTTACTACCCTTCCACCGTTGTTCTTTCTCTAACCATTGGAACTAGGGTGAACTGTTTTTTTTTGTTGTTTTTTTTAAGTGTGAACGGAGGCTGCTATATGCAATTCACTCATTAAAGTCCCTTGAGGAAGACCAAATGAGGTCGAAATATTGGGAAATATTCGACGTGATTGTTGTTTAGTTCTTTGTTTGGATGTTTTTATATATTTATGTGTGTGTGTGTTTATTATATATATTATATATATATATTATTATATATATATATATATATATGGGGGGCCAAGGAAAGTCAGAACTCCCGTATTTTACCACCTTCCCAAAATCCACAAAACCTTGATAGATCCCCCTGGTCGACCCATCGTATCGGGTGTTCAAGGACCTACAGAAAAACTCTCCAAACTTGTGGATCACTGGCTTGCTGGACTTGTGCACAATCTGCCTAGCTACATTCAAGACTCGACTCGTATGTTAAGAATCATTGAAGAATGGAACAATGTACACGGACCCTTCCATAATGCTTTGCTAGTGACCATAGATGTAGTAGGGTTATATACTAACATTCCCCACCAGGACATGATGGCGGCCTTGCACCACTATCTCGACAACAACCCTCTCCCTCACGCTCCACCTACTCAAGCTATACTCCAAGCAGTCGAACATGTCCTTAACAACAACAACTTCTATTTTGAAGATCAAATGTACCACCAGATATCGGGCACTGCTATGGGCACTCCCATGGCCCCAGTTGTAGCCAATCTTTTCATGGGATGGCTCGAGCAGGAACTGCTGAACAATAGCCCTGTCCCTGTGTGCAGTGAGTTATGGAAGCGTTATATTGACGATATCATTTTCCTCTGGTTGGGAGATTTGCATGGTCTGGACACATTCATACAGTACATTAACACAGTCCATCCCACCATCAAATTCACCGTCAGCTCTTCTGCAGTCTCTCTCCCCTTTCTAGATATCCTCTTGAAAATAGAAGACGGATACATCCAAACAGATTTGTATTGCAAACCCACTGATGTTCATTCCTACCTCCATTACACCTCAAACCACCCTCACCACTGCAAACAAAATCTCCCCTACAGTCTCTTTCTGCGCTTGAAACGTTTGTGTTCCAAAGCCACTGACTTTGAGTCATGATGCACCCAGCTGTTTGAACAGCTTCGTGCTCGTGGCTACAAGGCACAGTGCCTGATTTCTGCCTTAGATAAAGTAAAATGCCTCCCGAGATATTCAACACTTCAGTACAGACCCAGACAGCACACTGAGCGCATCCCAGTAATTACTACTTAAAACCCTGCCAATCCCCCCATCCGCAAATGGTTCCAAGAGCTACATCCAATCCTACAGTCCAGTCTCCGACTCCAAAAGGCTATTCCTGATCCCCCAATCCTGGGGGAAAGGAATAGCCGCACCCTTAGAAATTTTCTTATGCCCTCTGCTCTGCCTATATGCCAGTCAGAAACAAAACCAGCAGGCTGCTTTCCATGTAAGAAAAAATGTGTTGTCTGTAAGCAACATCTTGTCCAGACAGGTTCCTTTTACAGTGCGAAAACTGACGAAACCTTTTCGATTCGGCATCACATGGATTGTGAAACCACTAATTTGATCTACTTACTCTTTTGCGATAAATGTCCCCACAGCCAGTATGTTGGAGAGAGAAAAAAAACTCTCTTAAAACTCGATTTTACCAACACAGATCCAACGTAGTAAAACAACTCTGGAACTCGAGTAACTAAGCATTTCAATCAACCAGGCCACTCCCTCCTCAATCTCCGCTGCATCGCAATCGAAAAAGTTCTGTCAGATGACGTGGAGTATAGACTCAAACGGGAAGCTTTCTGGTTCCACAAATTGCATACCATTCAGCCTGATGGCTTAAACACTGTTTGCTAGCGTTTTCTCAGTCACTATTCGATTTCCACCCCTACTCCTTCTTCCCTGGTGGTGTAATTCGTGTTATCGGTACTGGAATGTATTATTTTTTTCTTTTTCATCATTGAGGAGAGGATGCATTTTAAAATTCCCATTGTATCCTAAACTTTTCCACTCACAATACGCAGTTAAATTAATGATTGTCTGATATCCATTTCTACAATATGTTAGTAACCAACAAGAGTAAGATAACAAGACTTTTCATCATTTACTGCTGTGTACATAATTTGTGTGTGTGTGTGTGTGACTAACTGTGTTGATGTGTGTTTGTGTTATCACTGGTGTGGGGGGGGGGGATAGGGAGTGGTGGGGTGGAGGGATAGGGAGTATGTGGGGGGAGGGTAGTGCTAAAGATAGATACGAGGAAGAGGTGGCTTAACTAATATGCCTTTATGTATGCTTGTTTCATCTATGCCTTTTCATGTGAATCTTTTCGTATACATGTGTGTGTGCATGCGTGCGTATGTGTGTGCGTGTATATATAATAGTTGTTGTACTTATATTTATGTAATTACACCTTACTATAGAGAGAGAGAGGGGGGGGAGTGGGGAGAGAGAGAGAAGGGGGATGGGGAGTAGGCTAACAGCTGGGGACTGTTGGTGAGTTGGGTTAGAACATGTGAGAGAATATGGAGATTCAGTTAGAGAAAATTTTGTGAACATTGTTCTAAACACTTTGAATTTTGACCGGCACGTGAGCTTTGTTCTTGAGGAGTGGTGGGGGGAAAAGCATTGTTTGTGAGTCGGTGCAGTAATAAAGCGTGTCCTGAAGAAGGCCAAGTGCCGAAACGTCGGGAGATGACAACTTGCTTGCTTGTTCTGGTCATTTGAAAGAGTGTCATATATATATATATATTATAATATATATATATATATATATATGTGTGTGTGTGTGTGTGTGTCTTCAATCTAAGACATAAGAGCAAGCTTCGTTTATAATTGAATATTTCTTGCAGTCATTGCAACACAAAGTTGCTCTGTAAGTTGCTGGAATGGTGCTCGGTTACTTACCCCTGGAATTTATTGGTTTATTGCAATTTAGTCCCTTGCGGATTCATTCCAAGAACTGGCCCTCAGCACTTGTGTCTTAAGAGGTTATCTTTTTATATTTTCTACTTTTCACAAGAAAATGTAGCTTGTTTTGCTCTTTCATGATTTTCTTTTGCTTCTTATGTGGCACCTTTGGTTATTTTTTGAAAACTCAACAAACATACGATATTGCACACAAGCCTTTTTCTGGGATAGCATTCTTCTTAAAACCGAAAAGGCAGAGGAGTCAAGTTACCACTTTCCGCGGTCACTGAGGAGAAACAATCAGGTTTTGAAAGACCGGTATCTGACCAGGAGTTATATGTTAGTGAGTTTCCTCCCCATTGGAGACTATAAGCTTGCTGAAGGCTCATTTTGAGAAGCATTTATTACTCCCCATTCACCCACTCAAGCATATACTGTTAGTTAGGAAGAATTGTCTACCACTGCAGATATGAATGCTTATCTCCCCCTATTTCTTCAGTCTAAGATATAAGAGCAAGCTTCGTTTATAATTGAATATTTCTTGCAGTCATTGCAACACAAAGCTGCTCTGTAAGTTGCTGGAATGGTGCTTGGTTACTTATCCTTGGAATTTATTAGTTTATTATATATATATATATATATATATATATCAACACAAAGGTCAATAAATTTGGCTTAAAATTGACAGATTTTTTTTTTTTAAGATTTTGCAACAGCGAAACAAATGTCTAGGCAAGTATTTACAGACATACGGACCATACGTTTCACATATAACAGTGCACGTTCACGTACACATGTGAATCCTTTGTTATTATGCATTTGTATTCTCATTCTCTCTCTCTCTCTCTCTCTCTCTCTCTCTCTCTGCAATGTTCGCAGACAAACACACCTATACCCAGATCTATACAGGTAGACACTCAAACACATGCGTGCAAGCTGACACTGGCTTCAAGAGAACATGTCTCTGGAATGAATGTACAGACGTTCGGATGAAATCAGTTTTGTCAGCTGTTTTCTCATTTTGCACCAGAGCAGCTTTCCGTCTGATACTGGATTCTGTGGAAGTAGCGTGTCAGAAGTCTGATGAAGGTGCACAGGTGGCCATCACCAACAGTGGCATCCGTAAGTGGTCCTTCACAATGGGAACAGCTAAATGGTCACGTCAGTTATCTGTTTGACATTGCCATTATTGCACACTCTCATGCAAAAGTGCTAAGTTCATCAAATGCGGATTCCAATTCCGAAACTTCTTTTGTTGCCAAAAACGCAATTAAATCAGCTTTAGCCTGGTGCCATGTCATTTTGTTTTCTTTAGATAGTCATGCTGTCATCACCTCTTAGCAAGATATCTTGCAATATCTCAGAGTTAAGAAATACGGCTCAGTCTGCTCTCTAAAACACTAGCAAGCCAAAATGAAACTGAAAACCAAGACACCAGGGTTTTGTTTGTTTGTTTGTTTTTCCGTCTATATTCTATGCCATACCAGTAGTATTACCTCCTGCTGCTCACTCTGACTCCCTGTCCACAGTCACACCCTGGGTTGGGGGGGGGGGGGGAGAGGGGAGGAGAGGAGCAGGGTTGAAGACCTGTGCTACGGTTACGTCATAATTTTCTGCCCCTTAGTCATCATCGTGCACCTTTCACAGTGTTGGCTTGCAACAAAAGTGGGCCCGAGTGAGAGCAGAAAGGGGATGAGGGTATGCATTGAAAGATGACATAAACTGATAATCCTAATTGCAATATGTGAGACAGATGGAGAGAGAGAGAGAGAGAGAGGGCGTGGATGGCAAAGGCTGTCGATTGTCATGGCACAAGTTCTATGACTGATAATGAACTTAAATGCACTGACAAATTTTCAATGTTGTAAGCCTCCTACAACCATCTTTGTTACCACTTTCGCTGGCTGTTCCCAAACCTGCAGCCTCTCGATGCAGAACAAACTCTTACTAGGATGTAAGCAGGGTCCCTGCTGACTTCTGAAGAAGTCAGTGTGTTCATCCAGCATCAGTGTTGTCTCCTCTTCCCTGATGCACCTTTGTTTTCTCTGTAGTATTTCAAACAAAGTGTGGAATCCTTTCTCTGTAGTATTTCAAACAAAGTGTGGAATCCTTTCTCTGTAGTATTTCAAACAAAGTGTGAATGCTTTCTCTGTAGTATTTCAAACAAAGTGTCGAATGCTTTCTCTGTAGTATTTCAAACAAAGTGTGGAATCCTTTCTCTGTAGTATTTCAAACAAAGTGAGGAATCCTTTCTCTGTAGTATTTCAAACAAAGTGTGGAATCCTTTCTCTGTAGTATTTCAAACAAAGTGTGGAATCCTTTCTCTGTAGTATTTCAAACAAAGTGTGGAATCCTTTCTCTGTAGTATTTCAAACAAAGTGTGGAATTCTTTCTCTGTAGTATTTCAAACAAAGTGTGGAATCCCATTTTTCAACTCAAAACCGCTGCCCATTCGTCTTCGTCCTTACTCTTTGACAAGACGACCAAAACATTTAGTCGCACAGTGTGCTGCATTGGGTTCTATTCCAAACCAAAGAATTGCACATTGTGTTCCATTGGGTTCTATTCCAAACCAAAGAGTTGTACATTGTGCTCCGTTTTACAGTATGCTGCAATGGATTATATTCCAAAACAAAGAGTTGCACATTGTACTCCATTGGGTTCTGTTCCAAAACAATGAGTTGTACAGTGTGCTCCATTGGGTTCTATTCCAAAACAGAGTTGTACAGTGTGTTCCATTGGGTTCTGTTCCAAAACAAAGAGTTGTACAGTGTGCTCCATTGGGTTCTGTTCCAAAACAAAGAGTTGTACAGTGTGTTCCATTGGGTTCTGTTCCAAAACAATGAGTTGTACAGTGTACTCCATTGGGTTCTATTCCAAAACAGAGTTGTACAGAGTGTTCCATTGGGTTCTGTTCCAAAACAATTAGTTGTACAGTGTGCTCCATTGGGTTCTGTTCCAAAACAAGAGTTCAGTGTGCTCCATGGTTCTGTCAAACAAAGTGTAAGTGTGTGGTCGTTCCATAGTTACGGTGTTCCATTTGTTCTTTTCCCAAAACAAAGAGTTGTACAGTGTGCTCCATTGGGTTCTGTTCCAAAACAAAGAGTTGTACAGTGTGTTCCATTGGGTTCTGTTCCAAAACAAAGAGTTGTACAGTGTGCTCCATTGGGTTCTTTCCAAAACAAAGAGTTGTACAGTGTGTTCCATTGGGTTCTATTCCAAAACAAAGAGTTGTACAGTGGCTCCATTGGGTTCTATTCCAAACACTGAATTGTTACAGTAGCTCCAGTGGGTTCTATTTCAAACACTGAGTTGTACAATGTGTTCCACTGGGTTCTATATCCAAACACTGATTGTACAATGTGTTCTGGGTCACTCCAAATCACTGAAATTTTACGTGTGTTCCATTGGTCTATTTCAAAACACTGAAATGTACAGTGTGCTTCATTGAGTTCTGTTCCAAAACACTGAATTGTACAGTGTGCTCTATCGGGTTCTATTTCAAAACACTGAGTTGCCCAGTATGCTCTATTGGGTTCTTGTCACGGTCGCTAAGCCGGACGGCCCAACCACCCTTAACCACGCCTATCACACACTAGGTCAGACAACACAGCACACTAACACAGTTTTACCATCACGCACGCTTCTTTATTTCACACACACTCCATGGCGCCACCACTCACGCACATCCACAACTGCACACAAGTATCCTAATTCCCGCTGACTCACCCTACTCTACGATAATGACCTGGAAGACCCTAACCTAACCTAAAACACCAGTTGCGGTATATCACTTTGACCTGGGGACACAGAGATAGCCCGCACACGTGGTGACTTAACTACTAGGGACAAGGATTTACCAAAGGGACTCTAATCTCTTAACTACTGCTACCACCCACACCTCTCCCCAGGACTCACCCTTCTCTTTTAACCCGGGACCACTACTGCACTGATCGCTGCATCCCTAAGGGAGGCAACGACCAGTACCCTACACTGTGCTGGCCACTATGTCCTGAAAGGAGGCAGTAGCTAACACCCCTAACCCTACTACATAACGCTACACCCCTTCTACCACAAACATGGGACAACCCATCCCGACCCGGAAAGCTCCAGTCCTCGGAGCTGTACGTGGCCCCTCACAGGCTGACACCTCCCCGGAAGACTCTGCACCCTGGCGCTGACCGTGGCTCCTCCGCGGGCCGACACCCTCCCCGAAGACTCTGCACCCCGGCGCTGACCGTGGCTTCCCGCAGTCTGACTCCTCCCCCGATGGGCACGACCCCCAACGCACACACACACCAGACGCCCTCTCGACGAGTCCGGGGCTCGAAGGACGCCTCCTCCTCTGAAGGCCCCGCCAGACACTGAGGGTGAGGGAAGGCCTGGTGCAGTGCCCTCTCACCGGACGCCTGAACCAGGAAGAGCAACAGGTGCCAGAGAACTCCCAGAGAGCCCCGGTAGCAGGAGGAGAGCTGCCTCACAAACGGCAGACGGCCTGGGTAGTCTTCCCTCCCCGGGAAAACAGCAGGTACAGGAACCCCGCCGCTCACCTGCTGGCACGCGGCAGCATACTGCGGTGGTCTGGCCCCAGCCACAGGATGGAACAGGATACCTGGACATACAGACGATCAACCACACCAGTTCTGCAACTGGCTGACAGTGGCTGCCAACAAGGACGACACCGACTCAGCACAGGCCAAGGGCACCCAAATCCGACGAGGACCTGGCACTAACTATGACTCAAAGTCGCTCTTCAAAACTAACGGCGCTGCCGCCGCACCTACAAAGAGTACGTCCACTCCGACGAACACCAGGGACCGAAGTGAAGCTACCCCAACGCATTCCGCCCTGGTCGGAATCAAGCGAACTCTACTCACAACACAAAGCAGCGATTGGTCGAACAGTGTATCCCTCCACAGAGCTGACACACTTGACCACGACTTAGTTGTTGCTCGTGCAACAACACGACGATTTACCACAACAACTCACTGACATGACAACACAACAACAGCCGATATCCTGCCCCGCCTTCTCTGGTGTAGAACCACATTAACAAAAGGGTAACAATCGGGAAAGAAACCAACTTCCTCCTACCACTCCCTCAATAAATGAAGACTGGAAAGCAAAAATACTGTATGTCGTACTTCACCTGCCCCCTACCTAGCCTAACCTTACAACCTAGCCCCGAGGACCTTATCCTAATCTCCACCTAACTAAAAACCCCAACCTACACACACACACACACACACAACACACACACACACACGCACACACACGCACACACACACGCACCCACTCTCTATCTTGAACCACCTTTACTCTTAAACACATGGACGTACTGATTTAGTACCGCTGATCGGTGACACACCCCCCTGCCTAAGTTTTAACTACAGGTTAAAACAAACAACAACTTCTCACTCGATCGGCGTTTTAGCCACACCCTACCTATGAGAATCCAATTCCCTGTCACTCATTCTGTCCTACTGTCACTTTTGATGCACTCCAAAACTTCCATCCCAACAACACCTTTTCAATACATTAACAACCACAGGTTACACTAATAAACCTGGACTAACTCTGCCTCACACGACCTTAATACAGGCACTCACAGGCAGCCGTTACACTACGCACTACATATAAATTCCATAACTGAGGGTGCTCTGACTACGCACGACCGCTGTGCGACACGTGGTACAAACACCACACCCTCAGTAACACTTGCTACGTCATTCTCTTCCCATGACACATGCATAGCTTCAATAATGTCAACCTCTCATGACTCAGGTAAATGGAACTTAAGGTTCTCTCTCTCTCTCTCTCTCTCTCTCTCTCTCTCCTCTCTCTCTCTCTCTCTCTGTCAATCGACTCAAGAAGTCTGCTGCCACATTGTCACTTCCAGACACTGCCTGCACCGTAAACTGGAATGCCTGCAGCTGCAGTGCCCACCTTGTGATCCTCCCACTAGTACTCCAGACCCCACAGATACCTTCTTGGGTTTCGTCCTCAAATGAAAATGTCGCTTGTACCTGCAAGCTGCTGTTGCCAAGTTCTTTGCCAACTCACACGTCTCAGCTACCTTGTTCCTTAAGTTAACGACATACTCTGCCGCTGTGCGGAGCTCTTGCCTTTCTGGTTGCAACCACAGATCCCTCAGTATCTGCATGGGCCTGTGCATCTGTGGCATCCTTACAAGGGGAACTCTTGACACTCTTCCCTTGTCCGCAGTACGCTGACACTGGAAGCGTGACTGGCAGTACCGACGAATGTCAGCATGCATGCCTGGCCAATAGAAATGGCGACCAACTCGCTCCTTGGTTCGGGTGGTACCTAAGTGACCAGACATGGGTACGTCGTGGCCTAGCTTCATCACCGTGGTCCGTAGCTCAGCTGGGACGTAGATCTGCCTCGCTACGTCCTTGGGACCCTCAAACCGCCTAACCAGTACACCAGATTTCCGAGCGTACTCGACTCGTCCAAACTTGGTGTGGAAGTGCGTCCCCGCTTCACATGCACTCCGAGCCTTCCTCAATGTTTCATCCTGGTCCTGCATCTGAATTAACTGCTGGGTAGAGGTGTCCAGAATGCATTCCTCGACGGGCAGTGGTACAGGTTCTTGCTGCTCCCTGGCTCTCTGCGCGCGTGTCTGCACTGCCCCTACCAACGCTGGATCTGCGTATACAGGCACACGTGTCCAACCAGGATCTCCTACTCTCTTTGCGAAGTTTCCGATCAGGACTTCCTGCACAGGGCTATTCATGACCAAAACCTCCAACTTCCCTGCGATGAATGGTGACTTCAACTCTACTACCGCCACGGGTAACACAGACCTACATCTGGATTCAGCCAACACTACTGGGACTGTCTCTCCTGTGTATGCATCTGCCGGTACTAACCACTTGGCCACTACGGTGTGTCCGGCACCAGTGTCCCGTAATCCATTGGCCGGAGACCCGTTAACTTCTACAATGCACACAGGCTCGTACTGCTGCTCAGCGCATGGGCGACACAACGTAGGGACTACTCGAGCTTGGGGCTGGTCACAACAATGAACAGCTCCAACAGAATGGGGCTCAGGGCATTTCCTAGCGATGTGGCCTGGCTTCTTGCAGTTGAAACAAACTATGGTCGATCTAGGCCCTTCTGATCTCCTTTTCAGCTGCTGTAGTGCACCATCACTTTGTTGGGACCTCCCTGCGGGCTGGCTCCCTGCTGTTTCACGTGTATTACCCAGGTTGGGCTGGTTAACTGTTCGGTCTTGTCTCGCCTTCCTCCCCAGTCTTTTGGCCTCTGCCAAAACAGTAGCTTCTGTTGCAAGTTGTTCCACAGTTTTCGGGCATGTCTTTCGCACCTCAATTGTGAACTCTGGAGACAATAGGTGATAAAACTGTTCTTGGAACAGCAGATCCTTTACGTCCTCTGCCACACTCTCATCCTTGCCCGCTGCCGCACACCAGAGGGAAAACCACTGCTTCATCCTTCCCAGCATCTGGCCGAAAGTCTCAGCAGCGTCCTTCTTGATGCTTCTGAACTTTTCCCGGTAGGCCTCAGCATCTAGACTGAAGTGGCTTAACAGGGCGCCCTTTATCTGATCATAGTCGCCTAACCCATCTGCGCTTAACCGCATCACTGCTTCTCTTGCCTTTCCTCTCAGCAGAGACATCAGACGTGTGGGCCATGAGGTCTCGCTCCACTTGCACATCTGGGCTACACGCTCAAATTGGGCGATGAAAGCGTCCACGTCGTCGTTCTCTCCTAACGGCTCAAGGTGGACATGCTTCGTTTCCTCCACCTCAATCAAGCGTTTCCTATGCGCTGCTTCATCTAAGGCCTGCCTCTCCTGTATCAGTATCTCTCACTCCCTTGCCTCTAACTTGGCTTCATCTCTTCGTCTCTTGAGATCTAACTCGGCTTGCCGTGCTTGAGCTTCTACTTCCTTTATTGCCCTTTCTTCCTCCATCCTCTTCCTCTGCAGTTCCAGTTCCATCTGTCTCGCTGCTTTCTCGTCTTCATCCTTCCGCTTTAACCTTTCCTTCTCCTCTTCGATCTTCTTCTGCTTCATCTCTAGCTCCCTCTGCTTCATCTCTAGCTCCCTTTGCCTATCAGCTTTCTCCTCTTCTATCTTCCTCTGCTGCATCTCTAGCTCCCTCTGCCTAGCAGCTTCCTCCTCTTCTATCTTCCTCTGCTGCATCTCTAGCTCCCTCTGCCTAGCAGCTTTCTCCTCTTCATCCCTCATCTTCTGCCTCACTTTCTCCTCCATCCGGAGCTCCAATTCTGCTTCTCTCGCCGTCTTCTCATCCTCATTACGTACTGAGTCTGTGACGAACTTGGCGAGGTCTCCCCCAGCTAAACCCATCGCCGCTCCCAACTTGGCAAACTTTGCATAAGCCCCCGTCCCCTGTTCTCGATCCACCCCCGCATCCTGGTCACTAACCTTAGGTTTGGTATCCGCCATAGGGGCCTGTGGATCCATGACACTATCGGGGTCGTACTGCGGATGGGCTCGGGTGTGTTTAGACATAGGGTACCCCTACCACCACAGAGCTAGCAACGGACAGTATGCGATCTGAGCGCAACTGGAGGTTCCTGACTATGCACTAGCCCCGGAAGCAACTCAGCACAAGTACACAATACTCTCAATGAGTCACGCACCAAGCATAACTCCACCCACACTTACATATACCCACATGGGCTCCAACCCATACAATACTACCAATGCACTGTCTGGTCACTGACTGAATCACGTGACACCGTGTTTCCACTGTCCACTGTGCATGCGCACCAGTTACCCACAGTCACAGGCTTCACTGTCTCTGGTAGGCTGCACCCACACGATCACAGTGCACTTGCACCCCGCAAGTCCATATGCACTCCCAGCGCACTTTAGTGTCACAACCCTGCGCACCCTCGTGCTTCCCACACACAGTTACCTGGGCTTACACTGCCCTTAATCCCCACAGGATGTCTAAACCCACAGCGTGCACAGTCACGGGCTGGGTACCACTCTACCTACTCACTGGGGTATACCACATGTAAGGGACACAAAAGACACCTGGTACCCTCCAGCACCTCACCTACACTGTACGGTGTAATCACTCACACTTCCAACAACCACTCAATGTTTATTGACCATTCATACCTCACTCACACGGTAGCGCCAACCCATTCACACCAACACAAGTGCCCTGCCCAATGCCAATGGAAACCTGCCTGAAGTGAACAGGGACACTACGTACCACCTCCCAGGGTACTGGTACGCTCCCACCAACCACCCACTTACATTTCACACAATGTACACACCGGACACAACACCCCCCTTACCTCCCTCCTAGCTACCTATCACCTACGCAGAACCCCTTATTTTCCCCAGCATCTCCACCAAAGTGTCACGGTCGCTAAGCCGGACGGCCCTACCACCCTTAACCACGCCTATCACACACTAGGTCAGACAACACAGCACACTAACACAGTTTTACAATCATGCACGCTTCTTTATTTCACACACACTCCATGGCGCCACCACTCATGCACATCCACAACTGCACACAAGTATCCTAATTCCAGCTGACTCACCCCACTCTACGATAATGACCTGGAAGACCCTAACCTAACCTAAAACACCAGTTGCGGTATATCACTGTGACCTGGGGACACAGCGATAGCCCGCACACGTGGTGACTAACTACTAGGGACAAGGATTTACCAAAGGGACTCTAATCTCTTAACTACTGCTACCACCCACACCTCTCCCCAGGACTCACCCTTCTCTTTTAACCCGGGACCACTACTGCACTGATCGCTGCATCCCTAAGGGAGGCAACGACCAGTACCCTACACTGTGCTGGCCACTACGTCCTGAAAGGAGGCAGTAGCTAACACCCCTAACCCTACTACATAACGCTACACCCCTTCTACCACAAACATGGGACAACCCATCCCGGCCCGGAAAGCTCCAGTCCTCGGAGCTGTACGTGGCCCCTCACAGGCTGACACCTCCCCGGAAGACTCTACACCCCGGCGCTGACCGTGGCTCCTCCGCGGGCCGACACCCTCCCCGAAGACTCTGCACCCCGGCGCTGACCGTGGCTTCCCGCAGTCTGACTCCTCCCCCGATGGGCACGACCCCCAACGCACACACACACCAGACGCCCCCTCGACGAGTCCGGGGCTCGAAGGACGCCTCCTCCTCTGAAGGCCCCGCCAGACACTGAGGGTAAGGGAAGGCCTGGTGCAGCGCCCTCTCACCGGACGCCTGAACCAGGAAGAGCAACAGGTGCCAGAGAACTCCCAGAGAGCCCCGGTAGCAGGAGGAGAGCTGCCTCACAAATGGCAGACGGCCTGGGTAGTCTTCCCTCCCCGGGAAAACAGCAGGTACAGGAACCCCGCCGCTCACCTGCTGGCACGCGGCAGTATACTGTGGTGGTCTGGCCCCAGCCACAGGATGGAACAGGATACCTGGACATACAGACGATCAACCACACCAGTTCTGCAACTGGCTGACAGTGGCTGCCAACAAGGACGACACCGACTCAGCACAGGCCAAGGGCACCCAAACCCGACGAGGACCTGGCACTAACTATGACTCGAAGTCACTCTTCAAAACTAACGGCGCTGCCGCCGCACCTACAAGGAGTACGTCCACTCCGACGAACACCAGGGACCGAAGTGAAGCTACCCCAACGCATTCCGCCCTGGTCGGAATCAAGCGAACTCTACTCACAACACAAAGCAGCGATTGGTCGAACAGTGTATCCCTCCACAGAGCTGACACACTTGACCACGACCTAGTTGTTGCTCGTGCAACAACACGACGATTTACCACAACAACTCACTGACATGACAACACAACAACAGCCGATATCCTGCCCCGCCTTCTCTGGTGTAGAACCACATTAACAAAAGGGTAACAATCGGGAAAGAAACCAACTTCCTCCTACCACTCCCTCAATAAATGAAGACTGGAAAGCAAAAATACTGTATGTCCTACTTCACCTGCCCCCCACCTAGCCTAACCTTACTACCTAGCCCCGAGGACCTTATCCTAATCTCCACCTAACTAAAACCCCCAACCTACACACACACACAAACACACACGCACACACACACGCACCCGCTCTCTATCTTGAACCACCACTACTCTTAAACACATGGACGTACTGATTTAGTACCGCCGATCGGTGACAGTTTTGCTCCATAACAATGAGTTGTACAGTGTGCAGGACACAGCCTGACTCCTTTGCTTTGACGTCACACAGCTCCACTGAGTTCTGTTCTTTTCATGTTGACACCTATGTGTCCAGGGTGTGGAATTGCAGAAAGGGAGTTTGAAATCATAATGAATTGCTGGAAGGAAATTTTAAATTGTAATGAATTGCTGAAAGGGAGTTTGAAATCATAATGAATTGCTGAAAGGAAATTTTAAATTATGATGAACTGCTGAAAGGGAATCTGAAATTATGGTGAATTGCTGGAAGGGAATTTAAAATGATATCAACTGATCTTGTTTCCTTCCTTCTTTCTTTCTTTTGACCCCTTTCTTTCCCGTCTTTTTCCCTCTCTCTTCCTTTTGTTTGATTTTGTTCTTTCTGTCTTTTTGTTTCTGTTTCTTTCATTCTTCTGTGTCTGCTACCTTTACATACTGTCATGGCTGTTTTGTTCAATGGCTCCAGAGTTTCATGGCACGCTTATACTTCTGATTACAGCCTTCGATCTTTATGAGTGTCAGACCCCTTAAATTACGGGCCTGATGTATTTGTTGACATTGTGTCACGAGCACTCTGTATGCTGACATTGTGTCACGAGCACTCTGTGTGCTGACATTGTGTCACGAGCAGTCTCTGTGCTGACATTGTGTCACGAGCACTCTGCGAGCTGACATTATGTCACGAGCACTCTGTGTGCTGACACTGTGTCACGAGCACTCTGTGTGCTGACATTGTGTCACGAGCACTCTGTGTGCTGACACTGTGTCACGAGCGCTCTGTGTGCTGACATTGTGTCACGAGCACTCTGCGAGCTGACATTGTGTCACGAGCGCTCTGTGTGCTGACACTGTGTCACGAGCACTCTGCGAGCTGACATTGTGTCACGAGCGCTCTGTGTGCTGACATTGTGTCACGAGTACTCTGTGTGCTGACATTGTGTCACGAGCACTTTGTGTGCTGACATTGTGTTACGAGCACTCTGTGAGCTGAACAAAGTTGCAGTCATGGAGCTGGAGATGGTGTTGGTTGACAGGTGTATGGGTGAGGCTTGTGTCAGAAAGTGTGAGGTCAGATTTCCCTAAAACAGATCCATTTTCATGTGCACTGTAACGACGAATGCATGCACCTTTTTGGTCGTATTCAAGGTACTTAGGAAAACACCAGTGAATTCCTGGGCCACACTATGGGAGGGAGAGGGGAACGAAGAGGGTGGTGAGAAGCAACTCCATAAGCAGTTTGGGGGGACCCTAACAAACAGAACGATGCACAGCTATATCTACATTACATCATAAAGCAGGGTGCTTCATCATGAATCAGCAGGATGCGAGCCTTTGTTGATTTGTGCAAGTGTTTGAGTGTGTTTCCTAGCATTTAAAAAAAGTGAATAAAAATGCTGATCACAAAATCAAACAACAAAAATAACTTAGTTGAGTGATGATAGTATGCTGTTAAACTGAAATTGCATTTTTCGTCATTTTTTCAGATGTTGTTGTTGCTTCTTGCTTTTTGTTTGTTTGCTTGTTCGTTTTGTTTGTTGTTTGTTTGCTTGTTTTGGATAGTGTTTTGTTTGCTTTTTCACATTTTGTCATGAGCATCCTGTGGAGGGAAGTTGTGACACGCTGCTCCACAGGTAGGGCTTTGTGTGTGTGTGAGGGGGGAGGGGGGAGGATCTACTTATGTTTGTTGCTGGTGGTGTGGTTTTGTCTGGTGGTGTGACAGAGCGTGGCGTGGCAGGGACCAGTCGGCCAACCCAGTGGTGGATCAGGGCGTCAGGAGGTCGATGGCGTCTCTTCGATCTCTGCCTCAGGCCACCCTTTGATGTGTCGCCGTCTCCGCTCCAGCCAGCTCCCGGTGCAGGGAAGGGGAGACGTGGCAGGGGAGATAATCGTTACAACAGGAAGCTTTTCCTCTTCCAGGCCTGTTGCCAATGACAAGTCGTTTCCTGCCGTGAAGGGAGCGTGGGGCGTTCACAGTGCGTCGTCATTGAACTGCTAGTCGGCAGTTCAGGGGAAGTTAGTGGGTCAGCTACACAGACATAGGATAATTTGGGGGCAGGGGGGTGGGGTGGAGGGAGGTGTCTATGTTATAACCTGCTTCAAAAGCAGGCCAGCAAGGACTGATGAAACATTAGACTGGTGAAGATCGATCGGACAATAGAGTGGTAATGATTGATTAGTTTTTAGACTGGTGAGGACCGACTAGACGTTAGACCAGAGATGATCGATCAAATGTTAAACAGGTAAGGATCGATCAGTTTTCATGTTGTTGAGGATCGATTGATGTATGACTGGTGAGGATTGATCAGATGTTTGACTGGTTAGGATCGATCAGATATTAAAGTGGTGAGAATCGATCAGATGCTGGACTGATGATGATCAATCAGACGTTACCCTGGTGAGGATTGATCAGATGTTAGACTGGTGAGGATCAATCAGTTTTTAGACTGTTCAGGATCGATCGACATGTGACTGGTGAGGATCAATCAAATGTTTGACTCGTAACAATCGATCAAATGTTAGCCCATTGATGATCAGTCAAATATTCACCTGATGATGATCAATCAGACGTTAGCCTGATGATGATCAATTAGACGTTAGCCTGATGATGATCAATCAGACGTTAGCTTGATGATGATCAATCAGACATTAGCCTGATGATGATCAATCAGACTTTACCCTGGTGAGGATTGATCAGCTATTAGACTAGGGAAGATCGATCAGATGTTAGATGAAACCGTCAAGCCTGAAAAAGGTCACATGTTTTAAGTTGTTCCTTTTGAAAACGTGATAAACAACAAATACACTTGACATGAATATTGGCTAACCTATTGACAGCTGAATAAGGGGACAAAAATGAAAACACAAAAGTAAAATCATATGGTAGCTAAGTTTGTGACATCTGAAAAAGGCGATATACAACAAAAGTTACACACTGAATGACATAGTGGCTATTCTTCTGATATACAACAAAAGTTACACACTGAATGACATAGTGGCTATTCTTCTGATATCTAAAAAAAGGCAACATGCAACGAAAACTACACAATGAATGACATAGTGGCTAAACTACAGGCATCTGAAAAAGGTGGCATGTAAGAAAAGCACTAAACGATGAATGGCATGGTGGCTATTACTGACAGTTGAAAAAGGTGGCATATAATAAAAGCACTAAATGAATGACGTGGTGGTATAGTGCTGACATTGAAAAGGTCACAAACAACAAAAGCACTCAATGAATGACGTGGTGCTATAGTGCTGACGTTGAAAAGGCCACAGACAACAAAGCACTACATAAATGACGTGGTGTTTCACTGCTGACATTGAAAAGGTCACAAAAAACAAAAGCACCAAGTAAATGACGAAGTGCTATAGTGCTGACATTAAAAAGGTCACAAAAAACAAAAGCACTAAATAAATAACGTGGTGCTATACTGCTGACATTAAAAAGGTCAGAAGCAACAAAAACACTAACTAAATGACGTGGTGCTATAGTGCTGACATTGAAAAGGTCACAAACAAGAAAAGCAGTATATGAATGATGTGGTGCTATAGTGTTGACATTGAAAAGGTCACAGACAACAAAAGCAGTACATGAATGATGTGGTGCTGTAGTGCCGACTCCTTCAGGAAGGAGACCAGGCCGTGCTCAGTTCCTCGGTCATCAATTGGTCAAAGAGGTTAAAAAAAATTACAAAGTGAGTGAAAAGCGTAGAAACTTAGAAAATAGCACCTTGGACCCGCAAAAAGCTGGCATACCAAAAAATTATGATCAGAAAAAGTGTCAAAGAGTTTCTTGAAGAAAGCCAGAAAATGAGGGATAAAGGCAGAAAGAAAACAGCTGGGGACAATACTGTAGACGTCAATAATAGAATGGAGAAACAGGCAAAGAGAAGGACAGAGCAGAGGAAGCTACCGGCAGGGACCTACCAGGAGGCGGGGAATATTCTTTGTACTGACAGAGTCCCCGGCATTCCTAGGAGGAGTATGCGGTGGGCCCAGGTATAGACAGGTGGCCGGCTACACACTGGTAGTCAGAAGGGACAGTGTAGCACGAGGACTGTGAGGTGGGCCCAGGTATAGACGGAAGACTGGCTACACACAGGGGGTCAGAGAGACAGTGTAGCACAAGGACTGTGAGGTGGGCCCAGGTATAGACAGGTAACTGGCTACACACTGATGTCAGAGGGGACAGTGTAGCATGTAGCATGGGGACTGTGAGATGGGCCCAGGCATAGACAGGTGTCATGTGATGTAGCCTCACATGGCGACATGTGACGTTCCGTCGCATACGCCCTTATTTGTTATAAAGCATTCCCCTAGGTAGGGAAAAGAAAAGGTAAAAGAAACAATAATTCACGTGGCCTGACCAGTGTGATCGGTGTCGCTGGTGGCTATTAAAACAGTTCAGTGAATGGACGGACGTTGTCCATTGGTCAGCAAACAAGGGCTGGTAATGCGTAGAGTTAGACGAGTACTCACTGAACGTGTACTCAAAAAGAGCGCAGGAGGGAAAAATAAGGAATAGGAAGGAGATGGCTTGGGGACACTGACCGGACAGGTTGTCTGAAGAACGAGTTCCACCTGCGATTCACCATTACTAGGTGAGGTATAGACAGATGGGGAGAGAAAAAAAAAGAGAGTTGAGAAAAGGGAAAAAGGGAAAAGAATTCATCATTATTCAGATTTTGAAATAGATTACTTACACGGACTTCATTCGTGTTTCAGCCCTTCCCGGTGCTGTGGCAGCACCAGTAACGGACTAGGCGACTGAGGCAGTCGCAGAAGTAGTTGATCTCCAGTGCTGCGGCAGCACCTAATTGTGAAGAAGACTGCGACAGTCGTGAGAGAATTTAAAGAATTTATCATGTTGACCCACAAGGATTGGTGATTGTTCCCCTGGGTCGGAATTCAACTACTAGCCATCTTTGACTCTTCGTTAGAAAATGTATGAATTGTTTCTCCAGTGAGGAGTTCAGTCAGTTTTGCCCATCGCTCCTCCCGAAGCATAGGCCGCCGACAACAGTCCGCCAGAGTCCTCGGTCCTGGGCTGCCCTCTCTAGTTGTTTCCAGGTGTGTCCCATCTTCTTGCTGTCTGCCTCAAGGTCCGTCGCCAGGTGTTTCTTGGCCGTCCTCTTTTCCGTTTTCCCTGGGGGTTCCATGATAAAGCCTGTCTGGTAATGTTACTTCTCCAGTGAGGAGAAACCATGAAAAGATGTATTCTTGAATTATGTATAATGAGATGAAAAGATGTATTCGTGAATTATTATGTATAATGAGACGAGGTTTGGTCCCAGCTAGTGGATCTGTGGAATGTCTGTACCTCCACTGGAGAGGAGGAATGAAAAATAATTCTTAGAAACAAACCAGTTGAAAGATTTGAAAAGTTGATTATTGTTTAGTAAATTATTCCCCCGGAGAGGGGGGGGGGGGGAGAAGAAGAGTTATTGTAGTGCGCCTTTTGGTTGTTTGGAGAGATTGCGTGTGCACGGAGTGAATGCTGGGCTGAGTGCAGGCATGCATTTATGCACAGTGTGACAACAGGTAACTGGCTACATACTGATAGCCGGAGTGGACAGTGTAGCATGTAGCACGGGGACTGTGAGGTGGACCCAGGTATAGACAGGTAACTGGCTACATACTGATGGCCGGAGTGGACAGTGTAGCATGTAGCATGGGGACTGTGAGGTGGGCCCAGGTATAGACGGTTGACTGGCTACACACAGGGGGTCAGAGAGACAGTGTAGCACAAGGACTGTGAGGTGGGCCCAGGTATAGACAGGTAACTGGCTACATACTGATGGCCCGAGTGGACAGTGTAGCATGTAGCACGGGGACTGTGAGGTGGGCCCGGGCATAGACAGGTAACTGGCTACACATTGATGGTCAGAGGGGACAGTGTGGCATGGGGATTGTGAGGTGGGCTTAGGTATAGACGGGCGACTGGCTACACATTGTTGTAGAATGTCATCCCATGCTATCTGATGTAGAACGTCATTTTATCATCACCAGCCAACTTCCTCAACATCACCAGTCCTCATTAGCTGTCCTCTGTTATTACCTCTCTCTCATTACCTCTCTATCATTACCTCTCTGTCATTACTTCTCTACCATTACCTCTCTGTCATTACCTCTCTGTCATTACCTCTCCATAATTACCAGCCAGCTTCCTCAACATCATCAGTCCTCATCAGCTGTACTCTATCATTACCTCTGTATCATTACCTCTCTACCATTACCTCTCTGTCATTACCTCTCCATAATTACCACCCAGCTTCCTCAACATCATCAGTCCTCATTAGCTGTCCTGTCATTACCTCTCTGTCATTACCTATCATTACCTATCTATCATTACCAGCCAATTTTATCGCTAGCCGTTATTTCCTCTATCATTCTACATTTGCTGTACATAAAATGTCTTCTGTGTCTTCACAGCCAGGTCTGCACAACATCTGCTCTGACCATTAAGTCGTGGGTGACGCTGCGGTAGGACAATGGAGAATGAAGAGCTCTCGGTCTCCATTGTTCTGCAGACAGGAAGAGAAGTCTTTGTCGTGGGATCTATCAGCATTAGTGACGTGGAAGCAGGACGAAGGATGTCAAGTCATCTAAAGAGTCAGAACTGTCATTTCAACATGGCGTACTCATGTTTAGAACGGAAAGTAGAAATCGGAATTTTAGGATCGTCAATTTAGTACGAACACACAAACGCATGTATTGCATACACGTTTCATGCACAGATAGTTACGGAACTGTAAGTGGTAACAACATAGTGAAAGTGTGAGCCTAGGTACTTTGTGAAATCGTCTTGTCATTATAAACAAAACCTCCATTCACGTCGATGTCATTTTGAAACAGTGAATTTTCGTGTCAATTTTACCATCGTCCGATCCAACGTCCTTTGATCAAAACAAGCAGTTTGTGTGGTAAGTATTGCATCTCTACTACATCCACCCGAGCGAGCGTGACCGTTTTCTTTTGCATGTTTTCCTGGTGAAGAGTGCCTTACTCAGGTAGGAAGACTGAAAAAAAAAACAAATCCGTTTATCATTTGAAGTTTGGGTAGGCAGACGGACAGAGAGAGAGAGAGAGGAGAGGAGAGAGAGAGAGAGAGAGAGAGAGAGAGAGAGAGAGAGAGAGAGAGAGAGAATGATGTATTAACACAGACAACTTCAAACTAACATGTGGATATCGTTGATCATGAAAATGTATACGGCCTGCCAATGTCCGACTCATGTGTTATTTCTCTCTCTCTCTCTCTCTCTCTCTCTCTCTCTCTCTCTCTCTCTCTCTCTCTCTCTCTCTCTCCTGCGTCAAGTCCGGCCCAAAACATGCAGGCAAGATAGCGAGCAAAAGGAGAGGTATGTTAAGGACTCTCCTCTCCCTCCCTCCCCCCACCCACGGACCGCCTCCCCTTCCATGTCCCCTCAAATCACTACCCTTGATTTGCTGGACAATATTGACAATTACGGTAACTGCAGAGAGTGAGAGAGAGGGGGGGGGGAAGAGGGAGAGAAGAGAGAGGGGAAGATCAGAGGTTCGTGTTGTAGTTGTCCAATAAAGGGGCGTGAGGACGTGCCCAACTAAAGGGGTGTGAGGACGTGACCAAATAAAGGGGTGTGAGGACGTGCCCAACTAAAGGGGTGTGAGGACGTGACCAAATAAAGGGGTGTGAGGACGTGCCCAACTAAAGGGGTGTGAGGACGTGACCAAATAAAGGGGTGTGAGGACGTGCCCAACTAAATGAATGTCCAGATCGGTCACCTGTGTCGTTCAGCCTATTTGGCTTTGAGAAAGATCGCGTCAATTCGCTCATATCTTACACAGAAAGGGACTGCCCAACTTATCTGTTCCCTCATCATGTCAAAACTCGATTACTGTAACAGCATTCTTGCCAGTCTTCCCGCTGTCGATATAAACCGACTTCTACGTATACAAAACAACGCAGCCAGACTTGTTTTCCAAAAGTCCAAAAGAACCCACACTACACCTCTGTTAGTTAGACTACATTGGCTTCCCATTCATGCGCGCATTCAGTATAAACTCGCAACACTTGCCTTCCGACACTTTGATGAAACATTGCCTGCTTATCTTTCCAACACACTTGTCACTTATCAACCCTCTCGCACTCTCCGCTCTAGCAGTGACAAACTTTTCAAGCTTCCCCGCATGAAACTGAAATCCTTTGGCCAACGTTCTTTCAGTTATCAAGCCCCCCTTGTCTGGAACTCCCTCCCCTCCCAGCTCCGCTCTTCACAGACTCTCTCTGCGTTCAAATCTGGTCTCAAAACGCATCTCTTTCAGAAGTCCTTTTGTCTTTCTACATAGCGTACGAGTTAATGCGTGTTTCCCATGCATTCTCCATCCTTTTGCCTCTTGTATGTGCACGCGCGCTTCCGTACCTGAGTGCTTGTGTACTTTTGCGTGTGTGCGTTCGTGTGTGTGCGTTTACGCGCGTGGGTTTTTGTTGCTTCGTGTTGAGTTTGCCCTTTGTGTGTGTGTGTGTGTGTGTGTGTGTGTGTCTGTGTCTGTGGGTGTGGGTGCTCCCTTCTGCATGTTTTATATTGTATCCCGTGCAGTGTTCACGAAATTGGAGGGGGGGGGGGATGGGGGCTGGTTCTTTTCTTCTATTCCCAAATTCTTGTCGAGCGTTGTTCATATAATGTCATGTGTGTGGGGTGGCGGTGCGTGTGTGTGTGGGGGGGGAGGTGGGGGAGGGTAGAGTGGGGGGGATGTGGCTTGTTCATCTGTTTTAGTGCTTGCTTTGTGACCTATTGTTTTGATGCCTTTTTCTCAGTATTGTGCAATGTTTATGGAAACTTTTATTTTTCCTGTATTGTGAACACTCTGAGGATGAGTCTTCTTCTCTCATCGAAGAGCGCTATATAAGCTCGATTTATTATTATTATTATTATTATTAAATGGGTTTAGGACGTGACCAAATAAAGGGGTGTGAGGACGTGCCGAACTAAAGGGGTGTGAGGACGTGCCCAAATAAAGGGGCGTGAGGACGTGTCCAACTAAAGGGGTGTGAGGACGTGCCCAAATAAAGAGGTGTGAGGACGTGTCCAACTAAAGGGGTGTGAGGACGTGCCCATGAGAGAGTAGAAGCAGTGTTAACCAACGCATCAAAGGCCGTGGAAAGGAGCGGAGGAGGGGGGGGGGGGAGTGGAGGTTTGAGCCAAGGGTGACCACGGCGGAACCGGTCGTTTACTTTCCTGGCTTTCTGCCGGCTCTGCCAGACATAAAGCTGATCCTGTCTGCCTCAGAGTACACCACCTCTATCCTGTGTGCCCCTCAGGGTACACTACCTCTATCCCACCTCTATCCTGTGTGCCCTCAGGGTACACTACCTCTATCCTGTGTGCCCTCAGGGTACGCCACCTCTATCCTGTGTGCCCTCAGGGTACACCACCTCTATCCTGTGTGCCCTCAGGGTACACCACCTCTATCCTGTGTGCCCTCAGGGTACACCACCTCTATCCTGTGTGCCCTCAGGGTACACCACCTCTATGCTGTGTGCCCTCAGGGTACACCACCTCTATCCTGTGTGCCCTCAGGGTACACCACCTCTCCTGTGTGCCCTCAGGGTACATCACCTCTATCCTGTGTGCCCTCATGGTACACCACCTCTATCCTGTGTGCCCTCAGGGTGCACCACCCCTATCCTGTGTGCCCTCAGGGTACACCACCCATATCCTGTGTGCCCTCATGGTACACCACCTCTATCCTGTGTGCCCTCATGGTACACCACCTCTATCCTGTGTGCCCTCAGGGTACACTACCTCTATGCTCTGTGCCCTCAGGGTACACCACCTCTATCCTGTGTGCCCTCAGGGTACACCACCTCTATCCTGTGTGCCCTCAGGGTACACCACCTCTATCCTGTGTGCCCTCTGGGTACACCACCTCTATCCTGTGTGCCCTCAGGGTACACCACCTCTATCCTGTGTGCCCTCATGGTACACCACCTGTACGCTGTGTGCCCTCATGGTACACCACCTCTATCCTGTGTGCCCTCATGGTACACCACCTCTATGCTGTGTACCCTCATGGGACACCACCTCTATCCTGTGTGCCCTCAGGGTACACCACCTCTATCCTGTGTGCCCTCAGGGAACACCACCTCTATCCTGTGTGCCCTCAGGGTACACCACCTCTATCCTGTGTGCCCTCAGGGTACACCACCTCTATCCTGTGTGCCCTCATGGTACACCACCTCTATCCTGTGTGCTGTCGGGGTTCACCACCTCTATCTGACTTTCCTCATTTAGAGATTTATCAGAGACACTGAAAAGGGAGCAGGTTTTCTTTTTCTTTCTGTTAACTTCTGTGTGTGTGTGTGTGTGTGTGTGTGTGTGTGTGTGTGTGTGTGTGTGTGTGTGTGAGTGAGAGAGAGAGAGAGAATGTCAATATGTAGGTTCTAACCCTCCCATCTTACTCTGCACGAAAACCCCCCTTTTCACAAACAAATCTCGTCCATCTCATGCTACTTTTTGCCAAAATTGACACCTTTTTTACAATCAAAATTAACATGCAAAAACCTCCAAAATTGACGTAATCGTTATTTTAAAATGGGGGGCTTACGTGCAAAACAAAAAATGGGTGATTTAGAACCTACATATTGACATTCTCTCCTAGCTAAGCAAAGCACCTCAATCAACTCGGTCAAGTGATCACATAGGGTCGTTTGACCTAGTTTACTGCTGAGCTTTGTAGGCCAAGTGATCACATAGGGTCGTTTGACCTAGTTTACTGCACCACTTTGTAGGTCAAGTGATCACATAGGGTCGTTTGACCTAGTTTACTGCTGAGCTTTGTAGGCCAAGTGATCACATAGGGTCGTTTGACCTAGTTTACTGCACCACTTTGTAGGCCAAGTGATCACACAGGGTCGTTTGACCTAGTTTACTGCTGAGCTTTGTAGGCCAAGTGATCACACAGGGTCGTTTGACCTAGGCCAAGTGATCACACAGGGTCGTTTGACCTAGTTTACTGCTGAGCTTTGTAGGTCAAGCGATCACACAGGGCTGTTTGACCCAGTTTACTACCAACAGAATCACTATTTACCCTTTCTCTCTTCTGATTCTTGCGCAAACAAGAAGAATGGCTTGCTTAATTTTTTTAATTGGTGTTTATAATCTGGTTTTAAAAAATGAAGCCCGGAGTAGTTGCAGAGCTTATTGATATATTTAGAGATTGGGAGTTGCAGGAAAGGAGCTGGGGGGTTGATAGAGAAGAGTTTGAAGAATTAATTACGGAGCTTTTTGAGCGCGTAGATATGCGAGAAAGCGTAAGGAACGCCATCAGTAAACTACCGCATTCTTGGCCCCATCCAGTTATAAAGTTGTTTGTCATTTTAATTGATCAAATAGCTCCTGAAGATTTTAATCTGACTGCTTCTACTGACCCTGAAGGAGTAACTGTTACTTTAAACCTGGACAGTTTTTAAGATTAGTAAAAGACTATGAATAATAAATAACAGCTGAATTTACAATTATTTTTTTTATTGCTTTTAAAAATGGATTGCGACGAGCTATTAAAGTGTGAGGAGGCAGCAGACCTCTGTCATAAAGAAAGATTATACTCGCTGGCTGCGTGTGGGAAAACCAGGCAGTATTTAGGCGTTGAACTAAGTATTGAACAGATTCAGCAATTGTCTACATCAGACGTTGAGAAGTATTACGCTAGGTACGAAGCACAGCTAGGATCAAAAATGGTTAGATCGGTGGGACAGACAATGATTAGTTTATATGCTAAGTTAGTAGGCAAGATAGCGCCGATTGATTCAGAAGAAGATTTAACATATGACTTAACACAAGATCCGGTTTTAACCAAGTCCGTAGAATCTCTTGCCTGTGACATGTATTATAGATTTGGGACGTTGTTATGTCCATTCATCATGGGATTAATTACTTTCAATCATATTAATTTTAATCATATTAATTTTAATCAGACTAAAAAAAATGAGCGAGCAGGAGAAGAAGACTCCACAGGAGCAGAATGCCCCACAAGTGGATTTACAGGCGAGTGCCCCACAAGTGAATCCACAACTGAGTGTCCCGCAGGTGAGTAGTGTTACTAAAGCTAAAAGTGCTGGGCGTGTTGAGGCCGGTCGTAAACTAGCTGAATGGAACAGACTGCAAAAAGCAAACCAAGCAGCAAAACAAAAATTATTAGATAGTAATACAACAACAGCACCAGCACCAGCACCGCCGCCAACAACAACACAATCAAACTATAAGATGTATTATTATGTACTGGGAGGTATTGTTGTTGGTGGGGGCTTTTAGCATACAAGCGCCTAAAGCCATACTTAGCAACAAAGTCACAAATCCCCACAAAACAGTAAAAGAACCAGCTTCTGCAAAAAAAGTACAACCTCCTGCTGTAGACCCATTTTTAATAAATTAGTTTTTTAAATGTGTTGTTAAGTACTGGCTAAGTACAAGCTAAGTACTGGTTAAGTCAGTTATAACAAGTTAAGTGCAAGTTAAGTGCAAGTTAAGTGCAGGTCATGTTAAGTACTAGTTAAGATCTTAAGTTAAGTACTAGTTAAGATCTTAAGTTAAGTACTAGTTAAGATCTTAAGTTAAGTACTAGTTAAGATCTTAAGTTAAGTCGGACAAGTCAGTTCTCCGGGGGCCTATTGCGTATGAAAACTCAGGATTAACGTAAGTTCGCTTGTTATTGTTAGAAACTAGTGACTTCTTATTAACAGCAGTTGTGTTTACTTGATGAAGAGTAGAGCGCAGATTAACATTTGTGTGATAAAATACTTTGCGTTCAAAGAGAGCCTGCTTGTAGTTGTTGTGACTTATTTCTTTTTTTACAACTTCTTTATCTATGCCCTTAGCTTTCTTTGTTACAGAAGTCTGGGTAGCAACGCTATACATCTTCGACCGCAGGCCAACATATTCTTGTATAACCGTCCCATTAAATTCATCCTTCATCTTTCCAATCACTTTCTTGTTCACGGTTGAGTGTAAAGGCGAATCTTTTGGGTAGTCGCATGTGTCGTACCACCCGTCAGCTCCTTTGGCTACCTCTATTTCCATGTCTTTGTAAAAGTCTTCAGTTGGGATGTCTAGAATAAAACTATCAGTGTCTGTGTAAAGGACATTTGATTCTGGGTACAGCGGCTTAAAGTAGTCGTATAGAAATTCAAGCATTAATAACTTTGACAGCTCTAGCACGGCAAACCCGATAAACACCGGCTTGTCCGACTTCACACTCAGTTTCTTCATCATAATGCCAACCAGGCTGTCGCTAAATATTCTAAAGTCTTGATAGTTAGGTTTAGAGGCCAGCTTAATTGCTTGTTTTTTGTTTGTAACTAATCTTACATCTTTACGATTGTGTACGTTCTCCATGGTTTTGCCAAAACAACTGTTGTTCATCAACTTAAAAAAATCTTTTTCTGAGGCATCAGTGGCCTTAGTTCTAAGATCGGTGTTCTTCATGATGTATGGCCTCATGAAAGGCCCTTGGTCATAGGTAATTATTCTGTGAACGGCGGTAAGTTTCAACCCGTGCCTTAAGTAAAATTGTAACAGCCTGTAATGACAGACATATTTAGTTTTGTTAAAGAGGTTAGGCACGAGCTTGGGCGGTTCGGTGGGACTCATCTTTAATCTTTCTGCCGCTAGGGGGAAATCGTTATGGAGGTCGTGCAACTCTGTAGGATAATCTAAGTCTACTTCTAAGATTAGTCCTATTGGATTATCGGGCGTAAGCTGTGATAGTATGCCCAACACGGCAGTAACCTCATGGGGTCCGTTTATCATTTTAAAGTTTCTTAATGGCAATGCCTGGCTCATGGCCCACCCATACAGATTGTTGGCGTCTAAGTACATTAGATAGTTAGATGGTTTAGTTGGATCATAGTCGTCTAAGTACTTGTTGTTGGCTCTGTGGTAAGGATGACAGGCCATGCTAATGCCTCCTCTCAGCCCGCCCTCAATCATCTGGAGTTTATCTAGATCAGATATTAAGTCAATCTCGGCGTTTGTAGACTTCAAGAATGCATCCCAAGACAACCCCGGGGCAGAGATGTACTGTGATGAATCCAGGCCGTAATGTTTCATGCAAGTGGATCTGTAATTCTGAAAGACGTCTGCCAATAAACACACGTCGGCCAATAAATATTGATCGTGATAATCGCCCATCGTTTTGCAGTGTAATTCTGTCCAGGCTTTCTGCGCGTATTCATAGTCGGCGTCAGATATGCCTCCACCTCTAAGACGGCTGTAAAAGTCTTCCTTTGCTGGCAGCGCTTGCTCATCAAACTTGTCCCACGAGTCCATGTATTCATAAGGGTAAACGCCTTTACGGGCTAAAGATGGGTCAAAATATTTTTTAGTGATTGGACAGTCTTGCAGAGATCCCGCCAATTTATCTAAACTCCCCATCAGATGCTGGGCAGAGTCATAAAAGGATAAACAGTCAAGAGTAAAGGTCATATACTTTTCTGATGATTGTGCAATACAGCTAACCCTCTTACATTCAGAAGTCACTGCCTGCATGATAAAGTGAGAATCATAGCCCCGCAAGTTATGAAAGAAGATTGGCAGTTTCCATGTCTTGGGGTCAACCTTAAGTTGAAGATTGCAGCTATTATGCGCTGCCCCTCTGAATTTTCCAGTAATGTGATCATGGTCCCTTACAGCATCGCCTGATAATTCTCTGTTGCATATCCAGCAGTGGGTGGCTGATTCGTAGCGCCTTTGGTCTTCGAGGGTCATCTTAATGCCTGAAAGGTTCAGCCGATTGGAAAATTGATTGCGAAGATGTTTCATCTGCTTCAAAAATCGATTAGCTGCGTCGGGACCTCTGTAAATCTCTGGTTGTGTGTGTCCACCGTCTGACCTAACAACGACAAAAGCATAAGAACATATCTGATGGCGGGACAATAAGGTTGTTTTTTTGTTGTGTCCGTTCTTGAGGGCCGTAGTACTGTGGCAAGATTGATTCAAAGTCAGCATAGACTACGTATGGGCTCATTTGCATTTTTCGTACATTCTTAAAACTAACTTTAGACCCGGGCGGGGGCGCAATAATTTCGGTTTTACAGTCTTCAAAACTTTTACAATGTTTCTTATGTTTGTCAGCTGCCTGTATAGATGGAATTCTAACCAAACACCTTCTACAAAGCCCCTGTTTAGCAGGATCCTTTGTGGTATACGCCAGAAGTCTGCTCATTGTTCTAATTAATACATAGTGACTCTTGGAACCGTCTGCAAACAGAATCAAGTCGACATGATTCTCAAGTGATTCGCCTAAAGGGGGAGCTTCGGGAGAGACCCTTAGAGGGACTAGATTGTCTACTGAATTCCATGTGTATACGCTTACAGTTATAGGCTTGTTTTGCTCTTCAAACTGAGATATACTTTCTATGCTTACTGGAAAGGTTATGTTATTTAAGTTCAGCTCATTTATATACTGCCTATAATTAGAAACTCTGTCTGGGTGCTTTTTAACAGGGTGTAAGTGCGCCAAAACACACCACAATGAAACACAAGTTATCCGAATTATGTATATTTAAGACTGCTCGTTTAAGAACTAACTCTCTCGGAGAGGGATGTAAGAATTGCCGACTATATGATAGTATTTGGTTTGTCTTAATTTGATTTCGAGGACTGTTCCTTTAGACCAACCGGAGCCGCGCAGTTTCGCTTCTTCAATCGCATGGTTAAACTGTGTAAGCATGTAATCAGCCCAGCCAGGTGTAAAGTTGCGATAGCTGATTACTTTTTTCTGTCTAGTTGAAACCCAGACTTGCATACTACTATCATCAGGGGTTATATATTCATTCTTAATGGCCAACAACACTTTTACTTGCGGGTTAATTTGAAGAGACTCTGGGATTTTAGAAATAGCATGTGTTACGCTTTCGCGAATGTTTATAGGGTTAATAATGTCCATGTCTAATTCAATGAACATATCGCTTAATTGTTCATTGCCGTCAAATATCTCCTCCCACGTATATAGTTTTTCAACCTCGGATTTACTTGTGGGGTTCATTTTTAACCCACAATATTTACGTAAATAAAAAAAAATAAATGTAAGTAAAAGTAAGTAAACGCGCTTTTATTCTTCACCCAAGCGTTGCAATACTTCAAGACACCCTAATCTTACAAGAACGCCTGCCAATACTTTAGCTTTTTTGAATCACTACAGCCAATGTTTAACTCTTTGATTGCTTTGTCAAATAGTTCACTATGATTTTTGATTAAATTGTTTACATCATTCTCAAACCCAGATTTACTAAAATCAATGTTTAACACTTTCATCGTTTCGTCAAATAGTTCATTACAATTTTCTACTAAAATCATTAGATCAGATTCGCTGTGTTTGGCCGTCATTTTTAAATCTAAAAATTAAATAAATAAAAAAATAAAACCATGAGTATAACGCTGGTTAATTATGCAGTGTCTATTGTTGGTGTTATAGTTTATTCAACCCTAGCAAAATGTTTGTTAAGAATAAAACCGCCCAACATAGGAAAGATAGAAGATTCGCCGAAACTAGTTACAACCTTATTTTTAGCTCTGGCAACAAAAGATTTTCTGATTAAAAAGCACATAGACAGTCTTTCATATTATGATTATTTTAATTATTTTTTTAGTTAATAAAAAACATGAGCGAAAAAAAGATTATTAATACGATTTACCACTCTGCTGTAATCGGCGGCCTTAGTATAGGATATAGCATGTTAGCAAAAAACATGTTTAAAATGAGGCCAGCTGATCTAGGAAGGTTAGACATTGAGGATGTTGTTAAGGTTATAGCTGTAATAACGGCGGGGATTGCCTCAAAAGACTTTCTTGTTACACAGGGGATTATCCCAGAAAACATCAATGCATAGAAAGATTAATGCATTTAGGCAGATTGATTTATAAAAAAAAGATTCATTCTAAAAAATATATGATTTATAAAAAAAAGATTCATTCATTTATAAAAAAGATGTCTGGAATAGTTCTGATGGTGGGCGGGGCTATTGTTAATGCATTGGCTTTCTCCGGCAGTAATTATATGTTTAGTAAATTGCGGTCTGATGAAGAGAGAGAACGCCATAACAAGGCAATGGAAGATTTAGCTAAGGCAAGAGACGCTTACGAGAAAAGGAGAATTGCTCACTTAGACTTTATTAATAAAAAGTTAAGAGAACAGGGACATGCGGAGCACACATTTACAGACGTTGATGATGCAATGAATGAATATTACTTAGTGACAGGAAAGAAGTTTCTAACATCGTCACCGCCAGAACTGTCTGACTTTTATGAACCATCTGAGGATCAGAAAATGGTAGAAATAGGCTTTATTATAGGTGCCATGGGAGCAATCTTTCTTCTTGCATATTCAATCTAAAAACATAGTTAAAAATGTAATAAAAACAGCCCCTTCTTATGGACGATACGAAGTACAAAATATATTATTCTCCTGGAGGGTATTGGAAAGGAAAGGCTGCTATTGATAAACTGAGTAAAGCTGCTAGGGTGTCTGAATCAGAAGCAAAAGACTGGCTTTCAAAACAAGCGATCTGGCAAATATATCTGCCTGCCCCAAAAAGAATAATAAGACCTCGATTTGTTAACTCAGTTCCTAATGACACCCACCAGATGGACTTGTTGTACCTTCCACATGACAAAGTTAGAAGAAAAAGTTTAAGTATGCTCTTACAGTTGTTGACATGGCTTCAAGGTATAAAGACGCTGAGCCTTTAACGGATAAAAGCTCAACTGCTGTGGCTGTGGCTTTACAACAAATATACATGCGAGGTCCATTAAAGTATCCTAGGCTGATTCAGGTTGATGATGGGAAAGAGTTTAAAGGGGCTGTAAACCAGCTGTTTTTAAGACATCGGGTTACAGTTAAGAGAGAATTCCAGGCAACCATCGCTCCCAGGCTCTAGTAGAAAACTTTAATAAGAATCTGGCTGAGCGTCTTTTATCTATCAATATCATAGAGACCTTATGGACAAAACACGCAACACAGAATGGGTTAGGAGATTGCCAGCAGTCTTACGCGCCATGAACAATGAAGAATTTAAAGCAACGGGTCTTAAGCCAGTGAACGCGATCAAATTAAAAAAATTAGCATTACTGAAGACATCCAAGGTAATCAAAAACTCTTGCCGTTCGGACTAAAAGTAAGATACTTGTATGCGCCTGGAGAGGCAGAGGGTGATGTTAGAATTAGAGCCACAGACCCTATATGGAGCGTAGATGTATATGAAGTTGAAAGAATTATGAAAACAACCCCTCCCGTATATTATTTAAGAGAGACTCTTTCTTCTGCGTCTAAAAAGCCTGCCCCTAAAAGATCGTTTGTTCGCGAAGAGTTGCAAGTTGTCCCACCAAATACGGTGCCGATTAGTTTAAAAAAAAAAAAAGTATTTATTTTTTTTTGTTAAACTTATGATTTATTTATTTTTTGTTAAACTTATGATTTATTTATTTATTTTAGTTCACATCTTATTTTTAGTCTATTTTTGGGTTTAACTGATTGTTTGCTTGCTTTTCAATGTTCTGTTTGATTGTCTCAGTGTCTACCTGTTGCGAAGTAAAAGTCTTTCTCCACTCCTTTTGAAGTTCAGTTTTTTGTCGCCTGTAATCCTCACCATCAGCCATAAGATGCTCAAATTCTTCAGCTGTAATGTTTTCATCCTGCAATGCTTTGCTTATTCTCAGTCTTAATGAACAAAGTTTTGCTGATGCTAGGGCTACAATGGCAGTGTGCTTTTGTAGTTTAGGCGTTAATTTTTTTAAAACAGCACTCACAATCATAGACATAGCACCTAAACCCAAACCAAGGCTCCCTAATGCTAAAGAGGCTGGCGCTCCGGCCCCAGTAGCTAAAAGAGCAACGCTAGAACCCAGTACTTACGCTCGCTACGGCTGATGAGCCGGTGATTATATAAGAAAGAGTATTTAAAACTTTAGCATATTTCTTTCTAGTAACCCTATACTTATTCAAGTCACTTTCTATTTCTTCTTGAAGTTCAGTTATTTGCTCTAACCTAAACTTTTGAGCCTGATCATCCATTTTTTAATTAAGATTAATTTTTTAATTAAGATTAATCTTGTACATATTTTCTTATTAACCCTTCTGGCAGCACTTCATCAACAGAGTAAAACGCAATAAAATCAACATACTTAATAAAAATAAAATCAAGCACTGTTAGTTTAGCATTGTCAACCATCACAGTGACTTTGTCAGAAGATACAGAAGTGTTTATTTCATCCCCGTTTTTAGTAATAGCAATAACAAGCCTGAGAGGCCCGTCCAAGTTTTCAGACTTTATTTGTACACCTCTGATTAACGTATGCTCTGGCAAACTAGGATCAGACTCCCTTGGAGTGATAAATAAGCGAAAAAGCATTGTCATTTTTCTAGGCAGTGATTCTAGTTTTGGGTTAAACTCTAAGCCGACGGTGTCACCCCCCACTTCAGCTAAGGACTTCTTTCTCCGCAGCATATATACAGAGCCCTGCCTGGTTATTTCAATCTGCTTTTTCTGTTGTGTTCCTGGGACTAGGCTAGCAAGAAGGCGTCCTTCATTCAAAGCTTTTCTAAAATTGTATTTCTTATCAAAGTATACATGGGGGCTTCGTAGTTCAAACTTTAAATCCCAGTTAATGTCAGGAAGCAACGCCCAAGCATTCTCTCGTTTATGAAGTTTGTATTCGTGTTTGCCAAAATCGTTTGCCCTTAGATTTCTTATCTCTTCCAGGGTAGGATATTGCTGTCGTTTTTTATCTTCAATTTCTATTCGTTTGTAAACACCATCGTCGGTGTATTCAAATCCATAAACATTTCCTGGCACTCCTATAGATCAAAGTCAGTTGTATCTGCTAGATCTTTTATCTCTACTGCAACGCATTTAGGAGCTAACTCTGCTTTTGATTCAGGTCCTCGAGACATTCTTTTTAATATAAACAATTTATTATTAAACAATTTATAGTAAACAATCTATAATAAACAATCTATAGTAAACAATTTATTATAAGCAATATATAATAAGCAAACGATTGAACTGGCGGGTCAGTCCGTAAGCATAGTTTAGCGTGCTTAGATTTTTCTAGCTGCTCTTTTATTTTTTTTAGTTCATCCCTGTCCCTGATTATATAGTTTTCACTTAAACATTCTTCAAAACTGTCCCGGTCCTTAGTATAGAATAAGATGACTGATTTTAACTGCGATCTAAAGTCTTTTAAGACAGCATTGTATTTTTGAGTTAAGAGCCAAACAGAAACTAATGCGTGTCTTCCGCTAAAGGCTAGCTTAGACAGAGTCCTTCTTTTTTTTAACAATGTCTTGTTCGGCTGAACAGTCATCAATAATAAACAGCTTTTCGGTTCCCTCAAATAGCCTATAGTAATGTTCTAAACAGTCGCTTAGCTTGTCAGTAGGATCAACTAAGAATATATTCTCGTCTGTCCAAACAAACTGCCTTTCTTTGTAAGACTTGTTGTGCTTAATGGTGCAGAATATAACAATGTACTCGTAATGAAATCTGTAGACTGTTTGTAACAAATCAAGCACGAAGACAGTTTTCCCACACCCAGTAATCCCACAAATAAGCGAACAGTGCGGGTCTTTAGGTAAAAAGTTCAAACTATCCATCTGTTTTAATAGGCTATTTCTTTCAGTCTATTTTCTTCAATGTTCAGCTGGGCGTCATAAACCACAAAAACGTGCATTTGTATCTGGCCATTCTCCTCCTCTTCCTTATTAATCTGTATGAGTATGCCATCTGACCCTACCCTTCTTCCACTCCCGTGCAGTCTGTTGTCATACGTGGATCTAAAATCCAGCCATAGTCCATATTTGTCTGTTAGATAATCTTCAAGTCTTACATCGTGAAGGTGAAGTTTTTTACACACATGATCGGCTGTGGGGCTTGTCTGTCTGCCTCCAGCAAACAATTTTCTTATTTCATCAAAGTGTTGGTCAGGTAAAAGTCCGGCTGAATACAGCTGAAAAGGCTTACCATCTACTGTGCAAGACAACTGCTCAATTTTTGGGTTGTAAAACACCTCAGATTCTCTCTGAAAAGGAGCTGAGGGTTCAGTAAATAGCAAGAGAACCCCCTTTAGAGACCTTAAAGAATTGCTTATATCTATTTCCCAGACAGTGTCTTGCTTGTTTTTAATCGCTAGACTGTGGTGTAAAACTCTTTCAAAGTAAACAACCGCCCTACTTTTATACTGGTTTAAGATTATTCTAGCTAGTTCAGGGTTAGTAACAACGTCAAAATTAAGAGAGATGTTGCTGACAGTGTATCTAGCTGTTGGGTCATCTGATAGAATAACAGACCCGCTGTCATTGAATGTCAGTTCGTAAGTAAGTTTGTCTCTTAGTGCGCCTTGGTAATATGGCTGATGGGTTTTTAACAGTTCAAAATCTAGAGGGATGCAAAATCTGTTCTTAAATGCTCGCGCTATTGCCTGGTCTCCCTCGTCTTCCTTTGCATCTGCAGCATTAAGCCTGTGCTTAAGACCGTTTGGGCTCTGGATTCCTTGAAAGATTTTGTCTTTTCTTTCTGTTCTAGGCAGCCACAGATCCGAATAGAGATTAAAAATGTCTGCGCTACTCAGTGAGAAGACTTCTCTACCCTCCAGTTTAATTACCATATTTTTAATGATGGCCCTGCCCAGGTTAGCAACGACAGTGGCATTAGGATCCGCCGACTCAATATCTATTTTGAATGACAGCCTGGCAGTGCCCGGCATTATAACATCGTCAGGCCCGAGGTCACTAAATCTTACTGTTAACATTTCATTGGGCTCAATTGTTGATGGATTATTTACAACCCGCACAGTCTGTCTTATGCCTTTTATGCCATGGGGTTCCTTCGCTTTTCTGAATGGATCAAGGTCGCAACCGTATGGGTTCATTTTTTATAAAACAAAAAATAATAAATATATAAATATGGCTGATGAAGATTTTGACGCGATTAGTCCTATTGAAGAAGAAGATGAAATAGAACCAGGTCGTTCAATACAAGATGAACTTGAGGGGGCAGAAGCACGTCCTTTACTCCCTAGACAACCTCAAGATGTAGGTTCTTCACTCCTTAGTGCTCGTCAAGAACTTTTAGGAGTAGGCTCTTCACTCCCTAGACAGCGTCACGAACTATTGCAACGACGAATTGAATCATTCTATAAAAGTATAGAACGGGAGCTGCCAGAAATACTTGATCTTAACGATTTTGAAGAAGATGGCGGCCATTTGTATATTAGGACTAGTGAAGAAGGCCGCGTAAGAGTTACTACAAAGCCAAACGCGACCAAGTTTTTAAGTCTAAGTACAATTAGACGAGACCTCCCTGCTGCTGATGCAGAACGATTAAACATTACAAATCTAAGGTCTGATGCTGTTAGACTTTTACAGAAAATGGGGCGGACGTTGCCAACACGATCTGAAATAGAAATCGCCACTATTCCAGAGGTAGGTCAAAAAAACAGATAAAGTAATAACAGAATTTGAGGCGAGTTTTATTGATGAGACGAGTTTTATTAAGGGGCCAATTGGCGGTTCGCCTAGGCAAAGAGAAGGTGAGCTGAGTCCTGAAGAAGAAACAGCTTTAAAAACAATTGTTGATCCTCCATTGTCTACGAGTGAACTCAGGGATATTAGAACTGCTCTGCGTGAACTCTTGAATATTAAGTCTGCTTTAACAACTACGAATGAAGAACTAAAAAACAACTTGGCAAAATTTAATGAGATAAAGAGAGAGATAGACGAAGAAAAAAATAAGCTGGCTGATGCAGATGATAACAATTTAGAGCCGGAAGAAAAGGCTAGAATACAGGCGAAAATACAGGATTTAATGAAATAAAAGGCAAACGTGTTAGCAGCGTTGTATATTAACAGAGAAAAAATAGCAACCCAAATAAGCAGAATCAGAGAAACTATAAACAAAATGATTTATGAAAATACTACGCTAGCAGAAAGAATAAGGACTCTGTTCAGAGAGCAGGGGATTACAATAGTTAGTATATTAACGGCCGTTGGGTTTGCTATCTCTACACTGGTTTATGCATTAACCGGCAGTGCGTCAACAGGGTCAGTAGCGCCTCCAACGCCTCAGCCTGGTAAAAGTTGGATTAGAAAACAATTGCACCATCTGGCAAACTTATTAAAGAAGTTAGCTGCCAAAGCGCTTGGTGCACTGCCTGGCATAATAGGCGGTGTTGTTAGTTGGGTTTTGTCTACAATAGGCAAAGTGGTTGGTTATATGGCTAACCATCTGTGGACTTTGGGGGTGCTGGCTGCCGGTTTAATTTTTAGTAAAATAAAGTATGACCAGTCCAGTAAAAGTTAAAAACACAACAAGGGCCGTCTTTTCGCTAGTGTGTCTGTCGGGGTGAGGTACATCAACAGGTGGTGGACTGCTTTCTGGGCTGCTTATAACTGGTGGGGGGTCGCTTTCTGCAGGTTCAGGGCTAGATACTTTTTTTAAAAATGGCTGGCGCGGGCCTTGTGTTTAAGCCTTGATTGTGTCCTAAGTTTTGATCGTCTCCGGCTATGAGAATTTCATTATCATAATTCTGTATCATGCCAATCTGCAGTCTAAGGTCAGAAGGCAGCATGTATAATCCATGACCCACAACAAAGTCAACCTTTGACCTAGCATGTGAAAGAACGTTTTGGTACCTTTGTATGCTGGAAGGCAAATCAACAGCAGAGTTAATAGCATCTTCTAAATTAGCTAAAAATTGTTTTCTGGCGTTAAAGCCTGTAGATTGATCCACTATGCTAGACTTGGTCTGTGCTTGCGCTCCTAATAGACACCAAACGTACGTCCGTATGGAGTCATTAAGTCTTTGCACTCCTGGCATTGTTAGGCCTTCACTTTTATCTAAGATAAATGTTGCCCAAGCATTGGGGTGTTTTTGTTCTATTGATCCCAATCTAACTTGGGAGTTTGACTTAAAAGAGGTGTGGCCGGGCCAGTAGTCAAAATTATATTCTCTACGCTGACCCCACAAATACAATGTGCCCAACCCGTGATTGCGGTCTAACTTTTGTCTAAAGTTATCGGAAGGGTTAATGTTAAATTCGTTGCAGATTCTTTCATATGCATTATTGTCCATTGGGCTGAGAAATGGATTAAACGCGTTGTCATTGGGGAGGCGTACTTGTAGTTCAGTTAGTATGCGTCTATACTGATAATAAACATGAAAGTTATATACTGACCTTACTAACAGGTTGGGGTGGTTTAAATGGTTTGTATATGAAACACCGCAGCCAGTGGTTGAGCAGTAAACTGCAAAATTTAACTGATTCTGGTAAAAAGCCAGAAGTGAGTTGACCATGCTGATGGCACTCTATCACTCTTTATTGGAGGATTTAAATATCTAGTTAGTGGGTTTACAAGCCTGACTAGAAAGCCATATGATTCATCCACTGCGATGGTTAGGCTACTAAAGTCCAAAGATTTGGGCTCATAAACCCCCCCTACATCGTAAGTAGCACTTTCATTATATTTAAAAGGTTCCATTTTTAAATAGATTTTTTTAAAAGGATTTAAAAAGGATGTTCCTTTATATAACCAAGCAAAACACAAGTGTGTTCTTAAAGTATCCAATTAACAATAGGCGCGGTAATAGTCGGGTTGCTCTTAGAAAAATTGGTTTTAAAGTTAAGTGGTTTAATATATCTGAAGAAGCTCAGAATAACTGGATTAATATTAGTAATGAAGAGGGCAATCAAATAACTCATGAAAAAATACCAGAAGGCTATTACAGCTTTTGTTCTTTAAAAGAAGTATTTATCGAATTAGGCATATTACTAAAAATTAACGAAGCAAACCTCAGAATTACGATGCATTTTCCACTAGAAGAAAAAAGAGAATACACTTTTCCTAAAGGCCTTGCGCGAATCTTGGGTTTCCACAGTACTAGCAGATCTTATAAATTTAGTACAAGAGAAAACATCTATCAATTTGAAGGTAATGAACCATGTGATTTTCTCGTTAACCCGATGTTGTATGTCCATTTACGGGAGTTAAAAATAAGTACTAATTTATTTGATGGCAATCCATCTACAGTTCTAGGAGTACTACCATCAATTAAGGCGGGGTTTTGCGATTATCAGTTAAGCACATTTGGTGAAGACAGCCGGTTTAAAGAATTAGTTGAAGGACCTATAAATTCAGTGTGTGTAAAAATAACTAACCAAGACGGAAAGCCGGTTGTTTGTTCTGATTTGTTAGTAGTGCTTGAGATAGAAGATTAATCAGAAGAGAATGTCAATATGTAGGTTCTAAATCACCCATTTTTTGTTTTGCACGTAAGCCCCCCATTTTAAAATAACGATTACGTCAATTTTGGAGGTTTTTGCATGTTAATTTTGATTGTAAAAAAGGTGTCAATTTTGGCAAAAAGTAGCATGAGATGGACGAGATTTGTTTGTGAAAAGGGGGGTTTTCGTGCAGAGTAAGATGGGAGGGTTAGAACCTACATATTGACATTCTCTGTGTGTGTGCGTGCGTGCGTGCGTGCGTGCGTGTGTGCGTGCGTGCTTGCATGCGTGCGTGCGTGCGTGCGTGCGTGCGTGCGTGTGTGTGTGTGTGTGTGTGTGTGTGTGTGTGTGTGTGTGTGTGTGTGTGTGAGTGTGAGGCCAAGTCATCGAATAGTATTGCTTTGAATGCTGATGGGTAGAATGGAAATCAAACAGATGCCTACAAGACCTACTGATGGGTAAAACGGAAAGTTTCATGTCAGATCCAACTTGTTCATGGTCTCAGGGCTACAGGGTGCTTCTCTATGAACAGACAGCCCACAGCAGACAGGGAGATGATGGACAGACTGGGTACTGTGGTGGTCATGAAGTACGGCTTCACATTAAAACTAAAAGCAGATCACTGCCTCAGAGAGAGAGAGAGAGAGAGAGAGAGAGAGAGAGAGACTCGGTCTATAACATGACTCCCTGCGACTCCCCCATCACCACCCGCCTCTCTCCACACACACCCACACACCCCCACCATCACCACCCTATCACCATTACGACACAATAAAAGAGTAATGAAACAGCAATCTAACAGTTAATCATGTGGTCAAGTGCTTCTTCTGTCCAGCCAGTGAGTGGTTGATGTCACTGAGGACAGATCCTAGGTCACGCCCTAGACAGGGGCTGGGAGAGATGACTGACAGATCCTAGGTCACACCCTAGACAGAGGCAGGGAGAGAAGACAGATCCTAGGTCACACCCTAGTCAGAGGCAGGGAGAGAAGACAGATCCTAGGTCACTCCCTAGACAGATGCAGCAGGGAGAGAAGACAGATCCTAGGTCACACCCTAGACAGAGGCAAGGAGAGAAGACAGATCCTAGGTCACTCCCTAGACAGGGTGAATGAGGAGACTGACAGATCCTAGGTCACTCCCTAGACAGGGGCTGGGACAGAAGACAGATCCTTGATCACACCCTAGACAGAGCTGGGAGAGATCACTGACATATCCTAGGTCGCTCCCTAGACAGAGCTGGGAGAGATGACTGACAGATCCTAGGTCACTCCCTAGACAGGGGCTGGGAGAGAAGACAGATCCTAGGTCACTCCTAGACAGGGGCTGGGAGAGAAGACAGATCCTAGGTCACTCTCTAGACAGAGGCGGGGGGAGATGACAGATCCTAGGTCACTCCCTAGACAGGGGCTGGGAGAGATGACAGATCCTAGGTCACACCCTAGACAGGGGTTGGGAGAGATGACAGATCCTAGGTCACTCCCTAGACAGGGGCTGGGAGAGATGACAGATCCTAGGTCACACCCTAGACAGGGGCTGGGAGAGAAGACAGATCCTAGGTCACTCCCTAGACAGGGGCTGAGAGAGATGACAGATCCTAGGTCACACCCTAGACAGGGGCTGGGAGAGATGACAGATCCTAGGTCACTCCCTAGACAGGGTCTGGGAGAGATGACTGACAGATCCTAGGTCACTCCCTAGACAGGGTCTGGGAGAGATGACTGACAGATACTAGGTCACTCCCTAGACAGGGGCTGGAAGAGATGACAGAAAACTGTGTTGGTTGGCTGCACTGCATCAGCCATCACGACGACTTTGGGCGGAGAGAGAGAGAGAGAGAGAGAGAGAGAGAGAGAGAGAGAGAGAGAGAGAGAGAGAGAGAGATTGATTGATTGATTGATCTTTAATACATGAGGATGAAGATTTTAGGCCAAAGCCTAGTCTTACAATCTGTCCTTGTCATGCATACATTATTTCAACACATATCATTCATACTGACAATTCAGCATAGCAACATGGTAATCTAATTCTACAATGATAAGCAAGCTTTTCATAAAGGTACTAATGAGATGGGGGACGGTAAAGCAGAAGGAAACTTACAAACACCAGCCGCCGTGGCGAAGTGGTCAGCGTCGCGGACTCCCGGCTGGGAGGTCGTGGGTTCGAATCCCATCAGAAGTCATGTGGGTTTTTCTGCCCCGACCGGCTCCTACCCAGAGTTGAGTTGCTGCGGACTCAGTTGGGAAGACTGGGACCACACAGTCGAGTTTCATCCACTTAATGGATGCGTTTCTGAGAGTGTTGCTCACATTTCCTGACCAACACTGCAGGTGCCTGTATCTCTCGGGCCTGGTTGACGCCGGGATATATTATGAAAGGAAGTGTAGAGTACAGCCCTGTCATGTAGTCTCAGACCGAAATGGAAATCCGCAGCATCATCTTAATCATCCTCATTCTCATCGATCAGCATAAAAAAATGTCTCAAGTTCTGTGGCCCTTCATGCCCTGCTCTCATGGTGACCTCAATTTCGATGTCCTCTCCACGTCTGTGGCCTTGGTTTGGTTCCGTCGGGGTCACCGGTATTGGCGAGTCTGTGGGGGCTGTCGTTGGACGGACGTGGTGGCGCCCTCCGGAGGGAGAGCTCACTCACGCCGGCTCCGCGACTAAGCAATTATTGTCGTCAGTAGGGGGCTTAGTAGGTGGTTTTCTTCGTATGTTAGATCAGAACAGGCGCCACTGAACACCACCGAAGTGACTCGGCAGCAGTGCAGTGTCTCCTCCGGTGGGTTGCCTCTTGACGACTTGACATTGACTGCTCCCTGTGGATTGCCGGTGCCGGGGCTGCGGCGGGGCCGACCGGGCTGTGGCTGTGGACGGGATGTCGGAATGAGCGGCGTGGGTGCACTGCCTCTGAGGTGGCGCAGAGGTTGGGACAGCAAAAAAAAAAAAAAAAGGAAACTTACAAACAAACAAACAAAACTACACAGAGAGAGGTCAGAGGAGGGTGGGGAAGAGAGAATGGTAGGTAGGGGGAGGAGAAAAGGGATGATAGACAGAGTGGGAGTGGGGATGAGCGATTTTAACGGAGTAGGTTTTATGTTTAGACGATTTATTCAAAGTATGGTACACAGAAGACTTTGCGAATGGGCGCTAATCATTGTAATCGTATAATTAAATTATTGAGACATAGAATGTTTATGCAAATGTTCCTTGAAAAGTTTTAAAGTATTTATGTTTTGTAGATTCGGTGGAAGTGAGTTCCAGACATATGGTCCAAAGTGAGCTAGACTTGTTTTGTATAGATCAATGCGTGGGTAGGGAAGAAGGAATTTCGTCGAGCCAGAAAAGCTTTTCGATCTTGTAAAAAGGGCATTGATATAACTTGGCATAGTATCTGTCAAGATTGTAAACATAAATGATGCCTTGTTGAATTCCAGTTGCCTATTCAGAGGAAGTATGTTCAGCGCTTTTAGTTTTTCGTCTGTTGTTAGAAATACAGCTGGATGGAGTAGCTTTGCTGCACGTCTATGGAGAGAATTCAGCCTTTTTTTGTGGACGTCACTACTTCCGTCCCACACTGTTGAAGCGTAATTGATACGTGACATTATGTGTGCATTGAAGAAAAGTTTAAGCACATTACTGTTGACGTAGCGCTTTAATTGAGATAACAGGAAAAGGTGTTTTGAGACTACCTTGCATACGTTATTGAGATGAGATTGCCATTTCAATTCTTTATCTATCGTTAACCCTAAAACACGATGCTCATCTACCTGCTCGATAGAAGTGCCATTCAACTGAACTTTTAGGCAAAGAGGAGTCAACTGGTGTTTTTGGCGGGTAGCTATAATCATAGATTTGGTTTTGGCTGGGTGTATGACCATTGAGTTTGAATGACACCAGTCTGACACGTCGTTTAGACTTTCCTGGAGAGAAGTTTCTATCCATCAGCAAACAAATCTGTCGTGACTTTTTCATCTGAAACGGACAATGGTAAATCATTGATGAAGATGCAGAATAGTAGGGGGCCTAGTACTGAGCCCTGTGGGACTCTATGTCTGACAAAGTCTGAAGCGGAGGTTTTGCCATTAACCACCACATACTGCGTCCTATCGTTCAAGTACGATTGGAATAATGAGATTGTCGGGGTATGGTTCAAGTAGACAGATAGTTTCTTTAGAAGAGTGGAATGATCAACAAAATCAAACGCCTTTCTGAAGTCAAGAAAGACAACCCCCGTCATTTGTGATTGGTTCATATTTGAAAGCCATGAGTCACATATTCGTGATAATGCTGTGTGGCAAGAATGATTAGATCGGAATCCAAATTGGAGTGGGTGAAATAGTTTGTTTTTCTCCATGAACTGAGATACGTGTGTGTGTGTGTGTGTCTTTCAAGGAGTTTGGATAGAATAGATAGTAAGGATATAAGTCTGAAATTATTTGGATCCGACAAATCATTTGATTTTGGAAGGGGGATCACTCTGGCGTTTTTGAACGCCTGAGGGAAAACATTAGTTTCAATGGATAAATTATATATGTATGTAAGAGACTCAACAATGTAAGGTAGAGCGAGTTTGAGAAGAAATGCGGGTATGTTATCAGGACCCATGGATTTTTTATTCTTTAATTGCGCTATGTGCATTTCTACTTCATGTACAGCAAGAAGGGGAATTTTGATTGAGTTACTGGATCAAAAGTTTTTGTTTGCAAAATGATATTAGGGAAGTCGGGCATGTATATTCATTTGGTGCTCTTATAGTCTGTGAAGCTTGAGTAAGGGTATCTGATAATGACAGAAAGTGGGTATTAAATTTGTCCGGGGTGATGTTTGTGCTTGAATTTTGTGAATCTGTACGCTTGTTGCGTACAATAGTGTTTATTGCCCTCCACAATGGCGCTGTGGATTTTGCATCCGTTATCATTTGACTGAAGTAGTCTCGTTTGGCTTTTTCAACTTCGTTTGAAACAAAGTTTCTCTGCTCTTTGTATTCGTCAAACAATTTTGCTGCCTTGAGTTGGTCATGTAGTACCATTTCTTGCAGCAATTCTGGTGTTAACCACGGGTTCATCTGCGGATGCCTAACTCTTTTTTGATGTAACGGCGCATGTTTATTTATGATGGTGAGGAATGTTTGGTACCAGAAGGACAGTGCATCATTGACGTCTGAGTAATTATAAGTTAAGTGAAATGGGGAAATGTTTAAGTCATATAGGTATGCTGTTTCATTAAACTTTTTGAAAGAGCGGTATTGGATGGTCATGTGACCTTTGGGTGGTTGTTTTGGGAGCCTTAAGGACCACGTGCAGAAGACTGGACAGTGATCACTAATACCAGAATGTACCACTGAAACATCTAATATTGCAGATTTGTTGTTAGTGTATATATGATCAATAAGAGTCGCAGTTGTTTTAGTTATTCTCGTTGGGGTTTGTACTAACTGATGGAGTGCATTAAGTCATAGTGTACTTGTCCAAGCTGGTTGTTGTTTTAACATATCAATATTGAAGTCCCCCAACAGTAGTATATTTGAATTTTTGTGACAGATCCGATCCATCATTTGTACAAAGTTGTCATACCATTCGTATGTGGAAGATGGGTGTCTATATAAATGTCCGATTATTAATGGCGGTGATTTGGAGCTTTTTTTTAAATTTCAATCCAGATACATTCGACAGTATTAGTTTCAAGATCAGTTCTGCGTCGGGTAATGTTGGCAAATGACTGATGAATGTATACGGCAAGGCCAGTATTTTGGGGTTGATCACTGTCGCGTCGTTCTATGTTGTATTCAGGAATGCTAAGAAGGTCATCTGTGATGCGAGAGTCTAACCTTGTTTCACTTACGCCAAATACTTGTACTGGATGGGGTGACTGTTTTAAGAGTGATGAGATTTCATGGACCTTATCAAATAAATGATAGACATTGAGATGTCCAACTTTAAGCGGGATTATGGGAAGGCATGGGTAGTAAGGGAACAGTGACACAAATCGACGAGGAAGACAGTTTTCACACAGAGAATTATAGGTCAAAAAACAGAATACAGGTGAGAAAAGTAACGTTTGTGGATAACGCACAATAATGACAAACGCACAGAAAGAATTTATAGGTTGACTATTATGCCTAAAACAGATAACAGAATGTATCTTTAGAAAATTCAATAAGCCAGTAAAACAACAAACAACAAAAAAGAGCAATGGTTGACGCACGATGTCGAACAAATAGAAAGAAAGAAAACAAAGTATTAAGCTTAAAGCAATGAATGACGATAACACACACACACACACACACACACACACACACACACACACACACACACACACACACACACACACACACACACACACACAAATGTTTACAGCGGTGCAAATAAAGAGGATGCGATGAGTGCTATGAGCACAATCCACTTTAGAGCAGATTTAAAGAGTGTAGATGAAGAAAAGGGAAACAAAGCAAAAACAAAAACAAAAAAAACAAAAAACAATTAAACAAACAAACAACAACAACAACAAAACCAAAAAGAAAAGAGAAAAAAAAGTTGTTTTTTTATATCTGTGATTCACGAACAATCTGTGGCGGTGAGATAGCAGTCCTGGTCCCAATGTCAGGAAGATGGCCCAAAGTTTCTTCTCAGTCCAGAGAGAGAGAGAGAGAGAGAGAGAGAGAGAGAGAGTACATGCGTGTGTGTGTGTGTGTGTGTGTGTGTGTGTGTGTGTGTGTGTGTGTGTGTGTGTGTGTGTGTGTGTGTGTGACAGACATACAGACAGATGAACAAACATGAAAGCAGACAGGCAGAGGGACATAGAGACGCGGAGACGGAATCCTTGCAAGGTCGTTGATACATTATGTTGGCACCATTCCGTAGCCCGTCCGCCGCTGTATGTGGGTGAGAGGAGCACAGCATTCAGCTCCCGTTGCCCTGAATCAATAGACCTCTTCTCCTGCCAGTCTCTTCCAGTCACCAATGAATCATTAGACCTCTTCTCCTGCCTGTCTCCTCCAATCAATGGATCAATAGACCTCTTCTCCTGCCTGTCTCTTCCAGTCACCAATGAATCGATAGACTTCTTCTCCTGCCTGTCTCCTCCAATCAATGGATCAATAGACCTCTTCTCCTGCCTGTCTCCTCCAATCAATAGATCAATAGACCTCTTCTCCTGCCTGTCTCTTCCATTCACCAATGAATCGATAGACATCTTCTCCTGCAAGTCTCTTCCAGTCACCAATGAATCGATAGACCTCTTCTCCTGCCTGTCTTCTCCAATCAATGAATTAATAGACCTCTTCTCCTGCCTGTCTCTGTTAGTCACCAATGAATCAATAGACCTCTTCTCCTTCCTGTATCATCCAATCAATGAATCAATAGACCTTTTCTCCTTCCTGTCTCCTCCAATTAATGAATCAGTAGACCTCTTCTCCTGCTTGTCTCCTCCAATCAATGAACCAATAGACCTCTTCTCCTTCCTGTCTCCTCCAATCAATGAATCAATAGACCTCTTTTCCTGCCTGTCTCCCCCAATCAATAAATCAGTAAACCTCTTCTCCTGCCAGTCTCCTCCAATCAATGAATCAATAGACCTCTTCTCCTGCCCGTCTCCCCCAGTCAGTGAATCAGTAGACCTCTTCTCCTGCCAGTCTCTTCCAGTCACACATGAATCAATAGACCTCTTCTCCTCCAATCATCAATGAATCGATAGACCTCTTCACCTGCCTGTCTTCTCCAATCATCAATGAATCAGTAAACCTCTTCTCCTGCCTGTCTCTTCCAATCAATGAATCAATAGACCTCTTCTCCTGCCTGTCTCCCCCAATCAATGACTCAGTAGACCTCTTCTCCTGCCAGTCTCCTGCAATCAATCAATCAATAGATTTCTTCTCCTGCCTGTCTCCTCCAATCAATGAATCAATAGACCTCTTCTGCTGCCAGTCTCTTCCAGTCACCAATGAATCAATAGACCTCTTCTCCTTCCTGTCTCCGCCTATCAATGAATCAGTAGACCTCTTCTCCTGCCTGTCTCCTCCAATCAATGAATCAATAGACCTCTTCTCCTGCCTGTCTTCTCCAATCGTCAATATATCAGTAGACTTCTTCTCCTGCCTGTCTCTTCCAATCAATGAATCAATAGACCTATTCTCCTGACCGTCTCCTCCAATCAAGGAATCAATAGACCTCTTCTCCTGCCTGTCTCCTCCAATCAATGAATCAATAGACCTCTTCTCCTGCCTGTCTCTTCCAGTCACCAATGAATCAATAGACCTCTTCTCCTGCCTGTCTCTTCCAGTCAATGAATCAGTAGACCTCTTCTCCTCCAATCATCAATGAATCGATAGACCTCTTCACCTGCCTGTCTCCTCCAATCAATGAATCAATAGACCTCTTCTCCTGCCTGTCTCCTCCAATCAATGAATCACTAGACCTCTTTTCCTGCCTGTCTTCTCCAATCATCAATGAATCAGTAGACCTTTGCCTTTCTCTTCCAGTCACCAATCAATCAATAGACCTCTTCTCCTGCCTGTCTCCCCCAGTCAATGAATCAGTAGACCTCTTCTCCTGTCTGTCTCCTCCAATCAATGAATCAATAGACCTCTTCTCCTGCCTGTCTTCTTCAATCAATGAATCAATAGACCTCTTCTCCTGCCTGTCTTCTCCAATCATCAATGAATCAATAGACCTCTTTTCCTGCCAGTCTCCTCCAATCAATGAATCAGTAGACCTCTTCCCTCCCTGTCTCCCCCAGTCAATGAATCAGTAGATCTCTTCTCCTGCCAGTCTCTTCCAGTCACCAATGAATCAATAGACCTCTTCTCCTGCCTGTCTCCCCCAGTCAATAAATCAATAGACCTCTTCTCCTGCCAGTCTCCACCAATCAATGAAACAATCTACCTCTTCTCTGCATGTCTCCCCCAGTCAATGAATCAATAGACCTCTTCTCCTGCCTTTCTCTTCCAGTCACCAATGAATCAATAGACCTCTTCTCCTGCCTGTCTCCTCCAATCAATGAATCAATAGACCTCTTCTCCTGCCTGTCTCCCCCAATCAATGAATCAATAGACCTTCTCCTGCCAGTCTCTTCCAGTCATACATGAATCAATAGACCTCTTCTCCTGCCTGTCTCCTCCACTCAATGAATCAATAGACCTCTTCTCATGCCAGTCTCTTCCAATCAATGAATCAATAGACCTCTTCTTCTGCCTGTCTCCTCCAATCAATGAACCAATAGACCTGTTCTCCTTCCTGGCTCCCCCAGTCAATGAATCTATAGACCTCTTCTCCAGCTAGTCTCTTCCAGTCATCAATGAATCAATAGACCTCTTCTCCTTCCTGTCTCCTCCAATCAGTCAATCAGTAGACGTTTTCTCCTGCCAGTCTCTTCCAGTCACACACGAATCAGTAGACCTTTTCTCCTGCCTCCCTTCTCCAATCAATGAATCAGTAGACCTCTTCTCCTGTCTGTCTCCTGCAATCATCAATGAATCAATAGACCTCTTCTCCTTCCTGTCTCCTCCAATCAATGAATCAATAGACCTCTTCTCCTGCCTGTCTCCTCCAATCAATGAATCAATAGACCTCTTCTCCTGCCAGTCTCTTCCAGTCACACATGAATCAATAGACCTCTTCTCCTGCCTGTCTCCTCCAATCAAGGAATCAGTAGACCTTTTCTTCTGCCAGTCTCTTCGTCACACATGAATCAATAGACCTTTTCTCCTGCCTGTCTCCTCCAATCAATGAATCAGTAGACCTCTTCTTCTGCCTGTCTCCTGCAATCATCAATGAATCAATAGACCTCTTCTCCTGCCTGTCTCCTCCAATCAATGAATCAGTAGACCTCTTCTCCTGCCTGTCTCCTCCAATCATCAGTGAATCAATAGACCTCTTCTCCTTCCTGTCTCCTCCAATCAATGAATCAATAGACCTCTTCTCCTGCCAGTCTCTTCCAGTCATCAATGAATCAATAGACCTCTTCTCCTTCCTGTCTCCTCCAATCAATGAATCAATAGACCTCTTCTCCTTCCTGTCTTCTCCAATCAATGAATCAATAGACCTATTCTCCTTCCTGTCTCCTCCAATCAATGAATCAATAGACCTCTTCTCCTGCTAGTCTCTTCCAGTCATCAATGAATCAATAGACCTCTTCTCCTGCCTGTCTCCTCTAATCAATGAATCAATAGACCTCTTCTCCTGCCTGTCTCTTCCAGTCATCAATGAATCAGTAGACCTCTTCTCCTACCTGTCTCCTCCAATCAATGAATCAATAGACCTCTTCTCCTGCCTGTCTCCTCCAATCAATGAATCAATAGACTTCTTCTGCTGCCAGTCTCTTCCAGTCAGCAATGAATCAATAGACATCTTCTCCTGCCTCTCTCCTCCAATCAATGAATCAATAGACCTCTTCTCCTGCCAGTGTCTTCCAGTCATCAATGAATCAATAGACCTCTTCTCCTGCCAGTCTCTTCCAGTCATCAATGAATCAATAGACCTCTTCTCCTTCCTGTCTCCTCCAATCAATGAATCAATAGACCTCTTCTCCTGCCAGTCTCTTCCAGTCATCAATGAATCAATAGACCTCTTCTCCTTCCTGTCTCCTCCAATCAATGAATCAGTAGACCTCTCCTCCTGCCTGTTCCTCTAATCACCAATGTCGGAGAACGCCACTGCTGAAACCTGATATCATAAAGGGAGATTACCCGTTGTCGTCATTTTCACAGTTAGGCCCCTTGCCTATCGTGTCGGTGGTCACTCTGATTGGATGGCACCGCTGCTGAGAAAATAGCGGCTTCTGCTTGCTTGGAGTAACGAAATGATGAATGGGGATATTGATTGATCGATCAGCGTGTCACTTTGTTTTAGTGTCCTAAATCATAACTATGCCTTATTCTACGTGTGCTTCACTAGGTTAGATCGTTACGTTTCTACCGAATGTGCCGATTTCGTACATAATGAATATGTTGTTTTTTTGTTTTTTTTTACATCACATGTCAGTTAAAATTATTACGTGATATGTTTTCCTTTATCATATAATGTTGTATTTCATGATGTGGTGTCAGAGTCTGTCGTTACGACCATTTCATTTGTCGTAGTAATACTGTGGTTCCTAATGCTACTTCACCACAGCTTGATCAACTTGCTTCTTGCTTGTTTCGTGTGTATACTCTGTTTACTCTCTGAACTTGCTTGCTGATTTCATGAATTAGGCAGCCAACCTAATTTGTTCATTGACCGAGTAAACGTTTTGGGTAATTCATAAAGTAAGCAAAATATCAAAGCCTAATTATGTCATGTGGAAGAAAAAAATAAACAATAGTTACACTTTCATTCTGCAGTTTGCTTAGGATTTTATTAATTTTGCAAGGTGGAGATGTTGTTCTTTGAGCGAATTTTCATTTCATAGTCACAGCAAATATTCACACGCATTTAACATAATCTGAGACAACTATCCATAAAAATTAAAGGTGGAATTGCATTTTGCTTAATGAAGTCAAACGTGGGCAAGACAGGAATGGGTGAGAAACAACACAAAGAGAATCTTTGTTAATTCTGAACAGAAAATAGTTCAGGTCAGCCAGTGTTGCTGAAAGAGTCTTTTTTCATTCTGAACAGAAAATGGTTCAGGTCAGCCAGTGTTGTTGGCGATTTGCCCATTGATAAACAACACAAAGACAGTCTTTAAATAGTTCAGGTCAGCCAGTGTTGTTGGCGATTTGTCCATTGATAAAAAAGACAAAGACAGTCTTTGTTAATTCTGAACAGAAAATGGTTCAGGTCAGCCAGTGTTGTTGGCGATTTATCCATTGCCTATGCTGAGACCCTGCACACAGGTAGTCGTCTGTCAGTAAATGACGTGGGAAAAAAATCATGAAAATAAGGAAACACGTCTGACGCTTGAACTAAAAATTTATGACTGCGACAGCACAAGACTTTGAGTCATATGCGATTTTAATTGCACGTCAAATGTTCCGAGGCATCCATGACAGTGAGGCTGGACAATGTCCTTCCGATGAGACACACTGGTGACAAATAAAGACACAATGGGATGAACGTGTGAGGAGGTGTGTACAACTGTAGCCACTCAACCTTTCAGGCAGAACTACCGTTAGATGAGACGCGTTGATGACACATGAAGACACATTGGCATGGATGTGTGTGTGTGGGGGGGGGGGGGGGGGGGGGGGGGGTGACATTACTGCAGTCATTCCACACCTTCAGACGGGGGTGCCCCTGGGTGAGATACACGGACCATGGAACCATTCTCTGTGCCCTGACCATACCCCATGACATTGCTCCAATAGCTCCTCTGTCTAATAGTACTGGAACTCTGTCCTGAGTGCTGCCTGTGTCATTTCCTTCGTTTCTTCCAAATTCAGCAGACAGACTTTCCGCTGTTGTTCCAGCCTAGAGGCTTCTGGCTGTCATCCCCCACACTGTTAACAGAAGGTGGTTAGCATCTCCTCACCTGCCCGAGTTCCCCACTAGAGCCAGACCATCGTCCACACATGTCCAGAGGTGCCATTATTTCAGTCGCTCGTCATTTGCTCCTGTGTCCAGCTTGTTTCTGTGGAATGGGTTCTGCCTCAGGTCTCTGTGCTATGAATGGCTATTGGTTGTTCCTGTGGAATGGGTTCTGCCTCAGGTCTCTGTGCTATGAATGGCTATTGGTTGTTTCTGTGGAATGGGTTCTGCCTCAGGTCTCAGTGCTATGAATGGCTATTGGTTGTTTCTGTGGAATGGGTTCTGCCTCAGGTCTCTGTGCTATGAATGGCTATTGGTTGTTTCTGTGGAATGAGCTCCACCTGAGGTCTCTGTGCTATGAATGGCTATTGGTTGCTTCCAGCACTGGGGTCAACATGTTCCCAGTCGGCTGACAGCCGACTGACAGTTGGCAACTCTTCTCCATCAGAACTTTGCTGAGTGGCCATGTCCTCCTGTCTGTGGCTACGTCATCGTTGTCCTGGCTGTTGTGCTGTCCTGAATGGTTGTGATGTCCTGAATGGTTGTGATGTCCTAGGTGGTTGTGCTGTCCTGGATGGTTGTGATGTCCTGAATGGTTGTGCTGTCCTGGATGGTTGTGATGTCCTGGGTGGTTCTGATGTCCTAGGTGGTTGTGATGTCCTGAATCGTTGTGATGTCCTAGGTGGTTGTGATGTCCTAGGTGGTTGTGATGTCCTGAATGGTTGTGATGTCCTGGGTGGTTGTGATGTCCTAGATGGGGTGGTTGTGGTGTCCTGTTTGGTTGTGATGTCCTGAATGGGTGTAAAATCCTGACTGATTATGATGTCCTGGGTGGTTGTATGGTCCTGGACGGTTTCCATGTCCTTAATTGTTTCTAAATTGTCCTGGCTGGTCACGGCATGGTGGTGACGCGTTTTTGCCTGTCACCATGTCACCCGGTGGAGTGGCCACAGCCCTGTATGTTGTGAGCAGATCATTCGAGTGGAGTGGCCACAGCCCTGTATGTTGTGAGCAGATCATTCGAGTGGAGAGTTTTCAGACTGACCGACAGCTTACAATTTTATAGGATCGGTTTACTCCGTGAAGCACTCAAGAAAATGTCGGCTGAAATGCAACAATTTTATCTGGTGTTACTCTGAAGCCGAATGTTTAAATCATGAACTACGCAAACTGCAGAATGATAGCACACCGTCAGTATCTACCACATGCGTTTCATGAATTACTCAACAAATTGCTTAAGTTCATGAACTATGCAACTCATTTGCTCAGTGCAGTTCATGAATTCAGCTGTTTGGTTGTTTAATACATGAATTAGGCAGAGGAAAGAAGGGGTCAGAGGAAAGAAGGGGGTCAGAGGAAAGAAGGGGTCAGAAAAAGAAGGGGTCAGAGGAAAGAAGGGGTCAGAGGAAAGAAGGCGTCAGAGGAAAGAAGGGGTAGAGGAAAGAAGGGGGTCAGAGGAAAGAAGGGGGTCAAAGGAAAGAAGGGGTCAGAGGAAAGAAGGGATCAGAGGAAAGAAGGGGGTCAGAGGAAAGAAGGGGGTCAAAGGAAAGGAGGGGGATGTCTGTCAAATAGGAATTAAGCAGAAGAAAGAAGGGGGAGGGGGTCTATCATACATGACTTAAGCAGAGGAAAGAAGGGGGGGGTCAGAAGAAAGAAGGGGTCAGAGGAAAGAAGGGGGGTCAGAGGAAAGAAGGGGTTCTGTCATACATGAGTTAAGCAGAGGAAAGAAGGGGGTCAGAGGAAAGAAGGTGGGTCAGAGGAAAGCTAGGGGTCAGAGGAAAGAAGGGGGTCAGAGGAAAGAAGGTGGGTCAGAGGAAAGAAGGGGGGATCAGAGGAAATTAAGGAGTCAGAGGAAAGAAGGGGGGTCAGAGGAAAGAAGGGGGACCAGAGGAAAGAAGGGGTCAGAGGAAAGAAGGGGTCAGAGGAAAGAAGGGGGGTCAGAGCAAAGAAGGGGATCAGAAGAAAGAAGGGGGTCAGAGGAAAGAAGGGGGGTCAGAGCAAAGAAGGGGGGTCTTTCATACATGAATTAAGCAGAGGAAAGAAGAGGGGGTCAGAGGAAAGAAGGGGGGTCTTTCTTGTCTTCTGTGCCATCTCATCGGTATCATCCCAGCGCCACTTGCTCTGGCTCCCTGTCCACAGCCACATCCCGGCGTGTTCTGCCACTGTCCCTGCACCGGCAACCCACATGGAGCTGTCAGTGTCAAGTCGCCACTCGGCAACCCATCAGTGGAGACCCTGCTCTGCTGCCGAGTAACAAAGTTCGTGTTCAGTGATGCCTGTTCTGATCCAGCAGACACAGAACACCACCTGCTGTGCCTCCTGCTGACGACAATAATTGCTTGTCGCAGAGCCAGTGTGAGTGAGTGACGTCCTCCTCCTCCGGTGAGGGTCATCACGTCCATGCAGTGACAGCCCCCATGAATTTCCCCACACCAGTCACCTTCACACGACCTCACCAAGGCCCGGAACATGGACAGGAAATCGGAACTGAGGTCAGAAGTGACAGAAGGGCATGAAGGACCACAGAATTTGATATCTTGTTCACTGATCTGTAAGAATGGTGAAGATAATGCATGGATTTTCATTCCAGTCTGAGACTGCCCGTCAGTGGCATCAACCAGGCCCGAGAGATATGGACACATGCATGGTCAGAAAATTGGAACACCACACTTACAGATGCATCCATTAAGTAGACGAAGAAACTCGACTGTGTAGTTCCAGGATTTTCAGTTGAGTCCACAGCAAACTAAACTGTGGGTAGGAGCCCACAACAAACTGAACTGTGGGTAGGAGCCGGTCAGCAAACTGAACAGTGGGTAGGATCCCACAGCAAACTGAACTGTGTATAGGATCCCACAGCAAACTGAACTGTGGGTAGGAACCCACAGCAAAATGAACTGTGGGTAGGAGCCCACAGCAAAGTGAACTGTGAGTACGAGCCCACAGCAAAGTGAACTGTGGGTAGGAGTCCACAGTAAACGGAACTGTGGGTAGGAGCCCACAGTAAACTGAACTGTGGGTAGGAGCCCACAGCAAAATGAACTGTGGGTAGGAATCCACAGCAAACTGAACTGTGGGTAGGAGCCCATAACAAACTGAACTGTGGGTAGGAGCCGGTCAACAAACTGAACTGTGGGTAGGAGCCCACAGCAAAGTGAACTGTGGGTAGGAGCCCACAGCAAACTGAACTGTGGATAGGAGCCGGTCAACAAACTAAACTGTGGGTAGGAGCCCACAGCAAACTGAACTGTGGGTAGGAGCCCACAGCAAACTGAACTGTGGGTAGGAACCCACAGCAAACTGAACTGTGGGTAGGAGCTGGTCGCTAAGTTCTTTTTACCACGGCACACAGCATTCCGAAGGCGTACGGACTTTACCGAAGTCTCAAGGGAGGCTACCGACTGACTTCTTGATGCGATCACGCGTGGACGGCGAGCGGTTTCTCCTTCCTCAAGTTTACACAAGTTTCACAATAACTAATTCTTCTGCGTCATCGATGAAGTATTCTGTGATGAAAGAGAGTACTCCTTCAGTCTGAGGGATATTTGCTGCAATATTTGACTCAAAAGGTCTGAATGTGAAATTCGCTTCTCACTTTGTCGGTCCTCAATAAAATTGGGTAAACACTTACCCTTAGATAGAACGTCACACCTTTTATTTTGTTAGCTGTGGCTATTCTCCACCTTCTTTTCCATCCTTAATGCGTTCATTCAATTTAACAAGTGTGATCTATCCATAGATAAGAACAGAATACACGTGCGACTATCGATCGTACTCATCTGCACGAGATCACCACTCTCTTTAAAGTATCCGCGCACAGGGATCGGCCGACTTCGTGTCCACTCGAACGGGCTCGGCAATTGTCGGAATTGCTCGTTTCCGTGGTCCAGCTGGAGCTGACGTGCTAAAAAGAACTTAGCGAGCTGGTCGAGGCAGCAAAAAATTCATCAGATAGATAGCTCTGACAAAAATCAATATTACGACCTCCCAACCGGAAGTACGCAATTCTGTGCACTGCGCAATGGTGTGTGGTAAAGAAGAAGGGCTAGTTGGTGGTGGTGGTGGTGGTGATGGTGGTGGTGGTGGTGGGAGGTGAGAGCTTTTAGTTTGTTTTTGCCTTTGATATGAAATAAGCAAGTTCATAGATTAACCGTCCACACACACGCACGCACGCACACACATACGCGCGCGCGCACACACACAAACACGCGCGCACGCACGCACGCACACACACGCACGCACGCATACACACAAACACACGCACGCGTGCGCGCGCGCACGCACGCACAAACACGCACGCACGCACGCATACACACACACACACACACACACACACACACACACACACACACACACACACACACTAGTGTGAGCAAATGGTTACACAAAAAAAGACCAACACCTCTTACCACACACGCCTGTCTTCCGACCCACTGTTTTTCCTCCCCCTTTCCCCTTTCTTCCACTCCCCATCCCGCCCTGTTTCTTCCACTCCCCACCCCCTCCCTGTGTTTTCTCCTACCCCCTGTTCTTCCTCACCATCCAGCCCTGGTTCTTCCCTCCCCCATCCGCCCGCTCTTCCCTCCCCCATCCCGCCCCGTTTCCCCTTCCCTCCCCCCCCCCCTGCCCATACTCCCCCTACCCCCTGTTTCTTCCCCCATCGCTGTCTTCTCCCAGCGCCCGGTCTTCCTCCCCCTCCCCGTTCTTCCTCCCACCCCCGCCCTGGTTTCTTCCCTCCTCTTCCCGCCCGTAATTCTTCCTTCCCCATCCCGCCCTGTTCATCCTCCTATACCTTCCCTCACATCCCGCCCCTCCCCACCCCCCCCCCCCCCCTGCCCTGTTTCTTCCCTCCCCCATCCCGCCCTGTTTCTTCCTTCTCCCATCCTCCCCTGTTTCTTCCTTCCCCCATCCCGCCCTGGTTAGCACACACACACACACACACACACACACACACACACACACACACACACACACACACGCACGCACGCACGCACCACCACACACACACACAACACACACACACACACACACACACACACACACACACACATACACACTAGCGTGAGCAAATGTTTACACAAAACAACACCTGAAAACGCTCGTCGACCAGATTCTTCTTCCTCCTTTCATCTCCATCTCCTCCCACATCCCGCCCTGTTTCTTCCTCCACCCATCCCGCCCTGTTTCTTCCCTCCCCCATCCCACCCTGGTTCTTCCCTCCCCCATCCCACCTGTTTCTTCCATCCCCCACCCACCCTGTTTCTTCCATCCCCCACCACGCCCTGTTTCTTCCCTCCCCCATCCCGCCCTGTTTCTTCCCTCCCCCATCCCGCCCTGTTTCTTCCCTCCCCCCTCCCGCCCTGTTTCTTCCCCTCCCCCATCCCGCCCTGTTTCTTCCCTCCCCCATCCAGCCTTGTTTCTTCCCTCCCCCATCCCGCCTGTTTCTTCCCTCCCCCCTCCCGCCCTGTTTCTTCCCTCCCCCATCCCGCCCTGTTTCTTCCCTCCCCCATCCCGCCCTGTTTCTTCCCTCACCCCTCCCGCCCTGTTTCTTCCCTCCCCCACCCACCCTGTTTCTTCCCTCACCCGTCCCACCCTGTTTCTTCCATCCCCCACCCCACCCTGTTTCTTCCATCCCCCACCACGCACTGTTTCTTCCCTCCCCCATCCCGCCCTGTTTCTTCCCTCCCCCATCCTGCCCTGTTTCTTCCCTCCCCCATCCCGCCCTGTTTCTTCCCTCCCCCACCCCACCCTGTTTCATCCCTCCCTCATCCCTCCCTGTTTCTTCCCTTCCCCATCCTGCCCTGGTTCTTCCCTCCCCCTTCCCGCCCTGTTCTTTCCTCACCCACCACTGCCCTGTTTCTTCCTTCCCCCATCCCGCCCTGTTTCTTCCATCCACAATCCCGTCCTGATTCTTCACTCCCCCATCCCGCCCTGCTTCTTCCTTCCCCATCCCGCCCTGTTTCTTCCCTCCACAATCCCGTCCTGGTTCTTCCCTTCCCCATCCCGTCCTGTTTTTTTCCTTCCCCCATCCCGCCCTGTTTCTTGCTTCCCCCATCCCACTCTGTTTCTTCCCTCCCCAATCCCGTCCTGGTTTTTCTCTCCCACATCCCGCCTTGTTTCATCCTCTTCCCCCCCCCCCCCCCCCCCACTGCCCTGTTTCTTCCCTCCCCCATCCCGCCGTTTCTTCCCTCCCCCCATCCTGCCCTGTTTCTTCTCTCCCCCATCACACCCTGGTTCTTCCTTCCCCCATCCCGCCCTGTTTCTTGTCTTCCCCATCCCGCCCTGTTTCTTCCCTCCCACATCCCGCCCTGTTTCTTCTTCCCCCATCCTGCCCTGGTTCTTCCCTCCCCCATCATGCCCTGTTTCTTCCTTCCCCATCCTGCCCTGTTTCTTCCCTCCCCCATCCCGCCCTGGTTCTTCCCTTCCCCCATCCCGTCCTGTTTCTTCCATCCCCCATCCCGCCCTGTTTCTTCCCTCCCCCATCCCGCCCTGTTTCTTCCTTCCCCATCCCGCCCTGTTTCTTCTCTCCCCCATCCCGCCCTGTTTCTTCTCTCCCCCATCCTGCCCTGTTTCTTCCCTCCCCCATCCCGCCCTGTTTCTTCCCTCCCCCATCCCGCCCTGTTTCTTCCCTCCCCCATCCCGCCCTGTTTCTTCCCTCCCCCACCCCACCCTGTTTCTTCCCTCACCCATCCCGCCCTGTTTCTTCCATCCCCCACCCCACCCTGTTTCTTCCCTCCCCCCTCCCGCCCTGTTTCTTCCCTCCCCCATCCCGCCCTGTTTCTTCCCTCCCCCATCCCGCCCTGTTTCTTCCCTCCCCCATCCCACCCTGTTTCTTCCCTCCCCCACCCCACCCAGTTTCTTCCATCCCCCACCCCGCCCTGTTTCTTCCCTCTCCCACCACGCCCTGTTTCTTCCCTCCCCCATCCCGCCCTGTTTCTTCCCTCCCCCATCCCGCCGTTTCTTCCCACCCCCATCCCGCCCTGTTTCTTCCATCCCCCACCCCGCCCTGTTTCTTCCATCCCCCACCACGCCCTGTTTCTTCCCTCCCCCATCCCGCCCTGTTTCTTCCCTCCCCCACCCCACCCTGTTTCATCCCTCCCTCATCCCTCCCTGTTTCTTCCCTTCCCCATCCCGCCCTGGTTCTTCCCTCCCCCTTCCCGCCCTGTTCTTTCCTCACCCACCACTGCCCTGTTTCTTCCTTCCCCCATCCCGCCCTGTTTCTTCCATCCACAATCCCGTCCTGGTTCTTCCCTCCCCCATCCCGTCCTGATTCTTCACTCCCCCATCCCGCCCTGGTTCTTCCCTCCCTCACCCCGCCCTGGTTCTTCCTTCCCCCATCCCGCCCTGGTTATTCCTTCCCCCATCCTGCCCGGGTTCTTCCCTCCCCCATCCTTCAATGCTTCTTCCCTCCCTCACCCCGCCCTGGTTCTTCCTTCCCCCATCCCGCCCTGGTTCTTCCTTCCCCCATCCTGCCCTGGTTTTTCATTCCCCCATCCCGACCTGTTTCTTCCTTCCCCCATCCCACCTTGTTTCTTCCCTCCCCCATCCCACCCTGTTTCTTCTCTCCCCCATCCTGCCCTGGTTCTTCCCTCCCTCACCCCGCCCTGGTTCTTCCTTCTCCCATCCCGACCTGATTCTTCCTTCCCCCATCCCACCTTGTTTCTTCCCTCCCCCATCCCGCCCTGTTTCTTCTCTCCCCCATCCTGCCCTTGTTCTTCCCTCCCTCACCCCGCCCTGGTTCTTCCTTCCCCATCCCGACCTGTTTCTTCCTTCCCCCAACCCACCTTGTTTCTTCCTTCCCCCATCCCGCCCTGTTTCTTCTCTCCCCCATCCTGCCCTGGTTCTTCCCTCCCCCATCCCGCCCTGTTTCTTCTCTCCCCCATCCTGCCCTGTTTCTTCCCTCCCCCATCCCGCCCTGGTTCTTCCCTCCCCCATCCTGCCCTGTTTCTCTCTCTCCCCCATCCCGCCCTGTTTCTTCTCTCCCCCATCCTGCCCTGTTTCTTCCCTCCCCCATCCCGCCCTGTTTCTTCCCTCCCCCATCCCGCCCTGTTTCTTCCCTCCCCCATCCCGCCCTATTTCTTCTCTGCCCCATCCTGCCCTGTTTCTTCCTTCCCCCATTCCGCCCTGTTTCTTTCTTCCCCCATCCCACCCTGGTTCTTCCTTCCCCCATCCCGCCCTGGATCTTCCCTCCCCCATCCCGCCCTGGTTCTTCCTTCCCCCATCCTGCCCTGGTTCTTCCTTCCCCCATCCCGCCCTGGATCTTCCCTCCCCCATCCTGCCCTGGTTCTTCCCTCCCCAATCCAGCCCTGGTTCTTCCTTCCCCCATCCCGCCCTGGTTCTTCCCTCCCCAATCCCGCCCTGTTTCTTTCTTCCACCATCCCGGCCTGTTTCTTCCCTCCCCCATCCCGCCCTGGTTCTTCTCTCCCCCATTCCGCCCTGTTTCTTCCCTCCCCCATCATGCCCTGTTTCTTCCTTCCCCCATCCTGCCCTGGTTCTTCCTTCCCCCATCCCGCCCTGGTTCTTCCTTCCCCCATCCTGCCCTGGTTCGTCCCTCCCCATCCCGCCCTGGTTCTTCCTTCACCCATCCCGCCGTTTCTTCCTCCCCCCATCCTGCCCTGGTTCTTCCTTCCCCCATCCTGTCCTGGTTCTTCCCTCCCCCATTCCCGCCCTGTTTCTTCCTTCCACCCTCCTGCCCTGTGTCTTCCCTCCACAATCCCGCCCTGTTTCTTCCTTCCCCCATCCTGCCCTGGTTCTTCCCTCCCCCATCCCGCCTGGTTCTTCCTTCCCCAATCCTGCAATGGTTCTTCCCTCCCCCATTCCGCCCTATTTCTTCCTTGCCCCATCCTGCCCTGGTTCTTCCCTCCCCCATCCTGCCCTGGTTCTTCCTTCCCCCATCCCACCATGGTTCTTCCCTCCCTCATCCCGCCCCGTTTCTTCCCTCCCCAATCCAGCCCTGGTTCTTCCTTCCCCCATCCCGCCCTGGTTCTTCCCTCCCCAATCCCGCCCTGTTTCTTTCTTCCACCATCCCGCCCTGTTTCTTTCCTCCCCCATCCCGCCCTGGTTCTTCTCCCCCCCATTCCGCCCTGTTTCTTCCCTCCCCCATCACGCCCTGTTTCTTCCCTCCCCCATCCCGCCCTGTTTCTTCCCTCCCCCATCCCGCCCTGGTTCTTCTCTCCCCATTCCGCCCTGTTTCTTCCTTCCCCCATCACGCCCTGGTTCTTCCTTCACCCATCCCGCCCTGGTTCTTCCTTCCCCATCCCGCCCTGTTTCTTCCTTCTCCCATCCCGCCCTGTTTCTTCCTTCCCCCATCCCGCCCTGTTTCTTCCTTCTCCCATCCCGCCCTGTTTCTTCCTTCCCCCATCCTGCCCTGGTTCTTCCCGCCCACATTCCCGCCCTGTTTCTTCCTTCCCCCATCCTGCCCTGTTTCTTCTCTCCCCATCCCGCCCTGTTTCTTCCTTCCCCCATCCTGCCATGGTTCTTCCTTCCCCCATCCCGCCCTGTTTCTTCCTTCTCCCATCCCGCCCTGTTTCTTCCTTCCCCCATCCCGCCCTGTTTCTTCCTTCCCCCATCCCGCCGTTTCTTCCCTCCCCAATCCTGCCGTGTTTCTTCCTTCCCCCATCCCGCCCTGTTTCTTCCTTCCCCCATCCCGCCCTGTTTCTTCCTTCCCCCATCCCGCCGTTTCTTCCCTCCCCAATCCTGCCGTGTTTCTTCCTTCCCCCATCCCGCCCTGTTTCTTCCTTCCCCCATCCTGCCCTGTTTCTTTCTTCCCCCATCCTGCCCTGTTTCTTCCTTCCCCCATCCTGCCCTGTTTCTTCCTTCCCCCATCCTGCCCTGTTTCTTCCTTCCCCCATCCCGCCCTGTTTCTTCCTTCCCCCATCCTGCCCTGGGTCTTCTCTCCCCTCGTAGACAACTTCCTCCACAGTGCCCCCCCCCCCCCCCCCCCCCCCTTCCTTCCGCTGCTTCCAGTTCCCTTTACCGTGCAGTTGTGCAGTGCTGTGCAGCAAATCAAGGGACACAAATTGGCCATGCATCTGCATAGCAGTTGTCTCCCTTCCGAGCATGGGGGGGGGGGGGAGGGGGGGGGCGGAGGGGGGGGCGGGGGGGAGGTTCCCGCCACCTCTTGGGGGCCGAAAATGATGTGCGGGTGACCTGCATGACGCCATCAACGCTTTGAGGGGAAAGCGCGTGACCGCCAGATAAAAATCTGTCCACCGCCAACATCCGGCTTGTTTTCCCCGTCACACAATGAGCGATGGCCGTCACTGGAAGACCCGCCAACTCTCTCTCTCTCTCTCTCTCTCTCTCTCCTCTCTCTCTCTCTCTCTCTCCTCTACTAAACTGTCGTTTGATGTTGCACTTGAGGAATTTGTTGGTAGAGCAAAAAACAAGATTGTTGAGATTTTGAAGACAATGTGGAGCCTGGGAAGTATGGATAGACAAGTCTTTTTCAGATTATTTGATGCACAAGTTAAACCAATGCTTTTGTATGCTGCTGAAATCTGGGGCCTTTCTCGCTTTCATACTGTAGAGTTACCACATTTGTTTGCATGCAAGCGCTTTTTGAACGTAAGTCCTAAAACCCCGAACATTATGGTGTACGGTGAATTAGGCAGGTACCCTTTATATATTGATAGTGCCATGAAAGCAATGCGTTACTGGTTTAAACTGCAAAAGTTACCAATTGAAAGAATACCAAAACAAGCATACGAAATGGAAAACTCAAAAATGTTGCAATCCACAAGACATTCTAATATACATTCAAACTGGGCAATGTCTATTAAAAAAACTGTCTTGATTCACATGGTTTTTCTTTTGTCTGGCTTAACGGTGGAGTTGGTCACGAAAAGCTGTTTCTACAGGAACTAAAACAACGAATGATTGATTGCTATGAGCAAGAGTGGAACACCAAACTGTCCAATAGTGACAGGTATTCTACTTATCGTTTGTTTAAATCATTACTACAGCCTGAAAAGTAGCTTGCAGATATCACAATCCCGAAAAGTTCTTGTAAGGTTTCGACTAGGAATCAGTGATATAAAAGTCCACGACAGATACAAAAATAACTCAAAAAGCTGCCCTTTTTGTGTCAAAACTGAAGATGAAATACACTTTTTGCTGGAATGTCCATCATATCAAGATTTAAGAAATAAGTATATCATGAAATATGTAACAAATGTACACGGACCATTGTTGAAGTTTTTGCTGCAAAACGAGAAAAGGGACGTAATTCGCTCTGTTGCGATGTATATCTTCTATGCCTTGAAGAAAAGAGAAGAATTGTTACTGGGGAGAGAACATTATATGTTTTCATAAATTTATCTGTTTTACCTTGTTTCGTGGTCGATACGTCTTGTGTATACTTAGGGATCATGATGAAAAATGTGTTTGTGTGTGTGTGTGTGTGTGTGTGTGTGTGTGTGTGTGTGTGTGTGTGTGTGTGTATACGTGAGTATGTGTGTGTGTGTATGTTTGTGTACGTGTGTGTGTGTGGTGTGTGTGTGTGTGTGTGTGTGTGTGTGTGTGTGTGTGTGTGTGTGTGGTTTGCGCGCGCGCAATTGTAAGTGCGAGCGAAATTGTATGTGCGAGCTGTGCGAGTCTGGGAGAGTGCTACATACGGGTGTGATTTTGTAAGTATCTTTCGGTATTCTCAATTTATGATTATACAGTTGGTGTGAGCAAGTTTTGTAAATGAGCGTGACCAGTAGAAATGTTACAGCGTCAGTGTGTGATTTCATTTTATTTCTTGACCTCATTGCAGATAGGTCGGTGGCCTTTGCAATTAAAATTTTCCGGTTCGAGTTCCGAGTTCCGAGAGTTCTCTCTCTCTCTCTCTCTCTCTCTCTCTCTCTCTCTCTCTCTCTCTCTCTCTCTCTCTCTCTCTCTCTCTCTGGAACCACAGATGACGATCGTGTCATTCAGCATACTGTCTTCCAAGGAAGAGCTGCTGTTTTCAGTGGTTTGATCGTCTTGAATGTCTGCACAGGAATCCAAGAAGTGTGCGTATCTGAGAGTGCTGTGGGTTGCTGAAAGGCCAGTAGATAGAGCGACGATCTGCATGAAGGAAGTGTTTTGACTTTCTGTCCGTTAACGCTGGTCACTTCTGCCCTTCTTCGCATCCACACCTCCCACTCCGACTGCAGATGTCACAAAATATGTCCGCTGTACAACAGATGTCAACAAAGCATGTCTGCTATATAACAGATGCCAAACAATATGTCTGCTGTACAACAAATGTCACACAAAATATGTCTGCTGTACAACAAATGTCATAAAATATGTCTGCTGTACAACAAATGTCACACAAAATATGTCTGCTATACAATAAATGTCACAAAATATGTCTGCTATACAACAAATGTCACAAAATATGTCTGCTATACAATAAATGTCACAAAATATGTCTGCTATACAACAAATGTCACAAAATATGTCTGCTGTGTCACAAAATATGTCCGCTTTACAACAGATGTCAATAAAATATGTCCGCTGTACAACAGATGTCAACAAGGCATGTCTGCTGTACAACAGATGTCAACAAAATATGTCCGCTGTACAACAAATGTCACAAAATATGTCTGCTGTACAACAAATGTCACAAAATATGTCTGCTGTACAACAAATGTCACAAAATATGTCTGCTGTACAACAAGTGTCACACGATATGTCTGCTGTCACTGATCGGCGGTACTGAACCAGCACGTCCACGTGTTTAGAGTGGTAGCTCAGGAATAGAGCGTGTGTGCGTGCGTGCGCGTGCGTGTGTGTAGGGTTGTGTATGTGTGCGTGTGTGCGTGTTGTGTATGTGTGCGTGTGTGTAGGGTTGGGGTTTTAGTTTGGTGGAGGTTAGGATAAGGTTAGGCTAGGCAGGGCGGCAGGGGAAGTAGAACATATAGTATTCTTGCCTTCCAGTCTTCATCTATGGAGGGAATGGTAGGAGGAAGTTGGTTTCGTTTCCGACTGTTAACCTTTGTTGCTTTGGTTCCGTATGAGAGAGGCCGGGGCAGGACATCGGCTGTTGTTGTTGTGTTGTAAATTGGCGTGTTGTTGCACGAGCAACAACTAGTCCGTTGGTCGGGGGTGTGAGCTCTGCGGAGCGATACACTGTTCTGACCAATGGCTGTTTTGTGTTATGAGTGAAGCTCACTTGATTCCGACCAGGGCGGGTGCGTTGGGGCAGCTTCACTTCGGTCCCTGGTGTTCGTCGGAGTGGACGTGCTCTTTGTAGTTACGGCGGGAGCGCCGTTAGTTCGTGTTGAGTGACTTCGAGTCATAGTTAGGGCCAGGTCCTCGTCGGGTTGGTGTGCCCTTGGCCTATGCCGAGTTCTGTGTTGTCCTTGTTACCAGCCACTTTAAGCCAGTTGCAGAACTGGTGTGGTTGATCGTCTGTCTGTCCAAGTTGGTGATCTGTTATGTTCGTCGTGTTGTCTTGTATTATGGTCGAGTTGTACTGTAGTTGTCTCATGTTGTGATTAGTTGGTATTGTGTTCGTTGCGTATACTGGTTGTCTGGTATGATGTCGTCTTGGTTTCGTGGTTGGAATTTGTGGTCAGCCGGTTTGTGTTGTCACCTCTTTTTCTGTCTATATTGTAAGTAGTGTACATGGTGGTTCCGGAGTTCGGTTGTCATGGGGCAGTTTGGCTAGACAATGTGGATTCGATATAATAACCATTGATGGACGGTGAGGCAGATATTGATTGTAGCTAGCTCATGTTAATTTCAGTCGGTTCAATAAGAGGGTAATATGAGGTTGCATTTTGTTGAGGACCATAGTATGATTCGGGTGCAGCTGTGTCTGTGTGAATCATAAAGATGCGTGATGATTGTGCTCAATTTTCAGTTGTAAATAGTAGTAGTACGTTGAAGTTGAGTAACGATTTCAGAGTTGCCCTGCACAGCATTGAAATCGGTTAACTGTGCTGTAGGGCCAAGGCCGATTTGTGGGTGAGTGGTTTATGTACGGTCGTGACCATCCAAGTTATGTTGGTGTCCTTTCTCTTTCGTTAGCCATGGTTCTCGACGCGGGTGTCGTGCGCGTGCAGACTGTATCTTTGACGTGTGTGTGTGAACACGAGCACCAGGTTTTGTTGAGATCGATATGCGCGTGAAGGCAAGTCTTTAATGACACCCTTCAAGGAGACTGGCGCAATGATGGGTGTTGTGTGCACATTGTGACGTATGCATTTTGTACAGGACAGTGAGTCCATATGGCTGGAAGTTTTCTGTAGAGCAAGTGACAGTCGTCACACATACAGGGATATATAAATTTGTGACAAAACAGGATTGGGGGAAGAGACCTTAGGTTGTGTGGATGCAACCGTATTATGAATTTTAGTAGTCAGAAAATAGGGAGAGGTAAAGTTTAAGACGAGTGGCTTAGCAGTCGGTAGGATAAAGAATGGATGGTGTGCGGCATGTAATATTGTATGAAGCGTGGTTGTGTTGGCATAACAAGGAATATGAACTGGGTTAACTGACAAGGGATGACATGAGAGTGGGGTGCTGGATGGAAATTTTGGCGAGCAAATCATGTTGTTTTTGATATATGATTATACGTGGCAGTGCAAAGAGGGGTAAGAATGTGAGGGATTGTGGCTGCGAGCCGATTCTCTTGTGTGAACATGGACCCAGTTGGAAGTTAGTAAGTGTTGTAGAGAGATGCTCATTATCACGTTTTATGTCAAGACATCTCCTTGTGAAATTGCCCACTTCCTAGACTACGTAGCATTTCCTAGGGGGACCCATGGAATCCGCGTTGGGATCGCTTGGGTTTGTTTTCTTTTTCTTTCCCGAGATTTGGGTGTGATTCATAATTTCATGTGTAATAACGTGGATTGGCTCAGGGAGAATATTGCTTTAACTGCTGTGGTAAGGGTTGGCAGGAAATGGGTCTGATAACCCCAAAGGGAGTAATGAGTTGGGGTATGTATTCGAAATATAAGGATTCACTCTCATGTCCAAGTGGGAAGTAAGCAAGGGAGATGGAGAGTTAAAGCCCTACCAAGTAATCTATGTGCCTTGGTTACTCAGGTAGTAGCGACACTATAGTAGTGGCCTACAGTTGTTTCAGCAGATATCCTGCTTCCGTCCTGAGGCTCGGGCCGGATCACCGCAGTCGGTGGCCGCGTGCTGGCAGGTGAGCGGCGGCGTCCTGTTACCTGTGCACTCCCAGGAGGGGGAGACCACCCAGGCCGTCTGCCGTCTGTGAGGCAGTTCTCCAGCCACCTATTCCTCTTTCCCAGGAGGGAAAGACCGCCCTGTTCAGGCGCTACGTGAGGGGTGCTGCGCCAGGCCTTCCTTGACCCTCAGTTCCGGCGGAGCCTTCACGGGAGGAGGGGTTCCTTCAAGAGACGGGCCTGTTGAGAGGGAGCCTGGTGTGTGTGCGAGTGTTGTATTCATTGCGGGGAGGAGTCGTCTTGCGTGAGGCCACAGACAGCGCCGAGGAGCGGGGTCTTCCGTGGAGGAGTCAGCCTGCAAGGGGCCACGGACAGCGCCGAGGAGCAGGGTTCTCCGGGGAGGAAGGGTGTCAAATTTTGTGGTAGGAAGTGGGTGTAGCAATAGGCAGTAGGGTTAGGGGTGTTAGCTGCTGCCTCCTTTAGGGACGTAGTGGCCAGCACGGCATAGGGTACCTGTCGTTGCCTCCCTTAGGGACGCAGCGACCGGTGTAGTAGTGGTCCCGGGGTCAAAAAGGAAGGGTGGGTCCCGGGGAGAGGGGTGGGTGGTAGAAGTTTTAGAGATTAGAGCCCCTTGGTTAGTCCTTGTCCCTAGCAGTTAGCCACCACGTGTGCGGGCTATCGCTGCGTCCCCAGGTCACAGTGATATACCGCAACTGGTGCTTTAGGATAGGTTAGGGTCTCCCAGGTCATTGTAGCAGGGTAGTGTGGGCCAGCGGGGAAGTGGGATACCTGTGTGCAGTTGTGGGTTACGGGAGTGGTGATTGCTGATGGTGGCGCCATAGTGTGTATGTTGAAATAAAGAAGTGTGCATGATTGTAAAGCCGTGTTAGTACGCCGTGTTGTCTGACCTAGTGTGTGATAGGCGTGGGTAGGGGTGGTAGGGCCGTCCGGCTTAGCGACGTGACATCTGCTGTCCAACAGGTGTCAACAAAACATGTCTGCTGTCCAACAGATGTCAACAAAACATGTCTGCTGTCCAACAGATGTCAACAAAATATGTCTGCTGTCCAACAGATGTCACACGACATGTCTGCTGTACATAAACCCATCATGATGCATTTCATGGACTGCTGCTTGGCTCCAGTCCAGCAAAATTTGCAGCTACACAAAGCTGGAATCAAGGACAACATGGGTGAACAATTCTCTGATGCTGAGGACAGGATTGGACGAGGGAATTAATAAGTAAAGACACAAGGGTTTTTTTTTTTCAAAACGAGGTGACTGAAGGCGGAAATTGAAGCAAATGTTAAAAAGAAATGTTACTGGTTCCGCAAGACAATCCGGATAAACAGATTTCTGTCCTGTCATCTTTTGTCCAGATTGTCTTGCGGAGCCAACAACATTTTTCAAGAGTACTTTCTTCACATTTTCTTTCACGCAATAGGAAAAACGTCAAAAAAAATAAAGGGGAAATTAGGAAAGATCAATACTTTCTTCAGATCTGAACTGAATGATCGATGTGGTTGTGAACAAGTGATTTTTTCACAACAAGGAAAGCAGTAAAGGATGGTTTGAACGAGCAATGTTGTCGTAAACAAATAATTGTACCACAACAAGGAAAGCAATAAAGGATGGTTTGAACCGACGATGTTGTAAACAAATAATTGTACCACAACAAGAAAAGCAGTAGAGGATGGTTTGAACGAGCAATGTTGTCGTAAACAAATAATTGTACCACAACAAGGAAAGCAGTCAAGGATGGTTTGAACCAGTAATGTTGTAAACAAATGATTGTACCGCAACAAGGAAAGCAATAAAGGATGGTTTGAACCGACGATGTTGTAAACAAATAATTGTACCACAACAAGAAAAGCAGTAGAGGATGGTTTGAACGAGCAATGTTGTCGTAAACAAATAATTGTACCACAACAAGGAAAGCAGTAAAGGATGGCTTGAACGAGCAATGTTGTTGTAAACGAATAATTGTACAACAACAAGGAAAGCAGTAAAGGATGGTTTGAACGAGCAATGTTGATATGAACAAATAATTGTACCACAACAAGGAAAGCAGTAAAGGATGGTTTGAACGAGCAATGTTGTCGTAAACAAATAATTGTACCGCAACAAGGAAAGCAGTAAAGGATGGTTTGAACCGACGATGTTGTTGTAAACAAATAATTGTACCACAACAAGGAAAGCAGTAGAGGATGGTTTGAACCGACGATGTTGTTGTAAACAAATAATTGTACCACAACAAGGAAAGCAGTAGAGGATGGTTTGAACGAGCAATGTTGTTGTAAACAAATAATTGTACAACAACAAGGAAAGCGGTAAAGGATGGTTTGAACCGACGATGTTGTAAACAAATAATTGTACCACAACAAGGAAAGCAGTAGAGGATGGTTGGAACCAGCAATGTTGTTGTACGTCAGTATCCTCACCACAAGCACAGCAGCAGGCTGAAGCAGACGGTGTAGTTATGGTCAGATTCAGATGTCAGCTCTGCCCAGGTTGAGGGCACGCTGGACAAGGTTCACACAGACAAGTGAATATGTAAAGCATAACACAGGAGCTTGGCCGCCACAAACACAACGGCCTGGCCACACTGACCTGTCAACCCCTACACTGACCTGTCAGTCCCTATCAGTCAATGATCTGTGGCAATGGCCTCCCCTGATGCTAGGAACGGACAGGGGTGGAGCAAACAACAGAAAAAGACGCGGAGCGTTGTCAAGTCAGGAGAACTTCCAGGCACTAAGTTGTTCAAAAGCT
>CM065732.1:529042-544042 GCA_033310375.1 Conus canariensis | reverse complement strand
ATATGATCTGTCGTCAGTGAAACGAGCCAATCACTGTCTGGGCAGGGACAGCACGTGACCACATCGTTAACTGGAAAATTGTCGCTGTATGAGTTTTATGTCGCAACCTAATGGAAGGGGACTGCATGGTAGAGAAGATCGATAGTCTCTCTCTCTCTCTCCTCTCTCTCTCTCTCTCCCTCTCTCTCTCTCCTCTCTCTCTCTCTCTCTCTCTGTACATTTGTGTTGTGTATTGTATGTGTAGTGTGTGTGTGTGTGTGTGTGTGTGTGTGTGTGTGTGTGTGTGTGTGTGTGTGTGTGTGTGTGTTACGCATATGAGCGTGCATATACATGTATGAGTGTGTTGCGTAGTGTGTATGTTTATGTACGCATTCTCTCTCTCTCTCTCTCTCTCTCTCTCTCTCTCTCTCTCTCTCTCTGTACATTTATGCGTGTGTATTGTATATGTGGTGTGTGTGTGTGTGTGTGTGTGTGTGTGTGTGTGGGTGTGTGTGTGTGTGTGTGTGTGTGTGTGTGTGTGTGTGTGTGTGTGTGTGTGTGTGTGTTACGCATATGAGCGTACATATACGTGTATGAGTGTGTTGCGTAGTGTGTATGTTTATGTACGCATTCTCTCTCTCTCTCTCTCTCTCTCTCTCTCTCTCTCTCTCTCTCTCTCTCTCTCTGTACATTTGTGCGTGTGTATTGTATATGTGGTGTGTGTGTGGTGTGTGTGTGTGTGTGTGTGTGTGTGTGTGTGTGTGTGTGTGTGTGTATTACGCATATGAGCGTGCATGTACATGTATGGGTGTGTTGTGTTAGTGTGTATGTTTATGTACGCATGCTCTCTCTCTGTCTCTCTCTCTCTCTCTCTGTCTCTGTCTCTGTCTGTCTTCTCTCTCTCTCTCTCTCTCTCTCTCTCTCTCTCTCTCTCTCTCTCTCTCGAGGTTGGTTTGCATTGCACGTAGGATGAATTAAGGGCTGGTTTACATTGCACGTAGGATGAATTAAGGGATGGTTCGCACTACACGTAGGATGAATTAAGGGTTGGTTTACATTGCACGTAGGATGACTTAAGGGTTGGTTTACATTGCATGTAGGATGAATTAAGGGTTGGTTCACACTGCACGTAGGATGAATTAAGGGTTGGTTTACATTGCACATGGGATGCATTTGGGGTTGGTTTATATTTCGAGTAGGATGAATTAAGGGTTGGTTTACATTGTACGTATGATGAATTAAGGGTTGGTTCACATTGCACGTAGGATGAATTAAGGGTTGGTTTTTACATTGCACATTGATGAACTAAGGGTTAGTTTCAGTGCATGTAGGATGAATTAAAGGTTGGTTTACATTGCACATGGATGCAATTGGGTTGGTTTACATTGCACGTAGGATGAATTAAGTGTTGGTCTACATTGCACATGGGATGCACTTGGGTTGGTTTACATTGCACATAGGATGAATTAAGGTTGGTTACATTGCACGTGGGATGCACTTGGGCTTGGTTTACATTGCACATAGGATGAATTAAAGGTTGGTTTACATTTGCACGTAGGATGAAATTAAGGTTGGCTCACATTGCATGTAGGATGCAATTAGGGTTGGCTCACATCTGCACGTGGATGAAGTTAGCGTTGGTTCACACTGCACATGGGATGAATTAAGGTTGGCTCACATGCACATGGGATGAATTAAGGGTGGTTCACATTGCACATGGGATGAATTAAGGGTGGTTCACATTGCACATGGGATGAATTAAGGGTTGGTTCACATTCACATTAAGGGTTGGTCAATGCGTTCATACTGCACGTAGGATGAACTGAGGGTTGGTTCACATTGCACATGGGATGAATTAAGGGTTGGGTCATATTGCACATGGGATGAATTAAGGGTTGGATCAAATTGCATATGAGACGCACTTGAGGTTGATTCATATTGCACGTGGGATGAACTGAGGAATGGCTCACATTGCACGTAGGATGAACTAAGGGATGGTTCACATTGCACGTAAGATGAACTAAGGGTTGGTTCACATTGCACGTAGGATGAACTAAGAGTTGGTTCGCACTGCATATAGAATGAACTAAGGGTGGTTCACACTGCACGTAGGATGAACTAAGGGTTGGTTCACACTGCATGTCACGGACGTACATACTTTTAGTTGATAAGATAAGTCATTTCTTTTCAAACCCAGTATAAATTGGAGTGTCACCAGTGACTTCTTTACTACACTGGCCGGGTGTTGACCAGTGTGCTATTTTTGTCATCCCGGGTGCGCTACGTCCGTGCATTTCGCTCCCATCCTCCAATACTTCTCTTCATTTTTTTTCTTTTAAAGCTTTCTTTTTCTGTTCTTTAATCGCTTTCCACGTGGTTCATCAGCTGTCAGGTGCCACAGGTGAGCTGTTTTTACCTGTTGCCATCTTGGTTAGTCTAGTGGTGTGGCACTCGTTTACGGACCGTCGAGTCGGAGAGATCTCCATCTCTGCTAGCTGGGCCCACTTTTCTTTATCCACTTCGGTGTGGGTTGTGTGGAAGAGTCTTTCACCCTTCAGCGGGTCGGAAAGTATTCCACTGGACACCTCTGGGATCCCTATCCCTGCCAGCTAGAAGAATCACCTTGGGTCGTCCCTGACCTGGAGTCCCCTTCAGTGTGGACCGGCACGGTTTCGGCTTCCACCCTTCGTTGGACTAGGGAGCGAACCGTTTCTCACCTCGCCCACCCGCCATTTTGGTAACTATATGTTCTGTTTTGGACAGTGTTTTGGTTTATTTGGGTTTTCTAACCTTTCAACAGTTGAGAGGTTTTTCTTTTCCCTTCATGTGCTGTTGGCTCGGGCACACCTTTTCCATGTATAACTGCTCCAAAGAGGGGAAGCAGGTATGGAACTGGCATAGAGATATGCATCTTGTTGTAGAATTGTAGAGACGCATTATCTTTAATTGCGTTTTCGGTCCTTAGTGGCTAGGGCTCTGTCACTTTGGACTAAGTTGAAAATCTCTTTATAATATCCCTTCATTTCGGTCAGTGGAAGCTGTGTTGTTTTTTTTTCTGGTTACACAGGACGAGTCAATGCTTATCTCGCTCAATGTGATTTTGGCCGGAAGGATAGAAATGTTAGTTTCATTTTTCCTTGTTGCTTCTCGGACACGAGACGGATCGTGGAACGCATGAGCATGCGAACGGCTAAACATTTAGACCGCGGAGTGTGGAATTCCTGCCGTATCGCCCACGGGTGGGTCCGTTCTCGTTGTGTCCTTGTCTATGTTTGTGTGACAGATGTGTGGATGAATTCTAATTGTTTTGTTTTCATTGGAGCTTTTGTTGACTAAGGAAACTGTCCTTAGTAGAGGTCAAAAGGAAAGGAAAAGGGGAAAGAGGTTATTCTAATTCATTTGCCCCTTTTTGTAGTGACAGACATTGTTGACATTATCTACGGTATTGCGACCCTTCATACTGTGACGCACTGCCGGACCCACTATGTTGCCACACACTGACAACAAGGACTATAGGGTGATGACTTCTCATCTGGAGACTGATCTCCAACGTAGGGCGGGATTTTTCGCCCTTTTTCTTCAGCTGCAGCTCCGGTCTTGGGCTGGCTGGGCGACCAGCATCTACGGGCCCTGCAGTCATCCTTCGCCCAGGCACCAGTCGTTATTCAGATCTGAGGACTGGTGGTGCGGACTGGTGGTGGTGAACCTTGTCTCCTTCACTGAGACATCTGCCACACCTAGGACTGGAAGACCAGCCCACTACGAACGTCGCCACTCTACAGGATCCACCTCCCTCGGCGAACCTCCTCGGCTCATGGACTCGAGTTGAGTTTTCCATCTTGTGTAGTTAGGACGTGGGTCTGGCGTGCGTGTGCGTGGGTTTAAAGCCTGTCCCTGATTCGTTTTGTTATTTTTTTTTTTTTTTTTATTTAACTCTAGCTGTGTAGGCCCTGTTGGATGTAGCATTGTTTCTATAACTGTCTTTCTTCTGTCACTCTGCTGAATGTCCTTGTAGCAGATTAGTGGGTTAGGTTGGGACAGTAGCGGGATTCCGGGATATTTGGGAGTTTTTTTTTGTGGTCTATTCAATTTACTTTGTCCCCTAGGTCAGCTAGTTCTGAATAGTGCCTTTCTCTTCTATGCCCTTTTTTTTGTTTTTCCTCTCTCGACTATTTTTTCTCTTCTTTGTTAGGATCCATACCCCATCTGGAGTGCTAGTGCGAGTGAATGATTGTAATGTGAATAAAAGTATTGTCGAAACTTCTTCCTCTTGTGGTCTGGTGTGAGGGATTGAGTGATCGCTCCGTTTCTGCCACTGCACATTACTTGTATAAGAACCCCCCCTGTCAGGTGTACTCACACTTGACACTGCATGTAGGATGAACTAAGAGTTGGTTCACACTGCACATAGGATGAACTAAGAGTTGGTTCACACTGCATGTAGAATGAAGTAAGGGTGATTCACACTGCACGTAGGATGAACTAAGGGTTGGTTTACACAGTGGTTATTTCTGCGCACTCTGAATGAATGTGGGAGGGGAGAGGGGTCGATGGAAAGAGAATGTTAGAAAGAGAATATTGAAAAGAAAAAGCTGGAGAGAATGTTGGAGAGGGAATTCAGAGAAGAAATGGCAGACAAGACGGTGACGGGGATGAAATTTTGGAGAGGGAATTTGGAGAGAGAATCGTAGACAGGGACAGGTGGAGAGGGAATGGTTGAGAGGGAAAGGTGGAGAGGGAATGCTGGAGAAGGGAAGCTGGAGAGGGACCGGCAGAGAGGGGATGCTGGGGAGACAACACTAAGTAGGGGATGACAACAAGGTGGAGATGGAATGACAGACAGGGAACGGTGGAGAGAAAATGGTTAGTAGAGAATAGTGCACGGGGAATGATACAGAGGGGGTGAAGAACGGTCAACGGTGACCAGGAAATGTTGCCTGTTGTCTGCAGTGCAGCAGACAAGGCCCACTGCATTGCTTTCTTCCAGCCCATCTTTCAGTTTTCTGGGTGCTTCTGTCTCTTCTCTTCGCTTGTAGGTCGACATTTGCAGGAACTGGTCTTTTTCGTTCTCTGTGTCTCACCGCTCTCTTTTACTGGTGTCATTCAGGTTGCCGCAATGCATTCAGCTTTGGCTGAATTTTTCGCAGCGAGCAGCCAGAGTTTGGGATTGGTGCCAGACTAGTACCAGCTGACAGGTCCTATGCCTGCGCGCGACACCGCTGCTGACCTAAGTGGCAGATACTGATCAACTCTTCCCGTGTCCGTCATGTAGCCTTCTGTTCAACGCTAGCAAGGAGTGAAAGAACACCACACTGTCTTTCTCTTCACTGGATCTGTTTTCGAGTGGTTCGGAAAGAACCCGAAGATAGAGGATAAATTTACACATCATTTTTTTTTTACGATCTGTCTCTGGTGACGTAGTTCATGATCCATTTTCTTTATTGAAGAGAATCATTACCGGCAGAGAATGAGTGCTGATGATTCATCGATCATTTTTTATGGACAAGAAAGACGAGCCGCAGACAATGAGAGCTGTAGATGGAGCTGTCAGTGTACATGTCGCAGTTAGCTCCTGCCTCCCACCTCCACCCCACCCCACCCCCACCACCCCACCCCTGTCTTCACTGTGTTCGTAGGAACATTCATCTGTTAACTGTCCCGCCATGTGTAGGAAGAAAATCCAGAGAGAGGTAAAAGGTCTTCGCAGAAGAGCCACTTCCACCTTCCTCCTTCAGACACGTGTTTCGGCACTGAGCTCCTCACACACGAGGGGAATTGAGCCACATCCAGGTCGTGACTTCTAGATGTCCCTCAGCTTTTGCTTTTGTTCGCCCATCCCCCCCCCCCCCCCCCCTCGCCCCGCTTATGGGTTTTTTTCTGTCTCATCTTTAGTTTCATCATAGTGGCATTGTCCACACACTCCTCATTCCGGCTACCAGTCCACTTACACCTGGCTTGTCCCACTGACCAAGTCCACTTACACCCTGGCTTGTCCCACTGACCAGTCCACTTACACCTGGCTTGTTCCACTGTCCAGTCCACTCACACCCTGGATTGTCCCACTGACCAGTCCACTCACACCCTGGCTTGTCCCACTGACCAGTCCACTCACACCCTGGCTTGTCCCACTGACCAGTCCACTCGCACCCTGGCTTGTCCCACTGACCAGTCCACTCACACCCTGGCTTGTCCCACTGCAGCCCCGGCACTGGTAATTGGAAAGCTGCAGACAAGTCATTATGAAGCCACTCGCCAGAGGAGACACTGCACAACTGCTGGGTCATTTAGTTAGTGTCCGGTGGTGTCTGTTTTGATCCAGCATACGACAGTCCCCACGACGCTGGCGACCTCGACACGAACTAACTAAAGGTTACTGGGGTCACTATGACAGCGACCTCGACACGAACTCACTAAAGGTTAGATATATATAAGAAATCGTACCGGGGTCACTATAACAGCGGGGCCTGGAGGGCCACAGAACTTGAGATTTTTAACGCTGATCGACGAAGACGAGAATGATGTAGATAATGCTGAGGAGCTCCATTCGGTCTGATACCGCATAGCAGGGCTGTCGCCTACGCTTACTTTCATAATGGATCCTGGTGACAGCTAGGCGTGAGAGACAGACACCTGCAGTGATGGTCAAAACATTAAGCAACACTCTCGGAGATAAAAATAAATAAATAAATAATTAAAGAAAGCAAAACATTCTCGGAGATGTATCCATTGAGTGGATGAAACCCATGTCAAACTCAACTTCAAGTAGGAGTCAGTCGGGGCAGAAAAATCCCACAAATGAATGGCCCTTTAATGGAAATGAAACGACCTCCGAGCCGGAAATCGGCAACACTTACAACTGCGCCAAGGATTTCTTAACAACTTAGCTGTGGAACACGTGTTCCAAAGTGGGAAATATAAACCTCATGAGTTCACTTGTATTCTTCTAACAGCAAATCCAGCTGGAACTCTGTCATTCTTCTAACAGCAAATCCAGCTGGAACTCTGTCATTCTTCTAACAGCAATCCAGCTGGAACTCTGTCATTCTTCAAACAGCAAATCCAGCTGGAACTCTCTCATTCTTCTAACAGCAAATCCAGCTGGAACTCTCTCATTCCTTACCACGTTTTGGCTACTGAGCCCTGGTCCTCTTTCTACCAAAAATGGAGAGTTGTTTCAGGAGATCAAAGGCAGATGAGCTTGAAAACCCTCTCGCTCCGACCTCTGTGGCGAGGGCTTTAGTGAGGAAGCCATGTTCTCTGAAGCTGGTGGCTAGATTGGCATACTGTCTTGCAGATATGAGTTTGCTTCATTTCCTAATGCATTGTCAGTTCAATCAGAACCTGTTTTGTTACAGGGGTATAGTGTGCTGGATCCGGTCCCATGCTGAACGTGCTGATACTTTCTGGGCAGAATGCTTTGTTCATTCTGAAAGTCTTCAGTACAGTGCCCAGTCATCCACTCTGTTCAGCAACTCCTGCCTCCATAGAGAGGGTGCTACTGCTGTCTCAGCCCGTGATTCACTGCCGCCCGTCGTGTACAATGTTGAAAAGCTTTGAATTTCTGGGTGCTTCTATCTTTTTCCTCTGGTACTACTTATAACATAGGTCGTCCTTTGAAGCACTTGGTTTTGTCCTCTGGCACTACTTATAACATGGATTGTCTTTTTAGGCTCTTGGTTTTGCCGCGAAACGTGTGTCCTTTGGGTCAGTGTTATTTTGCAGGACCTCAAGATATCTCCTCTGCCTTCCTAGCTTTCTGTTCTCTGCATGTCTTCACCTTGACTTTTTCCCCACTTTATTTCATCAACAAGGGATGAAAAGTTTTGTTAAATTGAGTTGGTATCCAATTGGTAGATCAAAACTTTTCTGATGTTGGAATGGAGAGTGGATCTCTCTTCACTTACAGGTGAGTGGGCCACTCTCTTTGTAGACAGGCTGATCAGTCGCTGATCGGCCACGTGCAAGCTTTGATTCTTGATCTTGTGCTGGGCTAAATGCAGGGAGTCTATAAACCATGCATTGCCTCTGGCTGATCGGTGAAACTTGACACAGGATCTCAGAGTAGGAGAGATGAACATTCTCCTGTCTGGCATTAACCAGTGTTGGCTGTTGGTTCACTGACTGTGATCAGTCTTACAGCCTTTGGTGCAGCACTGGAGTGGGAAGGCTTATTTGTTGAGCTACACAGTCTGTCTCTGATGTCTGTCTGATTGCCAAGCTGTCAGAGGAAGAGGAAATATCGAAAACCAATAATATCATCATAGAAAAGAAGGGGAGGTGTGTAAGTCATTTGAGGGAGAGGGGATCTGGAATGAGACGGCCACTTCTCACACACCTGCGACATAACGTAGCTGGGATCAGCAATAACAATCTTCAAGATCATGGTGTTCGTCAACATTTATGCTCATGAACGAAACTACGATGTCCATCCCTGTAAGACACATGCAGGCACAGACAGCTGGCCTTTCCATGGAACTGGCATCAAGCGTGGGTAGATCGCGCAGCATCCTGTGACCCTCAAACCTGCAAGCCAAGGTGAGTGTTGGAGGAAATGGAGTGAGTCAGCGGCTTCTTTGTAGTGGTGACAGTGGCCGCAGAAATCTCCGCCAGGTGTTTGACATGTCTACAGAGAGCATGCTCCCAGCAGAGAAGCAGGGTGGCAGGGGAGGAGAGGAGCGAGCTTTACGATCAGCCTACAGTTACCTCCAAATTCTCTGCTTCTTTTGTCGTCATCTGTAAACGTCTTAGCATAGTTGGTTTGCAACAGGAGAGAGCCAGGCAGATGGAGGAAGGGAGATAGAGGAGGAGGGGGTTGAGGGTATAATGATAGGCATTGAAAAATGACGTTGACTGATAACCCTAATTGCCTTTTGTGAGTCTGAGAGAGAGAGAGAGAGGAGGGGGGGGGAGTGAGGGAGGGAGGGAGAGGCAGGGAGGGAGAGGCGATGGCCGTCAATTGTCATGTCACAACCAGACAGACGGGCAAAACTGAAGACAAAGCTATACATAGGGAAAGAAACAGACACACAGACAGGACAGGACAGAAGACATGATACACAGAGTGAACGAAACACACAGACAAGGCAAAAGACAACGTACACAGAATGAAGGAAGCAGACAGACAAGACTGAAGACAAAGACATACACAGTAATCCAAACAAACACAAGACAAGACAAGATATACAGAGTGAAAGAAGCAGACAAACAAGACTGTAGACGAGACATTCAGAGTGAACAAAATACACAGACAGGACAGACAAGATACACAGAGTGAACAAGACAGACAATCAAGACTGAAGACAATGATATACAAAGCACTCAAAACAAAGAGGGGACAAAAGACATTATATACAGAGTGAATCAAATACACAGAGAGAACAGAACACAAGTGAATGAAACGGAGCAGAACACAAGTGAATGGAACAGAACAGAACACAAGTGAATGGAACAGAACAGAACACAAGTGAATGGAACAGAACAGAACACAAGTGAATGGAACAGAACAGAACACAAGTGAATGGAACAGAACAGAACACAAGTGAATGGAACAGAACAGAACACAAGTGAATGGAACAGAACACAAGTGGATGGAACAGACATATAGACGGGCAGGAATGAAACAAAAAATACAGTGAATGAAACGAACAGACGGGCAGAGGAGCATAATAGAAAAGTATAGATAGTGAACAAAACAGACAACATACAAAGAGATTCAGTTTAAACAATACAGACAAACATACAAAGATATACATGCTAAAGAAAACAGACACCATACAAAGATATACAGGCTAAACAAAACAGACAGCATGCAAAAATATACAGTTTAAACAAAACAGACAGACAACATACAAAGATATACAGGCAGGCTAAACAAAACAGACAGGATACAAAGACAAATGCAGTAAACGAAACAGATCGGCAGGTACAGCTGAAGACAAAGATACACAGAGCGAATGAAACAGACAGACAGACAGGACTAAAGACAGAGTGAACGAAATAGACAGACAGGACAGAAGACAAGATATACAGAATGAATGAAACAGACAGGCCGACAGGATACAAAGATATACACAGTGAACAAAACAGATTGACAGGACTGACGACAAAGATATACAGGATGAACAAAACAGACAGACGGACAGACAGACAGACAACAGGACTGATAATAGAGTGAACAAAGCAGACAGGCAGACAACAGCATTGATAATAAACAGAATGAGCAAAACAGATGGGCAAGCAGGACTGACGACAAAGATATACAGGATGAACAAAACGGACAGACAGACAGACAGACAACAGGACTGACAATAAACAGAGTGAACAAAACAGACAGGCAGACAAAACAGAGTGAACAAAAAGACAAGAGGATTGATATAAACAGTGAACAAACAGCAACAACAACAGGACTGATAATAAACAAGTGAACAAACAGACAACAGGATGAAATAAACAAGTGACAAAGACAGACAAACAGGACTGATATAACAGAGTGAACAAACAGACAACAGGATGAAATAAACAAGTGAACAAAACAGACAACACGATATAATAAACAGAGTGAACAAGAAGACAACAGACAACAGGATGAATAAACATGACAAAACAGCCAGATGAAATAAAAAGTGAACAAAACGACAGACACAACTGATAATAAACAGAGTGAACAAAACGACAGACAGCAGACTGACAATAAACAAGTGAACAACAACAAACAGACACAGGATGATAATAAACAGAGTGAAAAAAACAGACAGCAGGATGCAATAACACAGAACAAACAGACAGACAGAAACAGGACTGATAATAAACAGATGAACAAACAGACAGCAGCAGGACTGACAATAAACACGTGAACAAAACAGACAGACAGACGATAACGTAAAACAGAGAACAAAAACAGAGAAGACAACACGACTGTAATAAACAGAGTGAACAAAACAGCGAAGACACAGACTGATAATAAACAGAGTGAACAAAACAGACAGACAGACAACAGGATGATAATAACAGTGAACAAAACAGACAGACACAGACTGCAATAAACACAGTGAACAAACAGACAGACAGACAACAGGATGATAATAAACACAGGAACAAAGACACGACAAAGAAAAAAGGACATATAAACAGTGAAAAACAGACAGAAGAGATGATAATAAACACGTGACCGAAATGGGACAGACAGACAGAACGGATGAAATAAGTGAACAAACAGACAAAGATGAATAACACATGACAAACACAGGCAATGAAAATGAAACACACCATGAATAACGGTGAAAAAACGAACGATATAAAAAACGTGAACAAAGACCAGGCTGAAAACATGCACCAAGAACGAGAAAAACAACACGATAAAAAACAACAAAGAAACATATGAAAAAGTGAACAACACGACGCAACTAAAAACAGAGTAACAAACAGACACAGTAAAAACAGTACAACAACAGAAATTAAACAGTGACAAAAACACGCAGAAAATACATGAAAAAAAAAGACAAAACAAAAAACGTAACAACCAACACAAAGACTGATAATAAACACAGTGAACAAAACAGACAACAGGACTGACAATAAACACAGTGAAGAAAATGGACAGACAGACAGCAGGACTGATTTTAAACAGAGTGAACAAAGCAGACAGACAGACAGCAGGACTGATAATAAACACAGTGAACAAAACAGACTACACGACTGATAATAAACAGACGTGAAAAAACAAGGAACAGAACAGACAACAGGACTGATCAATAAACAGCAGTGAAAAAAACAGACAACATGAGACTGATAATAAACACAGTGAACAAAACAGACAACGACAGCAGGACTGATAATAAACAGAGTGAACAAAACAGACAGACAGGACTGATATAAACAGAGTGAACAGCACAGACAAACAGACAACAGGACTTATAATAAACAGAGTGAACAAAACAGACAACAGACTGACAATAAACACAGTGAACAAAACAGACAGACAGACAACAGGACTGATAATAAACAGAGTGAACAAAACAGACAGACAGCAGGACTGACAATAAACAGCAGTGAACAACAGAACAACAGACAGCATGACTGATAATAAACAGAGTGAACAAAACAGACAGAAGACAGACAACACGCCTGATAATAAACAGAGTGAACAAAACAGACAGAGACAACACGACTGATAATAAACAGAGTGACAAACAAACAGACAGGGACGACATAACAGGCACTGAAAATAAAACACACAGTGAAAAACAACGGACAAAAACAGCAGAAACTGACAATAAACACAGTGAACAAACAGACAGACAGACAACACGACTGATAATAAACACAGTGAACAAAACAGACAGACAGACAACAGGACTGATAATAAACACAGTGAACGAAACAGACAGACAGCAGAACTGACAATAAACACAGTGAACAAACAGACAGACAGACAATACGCCTGATAATAAACAGAGTGAACAAAACAGACAGAGAGACAACAGACTGATAATAAACAGAGTGAACAAAACAGACAGACAGACAAACACGCTGAATAAACAGAGTGAACAAAACAGACAGACAGAACAGGATGTGATAATAAACAGAGTGAACAAAACAGACAGGACACCAGAACTGACAATAAACACAGTGAACAAAACAGACAGACAGACAACAGACTGATAATAAACACAGTGAACAAAAACAGACAACAACAGGATGATAATAAACACAGTGAACAAAACAGACAGACAGCAGGAACTGATTTAAACACAGTGAACAAAAGCAGACAGACAGACACAGGACTGATAATAAACACAGTGAACGAAAACAGACAGACAGCAGGACTGACAATAAACAGAGTGAACAGACAGACACAGACACAGGACTGATTATAAACAGAGTGAACAAACAGACAGGCAGCAGGACTGATAATAAACACAGTGAACAAACAGACAGACAACAGGACTGACAATAAACAGTGAACAAAACAAGACAAATCAGGACTGATAATAAACACAGTGGACAAAACAGACAACATGACTGATAATAAACAGAGTGGACAAACAGACAACAGGACTGATAATAAACAGATGAACAAAACAGACAGACAACAGGACTGATAATAAACACGTGAACAAAACAGACAACATGACTGACAATAAACAGAGTGAACAAACAGACAGACAAACACAGGACTGATAATAAACAGATGAACAAAACAGACAAAAGCAGGACTGATAATAAACAGATGAACAAAACAGACAACATGGACTGATATAAACAGACTGAACAAAACAGACAGACAACAGGGACTGATAATAAACAGAATGATCAAAACAGACAGACAGACAACAGGACTGATAATAAACAGACTGATCAAAACAGACAACAGGACTGATAATTAAACAGAGTGATCAAAACACACAGGAGACAACAGGACTAATATAAACATGAAGGATAAACAGGACAGACAGACAGAACAGGACTGATATACAAGTGAAGGAAACAGCAGGCCAGGGTGAAGGAAACAGAGGACAGAGAAAGGAAACAACAGGAGTGAAGGAAACAGACAGACAGGAGTGAAGTGAGAAACAGAGCAGGGTGAAGGAAACAGACAGACAGGAGTGAAGGAAACAGACAGGAGGGGTGAAGGAAACAGACAGACAGGAGTGAAGGAAACAGGCAGGAGTGAAGGAAACAGACAGACAGGAGTGAAGGAAACAACAGAAGGACAGGAGTGAAGGAAACAGTCAGGATTAAGGAAACAGACAGACAGGGGTGAAGGAAACAGACAGACAGGAGTGAAGGAAACAGACAGGAATTAAGGAAACAGACAGACAGGGTGAAGGAAACAGACAGACAGGAGTGAAGGAAAACAGACAGGCACGAGTGAAGGAAACAGACAGACAGGAGTGAAGGAAACAGACAGACAGGAGTGAAGGAAAACAGACAGAACGGATGAAGGAAACAGACAGACAGGGGGTGAAGGAAACAGACAGAGGGAGGGAAGAACAGAGAAGGAAAACAGCGGGGAAGGCAACGAGTGAAGGAAAAGACAGGCACGGAGTGAAGGAAACAACAGACGGGTGAGAACAGACAGACAGGAGTGAAAGAAACAGACAGACAGGGGTGAAGGAAACAGACAGACAGGAGTGAAGGAAACAGACAGACAAGAGTGAAGGAAACAGACAGACAGGAGTGAAAGAAACAGACAGACAGGAATTAAGGAAACAGACAAACAGGAATGAAGGAAACAGACAAACAGGAGTGAAAGAAACAGACAGACAGGAGTGAAAGAAACAGACAGGAATTAAGGAAACAACAGACAGGGGTGAAGGAAACAGACAGACAGGTGTGACGGAAACAGACAGGCAGGAGTGAAGGAAACAGACAGACAGGAGTGAAGGAAACAGACAGACAGGAGTGAAACAGACAGACAGGAGTGGAGGAAACAGACAGGCAGGAGTGACGGAAACGGACAGGCAGGAGTGAAGAAGGGCAGAGTACCCGATTCCACACTCCCCCCCCCCCCCCACCATCCACCCATGTCCTCTACCACCACACTCCACCCCCTCTCCTCTCTGTACTCCTTACAGCCGACCTCTCCTATTGGCACCCCCTGCAGTTCGCTCCAAGGAGAGATGGTCCATGAGCTAATAGAGGAGTGGGGTGGGGGAGGGGGGAGGGGGAGTCCGGAAGGCGTGCTGTGTAGAGAGGCGATGTGGAGGATGGGTAGATGGATGAGGCAGGGAGGTAGCTGACGGCACCCAGCTCACAGAGGATGGATGGACAGGGGAGAGCCAGGCTGTGTCCATGGTGCCCAGGGACTCTCACAGACATGGTGAACACACACAGCACTACGCAGGGCGGGCCCGCCCAAAGTGAGGGGTTGCTGGACACGATGGAATTCAGTGTCTGGGCCACAAAGCTGAAGTCAGTGTCATTAACATGGGTCCCTCTTCCTCCTCCCGACTTCTTTCCACCACTCAAAGGCACAACACACACACACACACACACACACACACACACACACACACACAC
>CM065732.1:371542-519042 GCA_033310375.1 Conus canariensis | reverse complement strand
TTTCTCTACTTGTCACCAGATAGCTCTTTAAGTCGGTCAGTAAGAAACAATCTGAACTAAACATTGTGACAGCGACGACGACGACGACGACGACGACGACGACGACGACGACGAGGATGATGATGATGATGATGATGATGATGATGATGATGATGATGATGATGATGTAATGATGATTTATGGAAGCTTTCATGGTCCGTAAATATTGTATGTTTTCAGAGCGAGACAAGTGGCCACGTGACTGCTAATTCTCTGGAGCTCAGTGGTAGGAAAGGTCGATCAGCAGAACCGACGACTGATTCCAAGATCGTCAGTCCACTATAGTCACTGCTTGTCACTGTCTGGGAGATCTGTAATGAACTTTTTCTGTTTCCAAGGAAAAACTGGTTGAGATGCGGTGACACAACTGTAACATCAGCCAATTGCTCTGACGGCTGCCCAAGAGATGACGCCTGATGCTGTGGACATGAGTTGCCTGACAAACATCCTTGGTGCAATGTGGATCACCTTCATCACCAACGAGGAGGTCAGGAAGGGCTCGAATCAAAACCCAGTATCCTACATCGTCCGCAATAGGGGCTTGTACCAGCTAGGCCATGTCAACAGGAAAAATACACGCTTGGTTCCGTGCAAATATCATGACAGCGGGGCCGGGGAGGGGGGGGGGGCTCTTATAGGCTCAGAAGCAATAGAAAGGTTGTACATGGGGTTTCAAAGGTTTAAGATCAGGGTTAAAGCTACACTCGCTTTGGGTCGGGTTGGGATTAGAGTTAGAAATAGCTTTCGAGCAGATGCGCAGAAGACTGAATTTCACACAACGTTCATTGATCGGAGAACCAAACTGTGAGTTTACAGTCACGTGGCATGCCTTGCCTCTCACTGGTCAACAATTTTCATCTGTACAATGTGACGCGATGCAAGCTGAACAAAACAAAAGAAACGTAAGTTACTGCAGGAAAGAGAGAGAGAGAGAGAGAGAGGAGAGAGAGAGAGAGAGAGAGAGAGAGAGAGAGAAGAGAGACGGGCATAGTATGTATTAAATACACACACACACACCACACACACACACACACACACACACACACACACACACACACACTCGCGCGCGCGCGCGCGCGCGCGCGCGCGCCTTTCCCATTGCCTCCCCCTCTCCACCTCCTGCTCTCTCTCTCTTTCCGATCCTCCATTCACCTCCCCCTCTCCACCTCCTGCTCTCTCTCTCCGATCCTCCATTCACAATCCTTTTTTCAGCTCAGACAATGGGACGTGATACATTGAGAAGGGGCACGGGACTATTGAGTCCAGCCCACAGCTTAAAGGACTATTGAGTCCAGCCCACAGCTTAAAACATTCTAGGTTAGAAAGACAAATCCTGGCAGCATCAGTGTAGAGGAGGTGAGGGGCAGAACTTACCTGGCAATACTGAAGGCAGGCACACATGTGAGACATGTTGCTTGACAGACTTTGATCTAGAGTGACACTAGGACTTTGGACAGAAGAGAAGAAGGAGATTGATGTGTTTTTGATTGTTACAGAGTCTAGAAGAGAAGGATGACACAGCAGTTCTCTGGGAATGTAAAATTCACAGTCCTATCATCGTTAAATGACAAGTTGTTGTGCGTCATGTCGAGATCTGTCGCCGCCTCAGTACAAGTACATTAGGCTAACTCCAGCAAGGGAGTGCAGCTGATGGTCTGTGGTTCATCGCCACGTCTCATGAGACAATCCTTGACCGCTAATGACGTCGTTCAGAGCGTAAGTCAACAGCATAAAAACAGCGGGTCATGGCAGGGAACCCCGTGGGACACCATAAGAGAGGGCGGGAGGCCCAGAGTGCCTGCCATTGGTGCCAACAGTGTGGGTGTGGTCAGTAAGACATAAAGCAGGAAAGGCACAGTCTTCAACGCTGACGGAAGGCCAGACCCCGTGGAGGTGGTGTTGAAGGCTGCACGGAGATCATAGTGCAAGGATGGATACACTTTTGTCGTCCAAGTCCGGAAGGACACAGTTTACAACTAAAAATGTTCAGTCTGTTTTTGCGCTACGAGATTTTCTGTAGGCAAATTGATGAGGATTCAAAGGTTGGTTCTCTTCTACATGTGAAAGAAATAACAGTCTTTTTCAGTGACTTTTAGAGGAAAAGACTGTTAGATACAAGTCTACATTTGTCAAACCATTCTGATCCAGACAAGGTTTCTTTATCAACGACGTAAAACAGCAGATGTGAAAACAGAAGGAAAACAGCAAGAAAAAACAGTGTACTGGTACACGACGTAAGGACTGTTGGTCAGCAAGATACGAAGATAATCACGCGGTAGTGGGGACAGACTACGGTTGAGTGAGCACGCCTTGGGTCTGGTGCCCGTGTGTTGTTCAGCGCCTGGTCAGGCAGGGTGAAGTGATTTGGAGGCCCGTGAGTCTGAGGGGGGACTGATAATAGCATGATCACACCAGCCAACCCACCGGAAAGAGTGCAGAGAGGTAATCAATATCTCAAGGACACCCAGACAGCTTTCTAGCACTCCTCACACACACACACACACACACACACACACACACACACACACACACACACACACACACACACACGTCAAATATTAGTTTGGGTTTTCTTTTCTTTTCCAAACCATTTGACAATAAGATGGAATGTAATTTGAAAATGAATAGAGAGAAACTGCACGACCCTTCACAACATACAAACACGCACGCGCGCGCGTACGCTGAAGCACGCACATAGACACTCGACCATTCACACTGTTTACTTCTGGTTTACTCGCTGTCAGGTCTGAACTTCCGCTCGGACGAACTGAAAATCGGCCGCCCGGCAAAGCTCGGAGTTCCCCGGGACGGTGTAAATCGAATTGACCCGCAGGCTGTGAGTTGGAACACGCGATTTGGCCTGTCTGAAAATGTCTGGGTAAGTGAAAAACTGGCACAATCAGCGTCCGCCTGATGGACGCCAATGACAGGCTGCAAAATAGGCCACAGGGAAGAGGCTGCGCGTGAGACGGACAGGGAGAGAGAGGGAGACAGGGGGACAGACAGAGGGAGGGGGGAACCGGGGGGGTGGGGGGGACAGAATGAGGCGGATATGGAAGAGAGAGAGAGGAGAGAGAGAGAGAGAGAGAGAGAGAGAGAGAGAGAGAGAGAGAGAGAGAGAGAGACAGACAGACTTGAAGCAAGAGAGACAGACAGACAGAGAATATGGAGTGTTGGTGATTTTTTACGGCAACCTTCTGTCCAACCATCTCCGATATTTTTTCAGCAAAATCCAAATATATGGTGGTATCCATCATTCTATAAGGCTGACAACCCGGTGTTGCCATCTGTCTGATGGAACAACTCGTTGTTCTGTAGGGCTGACAACATGGTGTTGACATCTGTCTGATGGAACAATTCATCGTTCTGTAGGACTGACAACAGGATGTTGATGGAACAACTCATCAATCTGTAGGGCTCAAAACATGGTGTTGACAGTTGTCTTATGGAACAAGTAATCTTCTGTAGGGCTGACAACATGGTGTTGACATCTATGTGACGGAACAACTCATCGTTCTGTAGAGCTGTGACAACAGGGTGTTGACATCTGTCTGATGGAACAACTCTGTCGTTCTGTAGAGCTGTGACAACAGAGTGTTAACATCTGATGGAACAACTCATCGTTCTACAGAGCTAACAACAGGATGTTGACATCTGTCTGATGGAACAACTCATCGTTCTGCAGGACTGACAACAGGGTGTTGACATATGTGTGATGGAACAACTCATCGTTCTGCAGGACTGGCAACAGGGTGTTGACATCTGCCTGATGGAATAACTCATCGTTCTGTAGGACTGACAACAGGGTGTTGACATCTGCCTGATGGAACAACTCTTTGTTCTGTAGGACTGACAACAGAGTGTAGACATCTGTCTGTGGAACAACTCCTTGTGACAACAGGGTGTTGACATCTGTCTGATGGAATAACTCATCGTTCTGTAGAGCTGTGACAACAGAGTGTTGACATCTGAAGGAACATCGTTCTGCAGGACTGACAACAGGGTGTTGACATCTGTGTGATGGAACAACTCATCGTTCTGCAGAGCTTACAACAGGATGTTGACATCTGTCTGATGGAACAACTCAGCGTTCTGCAGGACTGCCAAGAGGGTGTTGACATTTGTCTGATAGAACAACTCATCGTTCTGTAGAGCTGACAACAGGGTGTTGACATCTGTCTGATGGAACAACTCATCATTCTGTAGGACTGACAACAGGATGTTCACATCTGTCTGTGGAACAACTCAATGTTCTGTGACAACAGGGTGTTGGCATCTGTCTGATGGAACAACTCTTTGTTCTGTAAGACTGACAACCGGGTGTTGACATCTGTCTGATGGAGTAACTCATCGTTGTGTAGGGCTATGACAACAGGGTGTTGACAATTGTTTGAAGAAACAACTCATTGTTCTGTAGGACTGACAACATGGTGTTGATGTCTGTCTGAAGGAACAACTTATCATTCTACAGGGCTCACAATAGGGTGTTGACATCTTTCTGATGGAATAAATCATCTTTCTTTAGGGCTGTGACAACAGGATGTTGACATCTGTCTAATGGAACAACTCATTGGTCTTTGACAACAGGATATTGACATCTGTCTGTTGGAACGACTAATTGTTTTGTAGGGCCGAAACATGGTGTTGACATCTGTCTTATGGAACAACTCATCCTTCTCTTGGACTGACAACTAGTACTGACATCTGTCTGATGAAACAAATCATTGTTCTGTTGGACTGACAACTGGTACTGACATCTGTCTGATGGAACAACTCATTGTTCTGTTGGACTGACAACTAGTACTGACATGTGTCTGATGGAAAAACTCACTGTACTGTAGGACTAACAGCATGGTGTTGACATTTGTCTGATGAAAACACTCATCGTTTATTGTGGCCCTGACAACAGGTACTGACATCTGTCTGATGGAACAACTCATTGTTCTATGACAACCAGGTGTTGACATCTGTCTGATGGAACAAATCATCGTTGTGTAAGGCTGTGACAACAGGATGTTGACATCTGTCCGAAAGAAAAACTCATTTTTCTGTAGGACTGACAATATGGTGTTGATATCTTTCTTATGGAACAACTCATCGTTCTGTAGGCCTGACAACAGAGTGTTGACATCTGTCTGATGGAACAACTCATTGTTCTGTGACAACTGGGTGTTGACATCTGTTTGATGGAACAACTCATTGTTCTGTAGGGCTGAAAACAGGGTGTTGACATCTGTCTGATGGAACGACTCGTTGTTCTGTGACAACATGGTGTTGACATCTGTCTGATGGAACGACTCATTGTTCTGTGACAACTTGGTGTTGACATCTGTCTGATGGAACAACTTATCGTTCTGCAGGGCTGACAACAGAGTGTTGACATCTGTCTGATGGAACAATTCATTGTTTTGTGACAATAGGGTGTTGACATCCGTGTGATGGAACAACTTATCGTTCTGTAGGGCTGACAACAGGGTGTTGACATCTGTCTGATGGAACAAGTCGTTGTTCTCTAGAACTGACAACATTGTGTTGACGTCTGTCTGATGGAACTATTCATTGTTCTGTGACATGGTGTTGACATCTGTGTGATGGAACAACTCGTTGTTCTGTAGGGCTGTGACAATAGGGTGTTGACATCTGTCTGATGGAACAACTGACTGTTCTGTAGGCTGACAATAGGGTGTTGACATCTGTCTGATAGAACAACTTATCGTTCTGTAGGGCTGATAACACTGTGTTGACGTCTGTCTGATGGAACAATTCATTGTTCTGTGACAATAGGGTATTGACATCTGTCTGATGGAACAACTCGTTGTTCTGTAGGGCTGACAATAGAGTGTTGACATCTGTCTGATGGAACAACTGACTGTTCTGTAGGGCTGACAATAGGGTGTTGACATCTGTCTGATGGAACAACTTATCGTTCTGTAGGGCTGACAACACTGTGTTGACGTCTGTCTGATGGAACAATTCATTGTTCTGTGACAATAGGGTGTTGACATCTGTCTGATGGAACAACTCGTTGTTCTGTAGGGCTGTGACAATAGGGTGTTGACATCTGTCTAATGGAACAACTTACTGTTCTGTAGGGCTGACAATAGGGTGTTGACATCTGCGTGATGGAACAACTCGATGTTCTGTAGGGCTGACAACAGGGTGTTGACATCTGTCTGATGGAACAACTCGTCGCTCTGTAGGACTGTGACAACAGGGTGCTGACATCTGTCTGATGGAACAACTTACTGTTCTGTAGGGCTGACAACAGGGTGTTGACATCTGTCTGACTGTGACAACAGGGTGTTGACATATGAACAACTCATCCATTTTTTAGGCCTGTGTCAAGTGTTCTGACAGCCGTCTGACCAAGCAAAAGAGAAACTATTGGAGCGTGACGCCACCGCCTCATTATCCTGACGCAACAGCTACACTGCCTTCCAATGCCGGATTGTTGTGGGTTGTCTCACATCTGTGAAAACCCCTTCCAACCTCTTTAGGTCCGGAAATTACATTCATTTTTCCCAAGGGAAAAGACAGAAACGATTTGCAGCTTTGTGCTTCGTAACGCTCCACACAGTGGAGGCGACAGATGTCTGTGTGGAGGCTGGTCCTGCGTCCTGATTGGTCGTCACTGACTGGTCGTCACTGAACCTTGACTGATCGTCATTGAACCTTGATTGGTCGTCACTGAACCTTGATTGGTCGTCACTGAACCTTGATCGGTCGTCACTGACTGGCCGTCACTGAACCCTGACTGATCGTCACTGAACCTTGATTGGTTGTCACTGAACCCTGATTGGTCGTCACTGAACCTTGATTGGTCGTCACTGAACCTTGATTGGTCGTCACTGAACCATGATTGGTCGTCACTGAACCTTGATTGGTCGTCACTGAACCTTGATTGGTCGTCACTGAACCTTGATTGGTCGTCACTGACTGGTCATCACTGAACCTTGATTGTCGTCACTGAACCTTGACTGGTCGTCACTGAACCTTGATTGGTCGTTACTGAACCTTGATTGGTCGTCACTGAACCCTGACTGATCTCACTGAATCCTGATTGGCCGTTACTGAACTCTGACTGGTCGTCACTGAATCTTGATTGGTCGTCACTGAACCCTGACTGATCGTCATGAACCGGATTGGTCGTCACTATACTGGTCGTCATGAACCTTGATTGGTCGTCACTGAACCTGATTGGTCGTCACTGAACCTTGATTGGTCGTCACTGACCTTGATGGTCGTCACTGGATTGGCGTCACTGAACCTTGATTGGTCGTCAACTGAACCTTTTTTTTTTTTTTTGGTCGTCACTGAACCTGATTGGTCGTCACGAACCTTGATTGGTCGTCACTGAACCTGACTGATCGCTCACTGAACCCTGACTGTCGCCACTGAACCTTTTTTGTCGCACTGACTGGTCGTCACTGAACCTTGATTGGTCGTCATTGAACCTTGATTGGTTGTCACTGAACCCTGACTGATCGTCACTGAACCCTGACTGTCGTCACTGAACCTTGATTGGTCGTCACAGACTGGTCGTCACTGAACCTCATTGGTTGTCACTGAACCTTGATTGGTCGTAACTGAACATTGATTGGTTGTCCACTGAACCTTGATTGGTCGTCACTGAACCCTTGATTGGTCGTCACTGAACATTGATTGGTCGTCACTGAACCCTGACTGATCGTCACTGAACGCTGATTGGTCGTCACTGAACCTTGATTGGTCGTCACTGACTGGTCGTCACTGAACCTTGATTGGTCGTCACTGAACCTTGATTGGTCGTCACTGAACCTGACTGATCGTCACTGAACCCTGACTGTCGTCACTGAACCTGATTGGTTGTCACTGAACCTTGATTGGTCGTCACTGAACCTGTCGTCACGACCTGATTGTCGTCACTGAACCTCTGATGCCACTGAACCTATTTTGTCGACACCTGATGGTCGTCACTGAACCTTGATTGGTCGTCATGAACCTTGATTGGTTGTCACTGAACCCTGACTGATCGTCACTGAACCCTGACTGGTCGTCACTGAACCTTGATTGGTCGTCACAGACTGGTCGTCACTGAACCTTCATTGGTTGTCACTGAACCTTGATTGGTCGTAACTGAACATTGATTGGTTGTCACTGAACCTTGATTGGTCGTCACTGAACCTGATTGGTCGTCACTGAACATTGATTGGTCGTCACTGAACCTGACTGATCGTCACTGAACGCTGATTGGTCGCACTGAACCCTGATTGGTCGTCACTGACTGGTCGTCACTGAATCTTGATTGGTCGTCAATGAATCTTGTTTGGTCGTCAATGAATCTTGATTGGTCGTCACTGAACATTGATTGGTCGTCACTGAACCCTGATTGGTCGTCACTGAACCTTGATTGGTCGTCACTGAACCCTGACTGATCTTCACTGAACCTTGATTGGTCGTCACTGAACCCTGACTGATCGTCACTGAACCCTGACTGGTCGTTACTGAACCTTGATTGGTCGTCACTGATCGCTGACTGGTCGTCACTGAACCTTGATTGGTCGTCACTGAACCCTGACTGATCGTCACTGAACCCTGACTGGTCGTTACTGAACCTTGATTGGTCGTCACTAAATCTTGATTGGTCGTCACTGAACCCTGGCTGGTCGTCACTGAACCTGATTGGTTTGTCACTGAACCTTGATTGGTCGTCACTGAACCCTGATTGGTCGTCACTGAACCCTGACTGATCGTCTCTCGAACCCTCATTGGTCGTCACTGATCCCTGACTGATCGTCACTGAAACTTGATTGGTCGTCACTGAACCTTGATTGGTCGTCACTGAACCTTGATTGGTCGTCACTGAACCTTGATTGGTCGTCACTGAACCCTGATTGGTCGTCACTGAACCCTGACTGATCGTCTCTGAACCCTCATTGGTCGTCACTGATCCCTGACTGATCGTCACTGAAACTTGATTGGTCGTCACTGAACCTTGATTGGTCGTCACTGAACCTTGATTGGTCGTCACTGAACCTTGATTGTCATCACTGAACCCTGACTGGTCGTCACCGAACCTTGATTGGTCGTCACAGACTAGTCGTCACTGAACCTTGATTGGTCGTCACTGAACCTTGAGTGGTCGTCACTGAACCTTGATTGGTCGTCACTGAACCCTGACTGATCGTCAATGAACCTTGATTGGTCGTCACTGAACCCTGATTGGTCGTCATTGAACCCTGACTGATCGTCACTGAACCTTGATTGGTCGTCACTGAACCCTGACTGGTCGTCTCTGAATCTTGATTGGTCGTCACTGAACCTTGATTTGTCGTCACTGTCTGATCGTCACTGAACCCTGACTGGTCGTCACTGAACCTTGATTGGTCGTCACTGAACCCTGACTGATCGCCACTAAACCCTGACTTATCGCCACTGAACCCTGACTGGTCGTTACTGAACCTTGATTGGTCGCCACTTACTGGTCGTTACTGAACCTTGATTGGTCGTCACTGACTGATCGTCACTGAACCTTGATTGGTCGTCACTGAACCTTGAGTGGTCGTCACTGACTGATTGTCACTGAACCTTGATTGGTCGTCGAACTGAACCTTGAGTGGTCGTCACTGACTGATTGTCACTGAACCTTGATTGGTCGTCACTGAACCTTGAGTGGTCGTCTCTGAACCTTGATTGGTCGTCACTGAACCCTGACTGGTTGTCACTGAACCCGGACTGGTCGTCACTGAACCTTGATTGGTCGTCACTGAACTATGATTGGTCGTCACTGAATCTTGATTGGTCGTCAATGAATCTTGTTTGGTCGTCAATGAATCTTGATTGGTCGTAACTGAGCATTGATTGGTCGTCACTGAACCTTGATTGGTCGTCACTGAACTTGATTGGTCGTCACTGAACCCTGACTGATCTTCACTGAACCTTGATTGGTCGTCACTGATCCCTGACTGATCGTCACTGAACCTTGATTGGTCGTCACTGAACCTTGATTGGTCGTCACTGGACCCTGACTGATCGTCACTGAACCCTGATTGGTCGTCACTGAACCTGATTGGTCGTCACTGAATCTTGATTGGTCGTCACTGAACCCTGACTGGTCGTCACTGAACTTTGATTGGTCGTCACTAAACCTTGATTGGTTGTCTCTGAACCCTGATTGGTCGTCACTGAACTTTGTTTGGTCGTCACTGAACCTGACTGATCGTCACTGAACCCTCATTGGTCGTCACTGATCCCTGACTGATCGTCACTGAAACTTGATTGGTCGTCCATGAACCTTGATTGGTCGTCACTGAACCTTGATTGTTCGTCACTGAACCTTGATTGGTCGTCACTGAACCCTGACTGATCTTCACTGAACCTTGATTGGTCGTCACTGATCCCTGACTGATCGTCACTGAACCCTGATTGGTCGTCACTGAATCCTGACTGATCGTCACTGAACCCTGATTGGTCGTCACTGAACCTTGATTGGTCGTCACTAAACCTTGATTGGTCGTCACTGAACCTTGATTGGTCGTTACTGAACCTTGATTGGTCGTCACTGAACCTTGAGTGGTCGTCACTGACTGATTGTCACTGAACCTTGATTGGTCGTCACTGAACCTTGAGTGGTCGTCACTGACTGATTGTCACTGAACCTTGATTGGTCGTCACTGAACCCTGATTGGTCGTCTCTGAACCTTGATTGGTCGTCACTGAACCCTGACTGGTTGTCAATGAACCCGGACTGGTCGTCACTGAACCTTGATTGGTCGTCACTGAACCTTGATTGGTCGTCACTGAATCTTGATTGGTCGTCAATGAATCTTGTTTGGTCTTCAATGAATCTTGATTGGTCGTCACTGAACATTGATTGGTCGTCCACTGAACCCTGATTGGTCGTCACTGAACCTTGATTGGTCGTCACTGAACCCTGACTGATCGTCACTGAACCTTGATTGGTCGTCACTGAACCCTGACTGATCGCCACTAAACCCTGACTTATCGCCACTGAACCCTGACTGGTCGTTACTGAACCTTGATTGGTCGCCACTTACTGGTCGTTACTGAACCTTGATTGGTTGTCACTGACTGATCGTCACTGAACCTTGATTGGTCGTCACTGAACCTTGAGTGGTCGTCACTGACTGATCGTCACTGAACCTTGATTGGTCGTCACTGAACCTTGAGTGGTCGTCACTGACTGATTGTCACTGAACCTTGATTGGTCGTCACTGAACCCTGATTGGTCGTCTCTGAACCTTGATTGGTCGTCACTGAACCCTGACTGGTTGTCACTGAACCCGGACTGGTCGTCACTGAACCTTGATTGGTCGTCACTGAACTTTGATTGGTCGTCACTGAATCTTGATTGGTCGTCAATGAATCTTGTTTGGTCGTCAATGAATCTTGATTGGTCGTCACTGAACATTGATTGGTCGTCACTGAACCCTGATTGGTCGTCACTGAACCTTGATTGGTCGTCACTGAACCCTGACTGATCTTCACTGAACCTTGATTGGTCGTCACTGAACCGTGACTGATCGTCACTGAACCCTGACTGGTCGTTACTGAACCTTGATTGGTCGTCACTGATCGCTGACTGGTCGTCACTGAACCTTGATTGGTCGTCACTGAACCCTGACTGATCGTCACTGAACCCTGACTGGTCGTTACTGAACCTTGATTGGTCGTCACTAAATCTTGATTGGTCGTCACTGAACCCTGGCTGGTCGTCACTGAACCTGATTGGTTGTCACTGAACCTTGATTGGTCGTCACTGAACCCTGATTGGTCGTCACTGAACCCTGACTGATCGTCTCTGAACCCTCATTGGTCGTCACTGATCCCTGACTGATCGTCACTGAAACTTGATTGGTCGTCACTGAACCTTGATTGGTCGTCACTGAACCTTGATTGGTCGTCACTGAACCTTGATTGGTCGTCACTGAACCCTGATTGGTCGTCACTGAACCCTGACTGATCGTCTCTGAACCCTCATTGGTCGTCACTGATCCCTGACTGATCGTCACTGAAACTTGATTGGTCGTCACTGAACCTTGATTGGTCGTCACTGAACCTTGATTGGTCGTCACTGAACCTTGATTGGTCTCACTGAACCCTGACTGGTCGTCACCGAACCTTGATTGGTCGTCACAGACTAGTCGTCACTGAACCTTGATTGGTCGTCACTGAACCTTGATTGGTCGTCACTGAACCTTGATTGGTCGTCACTGAACCCTGACTGATCTTCACTGAACCTTGATTGGTCGTCACTGAACCCTGACTGATCGTCACTGAACCCTGACTGGTCGTTACTGAACCTTGATTGGTCGTCACTGATCGCTGACTGGTCGTCACTGAACCTTGATTGGTCGTCACTGAACCCTGACTGATCGTCACTGAACCCTGACTGGTCGTTACTGAACCTTGATTGGTCGTCACTAAATCTTGATTGGTCGTCACTGAACCCTGGCTGGTCGTCACTGAACCTGATTGGTTGTCACTGAACCTTGATTGGTCGTCACTGAACCCTGATTGGTCGTCACTGAACCCTGACTGATCGTCTCTGAACCCTCATTGGTCGTCACTGATCCCTGACTGATCGTCACTGAAACTTGATTGGTCGTCACTGAACCTTGATTGGTCGTCACTGAACCTTGATTGGTCGTCACTGAACCTTGATTGGTCGTCACTGAACCCTGATTGGTCGTCACTGAACCCTGACTGATCGTCTCTGAACCCTCATTGGTCGTCACTGATCCCTGACTGATCGTCACTGAAACTTGATTGGTCGTCACTGAACCTTGATTGGTCGTCACTGAACCTTGATTGGTCGTCACTGAACCTTGATTGTCATCACTGAACCCTGACTGGTCGTCACCGAACCTTGATTGGTCGTCACAGACTAGTCGTCACTGAACCTTGATTGGTCGTCACTGAACCTTGAGTGGTCGTCACTGAACCTTGATTGGTCGTCACTGAACCCTGACTGATCGTCAATGAACCTTGATTGGTCGTCACTGAACCCTGATTGGTCGTCATTGAACCCTGACTGATCGTCACTGAACCTTGATTGGTCGTCACTGAACCCTGACTGGTCGTCTCTGAATCTTGATTGGTCGTCACTGAACCTTGATTTGTCGTCACTGTCTGATCGTCACTGAACCCTGACTGGTCGTCACTGAACCTTGATTGGTCGTCACTGAACCCTGACTGATCGCCACTAAACCCTGACTTATCGCCACTGAACCCTGACTGGTCGTTACTGAACCTTGATTGGTCGCCACTTACTGGTCGTTACTGAACCTTGATTGGTCGTCACTGACTGATCGTCACTGAACCTTGATTGGTCGTCACTGAACCTTGAGTGGTCGTCACTGACTGATTGTCACTGAACCTTGATTGGTCGTCACTGAACCTTGAGTGGTCGTCACTGACTGATTGTCACTGAACCTTGATTGGTCGTCACTGAACCTTGAGTGGTCGTCTCTGAACCTTGATTGGTCGTCACTGAACCCTGACTGGTTGTCACTGAACCCGGACTGGTCGTCACTGAACCTTGATTGGTCGTCACTGAACTTTGATTGGTCGTCACTGAATCTTGATTGGTCGTCAATGAATCTTGTTTGGTCGTCAATGAATCTTGATTGGTCGTAACTGAGCATTGATTGGTCGTCACTGAACCTTGATTGGTCGTCACTGAACCTTGATTGGTCGTCACTGAACCCTGACTGATCGTCACTGAACCTTGATTGGTCGTCACTGATCCCTGACTGATCGTCACTGAACCTTGATTGGTCGTCACTGAACCTTGATTGGTCGTCACTGGACCCTGACTGATCGTCACTGAACCCTGATTGGTCGTCACTGAACCTTGATTGGTCGTCACTGAATCTTGATTGGTCGTCACTGAACCCTGACTGGTCGTCACTGAACTTTGATTGGTCGTCACTAAACCTTGATTGGTTGTCACTGAACCCTGATTGGTCGTCACTGAACTTTGTTTGGTCGTCACTGAACCCTGACTGATCGTCACTGAACCCTCATTGGTCGTCACTGATCCCTGACTGATCGTCACTGAAACTTGATTGGTCGTCACTGAACCTTGATTGGTTGTCACTGAACCTTGATTGGTCGTCACTGAACCTTGTTTGGTCGTCACTGAACCCTGACTGATCGTCACTGAACCCTCATTGGTCGTCACTGATCCCTGACTGATCGTCACTGAACCTTGATTGGTCGTCACTGAACCCTGACTGATCGTCACTGAACCCTGATTGGTCGTCACTGAACCTTGATTGGTCGTCACTGAATCTTGGTTGGTCGTCACTGAACCCTGACTGGTCGTCACTTAACCTTGATTGGTCGTCACAGACTGGTCGTTACTGAACCTTTATTGGTCGTCACTGAACCCTGATTGGTCGTCATTGAACCTGATTGGTTTGTCACTGAAGCTTGATTGGTCGTCACTTAACCCTGACTGATCGTCACTGAACCCTCATTGGTCGTCACTGAATCCTGACTGATCGTCACTGAACCCTGATTGGTCGTCACTGAAACTTGATTGGTCGTCACTGAATCTTGATTGGTCGTCACTTACTGGTCGTCACTGAAACTTGATTGGTCGTCACTGAACCTTGATTGGTCGTCACTGAACCCTGACTGGTCGTCACCGAACCTTGATTGGTCGTCACAGACTAGTCGTCACTGAACCTTGATTGGTCGTCACTGAACCTTGAGTGGTCGTCACTGAACCCTGATTGGTCGTCACTGAACCCTGACTGATCGTCACTGAACCTTGATTGGTCGTCACTGAACCCTGATTGGTCGTCACTGAACCGTGATTGGCCGTCACTGAACCTTGATTGGTCGTCACGGAACCTTGATTGGTCGTCACTGAACCTTGATTGGTCGTCACTGAACCCTGACCATCTGCGCATTGTGTATCCTCCCGTACACAGTTCTGCTGTGCGTGACTGTGTGTTGTGTGTGTGTGTGTGTGTGTGTGTGTGTGTGTGTGTGTGTGTGTGTGTGTGTGTGTGTGTGTGTGTTGTCTGTTTTAATTAGTTGTTGCGTCTACTATTTTCTCTTCATGCAGTGTGTTTTGTGGTAGGTCCGGTAATTCTTTTAGAGACAGAATGTTGTGTAGTCAGCCCCGCTTTGGCATCCATGACACTTTTGGATGGGAAAATGTCTGAGTCATCAGGCGAGCCAATTTCCACTCACTTATTTGTACTCTGGGTGGAATTACGAGCATGGAAATATTAAACACAACATAAGCCAGTAAGCAGATAATACATGTTTTAGGCTGGAAAAAGACAAAAATTTTCATTATAAACTTTCTGTTATATGAGAATTCCAAGATATTTCAGACCTGAAAATAATGGTTAAAAAAGTTTTTGATATTTCGTTTTCGGTGGAACAAGAACTCTTAATTCGTGTCCTCAGCAGAAACAAAACCAATGACCTGGACCTCTGAAAAGTTTGAATTACTCCGACTCCAGCCTGCAAAGCAACAGAAGCAGTCGCGACAGATCAGTTATGGAGATCAGAAACTTGTGCTGAATTTGGTCAAAACGGATGGTTACTCCTCCATATGTGGCATTTGTGGCTGTTGGAAGGGGGGGGGGGGGGGCGGTTGTGGGAGTGGGGGTGGGGTTATAAAAAAGCTAGGTCAAGAGGAAGACTGGAATGCATTATGTTTAAAACTGAAGACTAGAATCTGCAAAAATACAGAATTTTATATACACAGGCTAAAATTATTCACTAGTCGACGCCGCCCCCTCCCGTTATCCCATCTCCCTTTCCCTTCCCACCATTCTCCTCCTTTTGCTTGCACCCTCCCCCTGTCTCTATCCAGTACATCCTCCCCTTTCCATCTCCTTCAATTTTCTTCCTCTCCCCCCCCTGATGTGAGTTGTTCATCATGCAAGCGGTTATTGCTTTGACGTCACTGAAAAAGGCTGGCAAGTGATCTAGTTAGCAGTACAAGAAGCCGTTAGTCTGCTCTACAGTTTTGGTATGATCTGGTTAGCAGTACAAGAAGCCGTTAGTCTGCTCTACAGTTTTTGGTGTGATCTGGTTAGCATACAAGAAGCGTTAGTCTGCTCTACAGTTTTTGGTGTGATCTGTTTAGCAGTACAAAAAACCGTTAGTCTGCTCTACAGTTTTGGTATGATCTGGTTAGCAGTACAAGAAGCCGTTAGTCTGCTCTACAGTTTTCGTATGATCTGGTTAGCGTACAAGAAGCCGTTAGTCTGCTCTACAGTTTTGGTGTGATCGGTTAGCAATACAAGAAGCCGTTAGTCTGCTCTACAGTTTTGGTGTGATCTGGTTAGCAGTACAAGAAGCCGTTAGTCTGCTCTACAGTTTTGGTGTGATCTGGTTAGCAGTACAAGAAACCGTTAGTCTGCACTACAGTTTTGATATGATCTGGTTAGCAATACAAGAAGCCGTTAGTCTGCTCTACAGTTTTGGTATGATCTGGTTAGCAGTACAAGAAACCGTTAGTCTGCTCTACAGTTTTGGTATGATCTGGTTAGCAGTACAAGAAGCCGTTAGTCTGCTCTACAGTTTTGGTGTGATCGGTTAGCAGTACAAGAAGCCGTTAGTCTGCTCTACAGTTTTGGTATGATCTGGTTAGCAATACAAGAAGCCGTTAGTCTGCTCTACAGTTTTGGTTTGGTCTGGTTAGCAGTACAAGAAGCCGTTAGTCTGCTCTACAGTTTTGGTATGATCTGGTTAGCAGTACAAGAAGCCGTTAGTCTGCTCTACAGTTTTGGTATGATCTGGTTAGCAGTACAAGAAGCCGTTAGTCTGCTCTACAGTTTTGGTGTGATCGGTTAGCAGTACAAGAAGCCGTTAGTCTGCTCTACAGTTTTGGTTTGGTCTGGTTAGCAGTCCAAGAAGCCGTTAATCTGCTCTGCAGTTTTGGTATGATCTGGTTAGCAGTCCAAGAAGCCGTTAGTCTGCTCTACAGTTTTGGTATGATCTGGTTAGCAGTACAAGAAACCGTTAGTCTGCACTACAGTTTTGGTAAGTTCTGGTTAGCAGTACAAGAAGCCGTTAGTCTTCTCTGCAGTTTTGGTATGATCCGGTTAGCAGTCCAAGAAGCCGTTAGTCTGCACTACAGTTTTGGTATGATCTGGTTAGCAGTACAAGAAGCCGTTAGTCTGCTCTGCAGTTTTGGTATGGCGCCACTGATTGGCTGGATGCACAGACACACTGAGCGCCATTCATAACGGATTCTCAGTCTTCAGGCCTAGTTTCAGTAGTTCTGGCTGTGGCGATGGCCACATAGATTGCTGCATACATGGACAGACTGACGGACATGTAAAAGACAAAGACGGAATGGCAACCTACCCCCCCCCCCCTCCCCCAGGCTCAGTCTGATGGAAAGTAGGCTGTACACACTCTCTCTCTATATATATATATATCTATCTCTGTCTGTCTGTCTGTCTGTCTGTCTCTCTCTCTCTCTCTCTCTCTCTCTCTCTCTCTCTCTCTCTCTCTGGGAATACGTAAATAAAAGAAAAGAAAAAAAAAAGGGGGGGGGGGGGAGGGGGTAAGCTGTGCAGTAAATTTCTCAAAGTGACAGAGAGTATGCCAACTTACATCTCTATTGTCAAAATAAGACCTACACACATCTCTCACCCCCCCCCCCCCCCCCCAACATGAAATTAGTCAATAGATAACTAAATAAACAGTTTATTCTAGTTTAAAGGTATTGACGGACGGACGGATGGACAGAGGGTAAACGATATCCCTTAGAGGGCCCGACCAGCAGTCACAACAGTGGGTGGTTACCGCTGACAAAAAAAGTGGAGAGTTGGCCTTCGGCGATCACAACGGTTCATTCTGTGGCACCACCAATGACCTCGATGGCTACAGAAGTGGACCAAAGTGGTCCGAAGTGGTTGAAATATGGTGACCACACTGGGGAGCCCTGACACAGTAGCAAAGACGGACGGCTCCACACGCATGGCTGTGTGCTCTGCCTGCAGGAAAGCCGCTGGAAGCACCGTGCACAAAGTACAGGGCCACACACACAACGGCCGACAGTAATGAGGCGGCGGCTGCCCCGTGCCCTGCTATCACTGTCACACAGGCCTCTGCACGTGCAACACGCCACTGTACCACTTGAATCACACTCACTGCTTCTGATGTGTTTGTCACCCTGTGTGTCTGCTTAGCTGCTGATTAACGTAACTAGAGCAAGTTCTTGTTTTTATGTACATCTTTGTTTCACTTCTATCTTTCTTCCTTTGCTACTCAAACGTACATGTTAAAGGAAGGTCTGACTCACACATATCTGGCATGCAGGCACAATCAGTGACCTAATCAGTGTTGCGAGAGACCACTTATTTCTGCTAGTGTGTGGTCAGTTAGTGGCCCAATTAGTGTTGGGATAGATAACGGAGCTACCTCTGATAGTCTGGGGTCAATCAGTGACCCAGTTAGTGTACAGCAAGACATGAAATTTCTGCTATACCTATGTCAATTAATGGCCCCCAATTAGCGTCCGAATAGGTAATATAGCCAACCTCTGTCAGAGCTATGGTCAATTAGTGACCCAGATAACGTCAGCATAGGTAACAGAGCCTCTCTCTACCAGGTGTGTGGTGAATTGGTCACCAAATACTGTCAGGATAGCTGCAGAGCCTCTCTCTACCAGATGTATGGTGAATTGGTCACCAAATACTGTCAGGATAGATACAGAGCCTCTCTCTACCAGGTGTGTGGTGAATTGGTCACCAAATACTGTCAGGATAGATACAGAGCCTCTCTCTACCAGGTGTGTGGTGAATTGGTCACCAAACAATGTAAACATAGGTAACAGAGCCTCTCTCTACCAGGTGTGTGGTATATCTACCAGGTGTATGGTGCACTAGTCACCAAATACTGTCAGGATAGCTACAGAGCCTCTCTCCACCAGGTGTGTGGTGAATTGGTCACCAAATAGAGTCAGGATAAATACAGAGCCTCTCTCTACCAGGTGTGTGGTGAATTGGTCACCAAATTAGAATCAGGGGAGACAACATACCATGTTTTCAGGGAGGGAGATGGTTGTGGGCTGCATGACATGTCTTCCCTGTCAGGGAGAAAGACAAACATACAGCAGTATGATCTGTCTTGTTTGTCATGGAGGGACTCTCAGTTTCAGTTTCATCAAGGTGTCAATGCATGCGGACCTGTCCATATACGCTACACCACATCCGCTAAGTTTCGAGGCCACATTGCGCATTATCTAAAGCTGATGGATAAATGAATTAATGACTAAGATCATAGAATTTAAGAAGAGGGTCATACACCAAGGGTACAATGGACAAAGCCATGCACCAGTAGTCCAATGGACAAAGCCATACACCAGGGGTCCAATGGACAAAGCCATGCACCAGTACTCCAATGGACAAAGCCATGCACAAATAGTCCAATGGACAAAGCTATGCACCAGTAGTCCAATGGACAAAGCTATGTACCAGTAGTCCAATAGACAAAGCCACGCACCAGTAGTCCAATGGACAAAGCTATGCACCAGTAGTCCAATGGACAAAGCCACGCACCAGTAGTCCAATGGACAAAGCTATGCACCAGTAGTCCAATGGACAAAGCCAAGCACCACTAGTCCAATGGACAAAGCCACGCACCAGTAGTCCAATGGACGAAGCCACGCACCAGTAGTCCAATGGACAAAGCCATGCACCAGTAATCCAATGGACAAAGCCACGCACCAGTAGTCCAATGGACAAAGCCATGCACCAGTAGTCCAATGGACAAAGCTATGCACCAGTAGTCCAACAGACAAAGCCATACACCAGTAGTCCAATGGACAAAGCCATACACCAGTAGTCCAATGGACAAAGCCATACACCAGTAGTCCAATGGACAAAGCCATACACTAGGGGTCCAATGGACAAAGCCATACACCAGGGGTCCAATGGACAAAGCCATACACTAGTGATTTAATGGACAAAGCCGTACACCGGTGATTCAATGGACAAAGCCATACACCAGTGATTCAATGGACAAAGTCATACACCAGTGATTCAATGGACAAAGATAAAGCCATACACCAGTAATTCAATGGACAAAACCATGCACCAGTGATTCCATGGAGGAAAGTCATACACCAGTGATTCAATGGACAAAGCCACACACCAGTGATTCAATGGACAACGCCATACACCGGTGATTCATGGACAAAGCCATACACCAGTGATTCAATGGACAAAGCCATACACCAGTGATTCAATGGACAAAGCCATACACCAGTGATGCAAGGGACAAAGCCATACACTAATGAGTCAATGTACAAAGCCATACACCAGTGATTCAATGGGCAAAGCCTTACACCAGTGATTCAATGGGCAAAGCCATACGCCAATGATTCAGTGGACAAAGCCATACACCAATGATGCAATAGGCAAAGCCATACACCAGTGAGTCAATGGACAAAGCCATACACCAGTGAGTCAATGGACAAAGCCATACACCAGTGAGTCAATGGACAAAGCCATACACCAGTGATTCAATGGACAAAGACAAAGCCATACACCAGTGATTCAATGGACAAAGACAAAGCCATACACAGTGATTCAATGGACAAAGCCATACACCAGAGAGTCAATGGACAAAGCCATACACCAGTGAGTCAATGGACAAAGACAGCCATACACCAGTGATTCAATGGACAAAGCCATACACCAGTGATTCAATGGACAAAACCATACACCAATGATTCAATGGACAAAGCCATACACCTGTGATTCAATGGACAAAGACAAAGCCATACACCAATGATTCAATGGACAAAGCTATACACCAATGATTCAATAGACAAAGCCCTACACCAGTGATTCAATGGACAAAGCCTTACACCAGTGATTCAGTGGACAAAGCCATACACCAGTAATTCAATGGACAAAGCCATACACCAGTGTCAATGGACAAAGACAAAGCCATACACCAGTGATTCAACGGGCAAAGCCATACACCAGTGATTCAAAGGGCAAAGCCATACACCAGTGATTCAATGGACAAAGCCCTACACCAGTGATTCAATGGACAGAAGAGCGTGACAGTGTAATCCCTGACACTTCTAGCAGAAAAAGACAGCGGACAGGAACGTGATGAAAGTCCAGCCTGTGGCGTTACCCCGTTATTACGGCAAGAAAATGGGAGGGGATGTGAGAGGGAGGAGCGACAGGCCACAGGGAGGGAGGATGAGGTGGACGGATGGAGGAGAGGGGGGCAGGGGGACGTCAGTCAGAGAGGAGGAGAGGGAGGCTAGGGCCAGGGGGGACGGACAGCCAGTCATTATCCACAGCTGTTAGAACCAGGGGGGGAACCAACGGCCCGGTGGTTAGTGTCATTGATGGACGACAAAGAGGTCGTGCGTCCCAACCTCATCAACACCATTATTAGCATGGTGAAGATGTATAGCCCCCCCCCCCCCCCCCCCCAGAGGTGAGTGTGTTACGACCTTCATCGAGATGATGGCACCACTGTGCTGTGTGCTCCTGTGAGAAATCTCTCTCTCAGTCTCCCTCTCTCTCTCTCTCTCTCTCTCTCTGTGACACAGAGAGAGAGAGAGAGAGAGAGAGAGAGAGAGAGAGAGAGAGAGAGAGAGAGAGAATGATTTGGTATAGACTTTGTGAGTAGTATCTCCCTGGCTTAATTTAGGTTTCTGCTGTCTCATCATTAATGAGTCCAGTCATCATCATTTATTCTTGTGCTTCTAATGATCGTCACAAGTTGTGTGCTGAAAACATTAACAGTAAAACAAAAAACAAAAACAAACAAAACAAAAACAAGATGCAAAGCTGTCCCTCACACCTAACCCCCTTTCAATGATTATCTTGGAGGACGCCAGGAACTGTGTCAAAGTTCTTGTTCGTTTGATATGTGTCATGTATAAAACGAGTATGCCGATGGAAAAGATAAAATTCCTGCAAGCTTTAGACAGGAGAAGGATGTTAAAGTCCGTTGTACTTTATTGTGCCTTGGTCACCTCGTGAAGCAAAGCATGCAGCCATGCCCTGAGTGAGGTGAACCATGACGCACGGTGATTGGTTTGTCACTGTAACTGTGCAGTGAACCATGACACATGGTGACCGGTTTGTCACTGTAACTTTGCAGCTGGCATGCCCTGAATGAGGTGAACCATGACACAGGGTGATTGGTTTGTCACTGGACCTGAGCAGTGAACCATGACACAGGGTGATAGGTTTGTCACTGTAACTGTGCAGTGAACCATGACACAGGGTGATTGGTTTGTCACTGTAATTGTGCGTGTGAACCATGACACACGGTGATTGGTTTGTCACTGTACCTGAGCATGGAACCATGACACACGATGATAGGTTTGTCACAGTAACTATGCAGCTAGCATCCCCTTAATGAATTGAACCATGACTCACGGTGATTGGTTTGTCACTGTAACTGTACAATGAATCATGACACACAGTGATTGGTTTGTCACTACAACTGTGCAGTGAACCATGACACATGGTGAATGGTTTGTCACTGTAAGTGTACAATGAATCATGACACACAGTGATTGGTTTGTCACTGTACCTGAGCAGTGCACTATGACACATGGTGAATGGTTTGTCACTGTAACTGTACAATGAATCATGACACACAGTGATTGGTTTGTCACTGTAACTGTGCAGTGAACCATGACACATGGTGAATGGTTTGTCACTGTAACTGTACAATGAACTATGACACACGGTGATTAGTTTGTCACTGTAACTGTACAACGAATCATGACACACAGTGATTGGTTTGTCACTGTACCTGAGCAGTGAACCATGACACGTGGTGATTGGTTTGTCACTGTAACTGTGCAGTGAACCATAACACATGGTGATTGGTTTGTCACTGTAATTGTGCAGTGAACCACAACACACGGTGATTGGTTTGTTACTGTAACTGTGCAGTGAACCATAACACATGGTGATTGGTTTGTCACTGTAATTGTGCAGTGAACCATGACACACGGTGATTGGTTTGTCACTGTCACTGTGCAGTGAACCATGACACACGGTGATTGGTTTGTCACTGTAACTGTGCAGTGAACCATGACACACGGTGATTGGTTTGTCACTGTAACTGTGCAGCTGACATGCCCTGAATGAAGTGAGCCATGACACACAGTGATTGGTTTGTCACTGCAACTGTACATTGAACCATGACACAGGGTGACTGGTTTGTCACCTGTGGGGTGAGCAGTGAACCATGACACACGGTGATTGGTTTGTCACCTGTAAAGTGGGCAGTGAACCATGACACACGGTGATTGGTTTGTCACTGTAACTGTGCAGCTGGCATGCCATGAATGAAGTGAACCATGACGCACGGTGATTGGTTTGTCACTGTAACTGTGCAGTGAACCATGACACACGGTGATTGGTTTCTCACCTGTAGGGCGTGCAGTGAACCATGACACAGGGTGATTGGTTTGTCACATGTAGGGCGTGCAGTGAACCATGACACACGGTGATTGGTTTGTCACCTGTAGGGCGTGCAGTGAACCATGACACAGGGTGATTGGTTTGTCACCTGTAGGGTGGGCAGTGAAACATGCCACACAGTGATTGGTCTGTCACCTGTAGGGTGTGCAGTGAACCATGACACTGGGTGATTGGTCTGTCACCTGTAGGATGGGTAGTGAACCATGACACAGGGTGATTGGTTTGTCACCTGTAGGGAGGGCAGTGAACCATGACACAGGGTGATTGGTTGTCACCTGTAGGGTGTGCAGTGAACCATGACACATGGTGATTGGTCTGTCACCTGTAGGGCGTACAGTGAACCATGACACAGGATGATTGGTCTGTCACCTGTGAGTTTGGCAGTGAACCATGACACAGGGTGATTGGTTTGTCACCTGTAGGGTGGGCGGTGAAGCATGCCACACAGTGATTGGTCTGTCACCTGTAGTGTGGGCAGTGAACCATGACACTGGGTGATTGGTCTGTCACCTGTAGGGTGGGCAGTGAACATGAACCATGACACACGGTGATTGGTCTGTCACCTGTAGGATGGGTAGTGAACCATGACACAGGATGATTGGTTTGTCACCAGTAGGGTGGGCAGTGAACCATGACACGGTGATTGGTTTGTCACCTGTGGGGTTGGCAGTGAACCATGACACAGGGTGATTTGTTTGTCACTTGTGGGGTGGGCAGTGAACCATGACACAGGATGATTGGTCTGTCACCTGTAGGGTGGGCAGTGAACCATGACACATGGTGATTGGTTTGTCACCTGTAGGGTGGGCAGTGAACCATGACACAGGGTGATTGGTTTGTCACCTGTGGGGTGGGCAGTGAACCATGACACAGGGTGAATTGTTTGTCACCTGTAGTGTGGGCAGTGAACCATGACACACAGTGATTGGTCTGTCACCTGTAGGGTGGGCAGTGAACTATGACACAGGGTGATTGGTCTGTCACCTGTAGGGTGGGCAGTGAACCATGACACACGGTGATTGGTCTGTCACCTGTGGGGTTGGCAGTGAACCATGACACATGGTGATTTGTTTGTCACCTGTGGGGTGGGCAGTGAACCGTGACATAGGGTGATTTGTTTGTCACTTGTGGGGTGGGCAGTGAACCATGACACAGGGTGAATTGTTTGTCACCTGTAGTGTGGGCAGTGAACCATGACACACAGTGATTGGTCTGTCACCTGTAGGGTGGGCAGTGAACTATGACACAGGGTGATTGGTCTGTCACCTGTAGGGTGGGCAGTGAACCATGACACACGGTGATTGGTCTGTCACCTGTGGGGTTGGCAGTGAACCATGACACAGGATGATTGGTTGTCACCTGTAGGGCGTGCAGTGAACCATGACACAGGGTGATTTGTTTGTCGCCTGTGGGTGGGCAGTGGTCTCGGAGGACAAGCTAGCTGACAGCTTCAAAGTAAAACCATTTGTCAGTCCGCATGCCTCATGGGGCTTGTTGTTGTTGTTTTTGTTGTTGTTGTTTTTGTTGTGTTTTGTTTGTTTTGCTTTGTTTTTGTTTTGTTTTGTATGACATGGGTGGTGTCAATATTGTTGTTAGGGTTGTTTGTCCGTCGAATCGATGAGAACTACTTCAGTCATCTTGGGGTTTAGGGTGAAATGATTTGTGGATATGCAGGTGGCTGATCAAGCCGAAACGTGCACGGAATGTGCGTGACAGCTTCGACAGGGAATGTGGGAGGCCTTCTCTTGCTTGCTGGCGGGGGTTTTCCTTCCCTGTCTCCTTTGTAAATATTTGACACAAAGCAAAGGCCACAACAGGCCTATGACAGACGGTCAATGTTTCATACAAAACAAAGGCCACAACGGGCCTATGATAGGCTGTCAATGTTTGATACAAAGCAAAGGCCACAACGGGCATATGACAGGCTGTCAATGTTTGATACAAAGCAAAGGCCACAACGGGCCAATGACAGGCTGTCACTGTTTGATACAAAACAAAGGCCACAACGGGCCTATGACAGGCTGTCAATATTTGATACATAGCAAAGGCCACAAAGGGCATATGACAGGCTGTCAATGTTTGAAACAGAGCAAAGGCCACAACGGGCCTATGACAGGCTGTCAATGTTTGATACACAGCAAAGACCAAAACGGGCTAATGACAGGCTGTCAATATTTGATACACAGCAAAGGCCACAACGGGCCTATGACAGGCTGTCAATGTTTGATACAAAACAAAGGCCACAACGGGCCTATGACAGGCTGTCAATGTTTGATACACAGCAAAGCCCACAACGGGCCAGTGACAGGCTGTCAATGTTTGATACAAAGCAAAGGCCGCAACGGGCCTATGACAGGCTGTCAATGTTTGATATAAAGCAAAGCCCGCAACGGGCCTATGACAGGCTGTCAATGTTTGATACAAAGCAAAGGCCGCAACGGGCCTATGACAGGCTGTCAATGTTTGATACAAAGCAAAGGCCGCAACGGGCCTATGACAGGCTGTCAATGTTTGATACACAGCAAAGGCCACAACGGGCCTATGACAGGCTGTCAATGTTTGATACAAAACAAAGGCCACAACGGGCCTATGACAGGCTGTCAATGTTTGATACACAGCAAAGCCCACAACGGGCCAATGACAGGCTGTCAATGTTTGATACAAAGCAAAGGCCGCAACGGGCCTATGACAGGCTGTCAATGTTTGATATAAAGCAAAGGCCGCAACGGGCCTATGACAGGCTGTCAATGTTTGATACACAAAGCAAAGGCCGCAACGGGCCTATGACAGGCTGTCAATGTTTGATACAAAGCAAAGGCCGCAACGGGCCTATGACAGGCTGTCAATGTTTGATACAAAACAAAGGCCGCAACGGGCCTATAACAGGTTGCCAATGTTTGATAAAAAGCAAAGGCCGCAAAGGGCCTATGATAGGCTGCCAATGTTTGATACAAAGCAAAGGCCGCAACGGGCCTATCATAGGCTGCAATGTTTCATACAAAGCAAAGGCCGCAAGGGAGCCTATGACAGGCTGCCAATATTTGATACACAGCAAAGGCCACAACGGGCCTATGACAGGTGTCAATGTGTGATACAAAACAAAGGCCACAACGGGCCTATGACAGGCTGTCAATGTTTGATACAAAACAAAGGCCACAAAGGCCTATGACAGGCCGCCAATGTTTGATACAAAACAAAGGCCACAACGGGCCTATGACAGACTGCAATGTTTGATACAAAACAAAGGCCGCAACGGGCCTATGACAGGCTGTCAATGTTTGATACAAAGCAAAGGCCGCAACGGGCCCATGACAGGCTTTCATTGTTTGATACAAAACAAAGGCCGCAAGGACCTATGACAGGCTGTCAATGTTTGATACAAAACAAAGGCCGCAACGGGCATATGACAGGCTGCCAATCTTTGATACTAAGCAAAGGCCTCAACGGGCCCAGACAGGCTGTAAATTTGTTTGTTACAAAACAAAGGCCATAACGCGCCTGCGACAGGCTGTAAATGTTTGATACAAAACAAAGGCCCAACCCGCTACGACAGGTTGTCAATGTTTGATACAAACAAAGCCCACAACGCGCCTATGAGAGGCTGTCAATGTTTGATTACAAAACAAAGGCCATAACAGGCCTATGACAGACTGCCAATGTTTGATACACAGCAACGGCCACAACGGGCCTATGACAGGCTGTCAATGTTTGATACAAAACAAAGGCCGCAACGGGCCTATGACAGCTGCCAATGTTTGATACAAGCACAGGCCACAATGGGCCTATGAAAAGCAGTCAATGTTTCATACAAAGCAAGGCCGCAACAGGCCTATGACAGGCTGTCAATGTTTGATACAATGCAAAGGCCGCAACGGGCATATGACAGGCTGTCAATGATTGATACAAAACAAGGCCGCAACGAACCTATGACAGGCTGTCAATTGTTCGATACAAACCAAAGGCCGCAACGGGCCTATGACAGGCTGTCAATGTGTGATACAAACAAAGGCCAAACGGGCCTATGACAGGCTGTCAATGTGTGATACAAAACAAAGGCCCAACGGGCCCACGACAGCTGTTAATGTTTGATACAAAGCAAAGGCCACACCGAGCCTATGACAGGCTGTCAATATTTGATTCAAAACAATGGCCAAACGGGCCTATGACAGGCTGTCAATCTTGATACACAAACAAGGCCACAACAGGCCTATGACAGGCTGTCAATGTTTGATACAAAACAAAGGCCACAACGGGCCTATGACAAGCTGTCAATTTTTTATCAAAACAAAGGCCACAACGGGCCTATGACAGGCTGTCAATGTTTGATTAAAGGAAACGCCACAACGGGCCTATGAGAGGCTGTCAACGTTTCATACAAAACAAAGGCCACAACGGGCCTACGACAGGCTGCAATTTTTTATACAAAGCAAACGCCACAACGCGCTACAATAGGCTGTCAATGTTTGATACAAAACAAAGGCCACATCGCACCTATGACAGGCTGTCAATGTTTGATACAAAACAAAGGCCGCAACGGGCATGTGACAGGCTGTCAATGTTTGATACAAACAAAAGCCACTACGGGTCTGTGACAGGCTCAATGTTTGATACAAAGCAAAGGCCACACGGGCCTATGAAAAAGCCAATGACAGGCTGTCATGTTTGATACAAAACAAAGGCCACAACGGGCCTGTGACAGGCTGTCAATGTTTGATACAAAGCAAAGGCCACAAAGGGCTATGACAGGCTGTCAATGTTTGAAACAGAGCAAAGGCCCAACGGGCCTATGACAGGCTGTCAATGTTTGATACACAGCAAAGCCAAACGGCTATGACAGGCTGTCAATATTTGATACAAGCAAAGGCCCACGACGGGCATATGACAGGCTGTCAATGTTTGATACAAAACAAAGGCCACAACGGGCCTATGACAGGCTGTCAATGTTTGATACAAAGCAAAGGCCACAACGGGCCCGACAGGCTGTCAATATTTGATACAAAGCAAAGGCCACAACGGCCTAGACAGGCTGTCAAAGTTTGATAATAAAGCATAAGGCCACACGTGGCCTATCGACAGGCTGTCAATGTTTCATACAAAACAAAGGCCACAACGGCCTATGACAGGCTGTCAATGTTTGATACAAGCAAAGGCCACAACAGGCCTATGAGAGGCTGTCAATGTTTGATACAAAACAAAAGCCACAACGGGCCTATGACAGGCTGTCAATGTTTGATACAAAACAAAGGCCACATCGGGCCTATGACAGGCCACTAATGTTTGATACAAAACAAAGGCCACAACGGGCCTATGACAGGCTGCCAATGTTTGATACAAAGCAAAGGCCAAACGGGCCTATGACAGGCTGTCAATGTTTGATAAAAAAAAGGCCGCAACGGGCCTATGACAGGCTTTCAATGTTTCATACAAACAAAGGCCCAAACGGGCCTATGACAGGCTGTCAATGTTTGATGCAAAACAAAGCCCGCAACGGGCCTATGACGGCTGTCAATGTTTGATACAAAGCAAAGGCCACAACGGGCCTATGACAGGCTGCCAATGTTTGATACAAAAGCAAAGGCCGCAACGGGCCTGTGACAGACACAATGTTTGATACGAAGCAAAGGCCCAACGGGCCTATGAAGGCTGTCAATGTTTCATACAAAGCAAAGGCCGCAACGAGCCTATGGTAGGCTGTCAATTTTGATACAAGCAAAGGCCCAACGGATCTATGACAGGCTGTCAATGTTTGAAACAAAACAAAGGCCACAACGGCCTATGACAGGCTGCAATGTGTCATACAAAACAAAGGCCGCAAACGGGCCTATGACAGGCTGTCAAGTTTGATACAAAACAAAGGCCACAACGGGCCTATGACAGACTGCCAATGTTTGATACAAAACAAAGGCCGCAACGGGCCTATGACAGGCTGTCAATGTTTGATACAAAGCAAAGGCCGCAACGGGCCCATGACAGGCTTTCATTGTTTGATACAAAACAAAGGCCGCAAGGACCTATGACAGGCTGTCAATGTTTGATACAAAACAAAGGCCGCAACGGGCATATGACAGGCTGCCAATCTTTGATACTAAGCAAAGGCCTCAACGGGCCCACGACAGGCTGTCAATGTTTGTTACAAAACAAAGGCCATAACGCGCCTGCGACAGGCTGTAAATGTTTGATACAAAACAAAGGCCACAACCCGCCTACGACAGGTTGTCAATGTTTGATACAAAACAAAGCCCACAACGCGCCTATGAGAGGCTGTCAATGTTTGATACAAAACAAAGGCCATAACAGGCCTATGACAGACTGCCAATGTTTGATACACAGCAACGGCCACAACGGGCCTATGACAGGCTGTCAATGTTTGATACAAAACAAAGGCCGCAACGGGCCTATGACAGACTGCCAATGTTTGATACACAGCACAGGCCACAATGGGCCTATGACAAGCAGTCAATGTTTCATACAAAGCAAAGGCCGCAACAGGCCTATGACAGGCTGTCAATGTTTGATACAATGCAAAGGCCGCAACGGCATATGACAGGCTGTCAATGATTGATACAAAACAAAGGCCGCAACGAACCTATGACAGCTGTCAATTGTTCGATACAAACCAAAGGCCGCAACGGGCCTATGACAGGCTGTCAATGTGTGATACAAAACAAAGGCCACAACGGGCCTATGACAGGCTGTCAATGTGTGATACAAAACAAAGGCCACAACGGGCCACAACAAGCTGTTAATGTTTGATACAAAGCAAAGGCCACACCGAGCCTATGACAGGCTGTCAATATTTGATTCAAAACAATGGCCAAAACGGGCCTATGACAGGCTGTCAATCTTTGATACACAGCAAAGGCCACAACAGGCCTATGACAGGCTGTCAATTTTGATACAAAACAAAGGCCACAACGGGCCTATGACAAGCTGTCAATTTTTTATACAAAACAAAGGCCACAACGGGCCTATGACAGGCTGTCAATGTTTGATTAAAGGAAACGCCACAACGGGCCTATGAGAGGCTGTCAACGTTTATACACAAACAAGGCCACAACGGCTACGACAGGCTGCCAATTTTTTATACAAAGCAACGCCACAACGCGCCTACAATAGGCTGTCAATGTTTGATACAAAACAAAGGCCACATCGCACCTATGACAGGCTGTCAATGTTTGATACAAAACAAAGGCCGCAACGGGCATGTGACAGGCTGTCAATGTTTGATACAAAACAAAGCCACTACGGGTCTGTGACAGGCTCACAATGTTTGATACAAAGCAAAGGCACAACGGGCCTATGACAGGCTGTGAAGGTTTGATACAAAACAAAGGCCACAAAGGGCCTGTGACAGGCTGTCAATGTTTGACACAAAACAAAGGCACAACGGGCCTATGACAGGCTGTCAATGTTTGATACACAGCAAAGGCCACAACAGGCATATGACAGGCTGTCAATGTTTGATACAGAGCAAAGCCCACGACGGGCCTATGACAGGCTGTCAATTTTGATACAAAACAAAGGCCACAACGGGCCTACGACAGGCTGTCAATGTTTGATACAAAGCAAAGGCCACAACGGCCTAGACAGGCTGTCAATGTTTGATACAAAGCAAAGGCCACAACGGGCCTATGACAGGCTGTCAATGTTTGATACGAGCAAAGGCCACAACGGGCCTATGACAGGCTGTGAATGTTTCATACAAAGCAAAGGCCGCAACGGCCTATGGTAGGCTGTCAATGTTTGATACAATGCAAAGGCCGCAAGGATCTATGACAGGCTGTCAATGTTTGAAACAAAACAAAGGCCACAACGATCCTATGACAGGCTGCCAATGTTCATACAAAACAAAGCCGCAACGGGCCTATGACAGGCTGTCAAAGTTTGATACAAAACAAAGGCCACAACGGGCCTATGACAGGCTGCCAATTTTGATAGCAAAGCAAAGGCCACAACAGGCCTATGACAGGCTGCAATGTTTGATACAAAGCAAAGGCCACAACGGCCCACGACAGGCTGTCAATGTTTGATACAAAACAAAGGCCACAACGCGCCTACGACAGGCTGTCAATGTTTGATACAAAACAAAGGCCACAACGCGCCTAGACAGGCTGTCAATGTTTGATACAATACAAAGGCCACAACAGGCCTATGACAGGCTGTCAATGTTTGATACAAATCAAAGGCCACAACGGGCCCACGACAGGCTGTCAATGTTTGATGCAAAACAAAGGCCGCAACGGGCCTATGACAGGCTGTCAATGATTGATACAAAACAAAGGGCGCAACGGGCCTATGACAGGCTATCAATGTTTGATTCAAAGCAAAGGACACAACGGGCGTATGACAGGCTTCCAATGATTGATACAAAGCAATTGCCACAACGCGCCTACGACAGGCTGTCAATGTTTGATACAAAACAAAGGCCACAACGGGCCTATGACAGGCTGTCAATGTTGATACAAAACAAAGGCCACAACAGGCCTATGACAGGCTGTCAATGTTTGATACACAGCAAAGGCCACAACGAGCCTATGACAGGCTGTCAATTTTTGATTAAAAAAAACAAAGGCCACAACGCGCCTATGACAGGCTGTCAATGTTTAATACAGAGCAAAGACAACAGCGGGACTATAATTGGCTGTCAATGTTTGATATAAAGCAAAGGCCACAACGGGCCCACGATAGGCTGTCAATGTTTGATACGAAACAAAGGCCGCAACGGGCCTATGACAGGCTGTCAATGTTTGATACAAAACAAAGGGAGCAACGGGCCTATGACAGGCTGTCAATGTTTGATACAATACAAAGGCCACAACGGGCCTATGATAGGCTGCCAATGTTTGATACAAAGCAAAGGCCACAACGCCACTACGACAGGCTGTCAATGTTTGATACAAATCAAAGGCCACAACGCGCCTATGACAGGCTGTAAATATTTGATACAAAACAAAGGCCAGAACAGGCCTTTGACAGGCTGTCAATGTTTGATACAAAACAAAGGCAGCAATGGGCCTATGGTAGCTGTCAATGTTTGATACAAAACAAAGGCCACAACGGGCCTATGACAGGCTGTCAATGTTTGATACACAGCAAAGGCCACAACGGGCCTATGACAGGCTGTCAATGTTTGATACAAAACAAAGGCCACAACATGCCCACGACAGGCTCTCAATATTAGATACAAAGCAAAGGCCACAACGGGCCTATGACAGGCTGTCAATGATTGATACAAAACAAAAGCCACAACCGGTCTGTGACAGGCTGTCAATGTTTCATATATAGCAAAGGCCAAAACGGGCCTATGACAGGCTCTCAATGTTTGATACAAAACAAAGCCTGCAACGAGACTATGACAGGCTGTCAATGTTTGAAACACAGCAAAGGCCACAGCGGGCCTATGACAGTCTGTCAATGTGTGATACAAAACAAAGGCCACAACCGGCCCACGACAGGCTGTCAATGTTTGATACAAAGCAAAGGCCGCCTATGACAGGCTGTCAATGTTTGATAGAAAGCAAAGGCCACAACGGGCCTATGACACGCTGTCAATGTTTGATACAGAGCAAAGGCCACAACGGGCCTATGACAGGCTGTCAATGTTTGATACAAAGCAAAGGCCACAACGGGCCTATGACAGGCTGTCAATGTTTGATACAAAGCAAACGCCACAACGGGCCTATGACAGGCTGTCAATGTTTGATACAAAGCAAAGTCCACAACGGGCCTATGATAGGCTGTCAATGTTTGATACAAAGACAGGGCCGCAACGGGCCTACGACAGGCTGTCAATGTTTGATACAAAGCAAAGGCTGCAACGGGGCTATGACAGGCTGTCAATGTTTGATACAAAACAAACGCCACAACGGGCCCTATGACAGGCTGGCAATGTTTGATACAGAGCAAAGGCCACAATGGGCCTATGACAAGCTGTCAATGTTTGATACAATCCAAAGGCCACAACGGGCCAAGCCAGGCTCTCAATATTTGATACAAAACAACGGCTACAATGCGCCTACGACAGGCTATCAATGTTTGATACAAAACAAAGGCCACAACGGGCCTATGACAGGCTGTCAATGTTTGATACAAAACAAAGGCCACAACAGGCCTATGACAGGCTGTCAATGTTTGATACACAGCAAAGGCCACAACGCGCCTATGACAGGCTGTCAATGTTTCATACACAGCAGAGGCCACAACGGCCTATGACAGGCTGTCAATGTTTGATAGAAAGCAAAGGCCAGAACGGGGCCACGACAGGCTGTCAATGTTTGATACAAAACAAAGGCCAGAACGAGCCTATGACAGGCTGTCAATGTTTGATACAAAACAAAGGCCGCAACGGGTCTATGACAGGCTGTCAATGTTTGATACAAAACAAAGGCAACAACGGGCCTGTGACAGGATGCCAATTTTTGATACAAAGCAAAGGCCACAACGCGCCTACGATAGGCTGTCAATGTTTGATAAAAAAAACAAAGGCCACATCGCGCCTATGACAGGCTGTCAATATTTGATACAAAACAAATGCCACAACGCGCCTACGACAGGCTGTCAATGTTTGATACAAAACAAAACAAAGGCCACAACGCTCCTATGACAGGCTGTCAATGTTTGATGCAAAACAAAGGCCACAACAGGCCTATGACAGGCTGTCAATTTTTGATACACAGGAAACGCCACAACGCGCCTATGACAGGCTGTCAATGTTTGATACACAGCAAAGGCCACAACGGCCTGTGACAGGATGTCAATGTTTGATACAAAGCAAAGACCACAACGGGCCCACGACAGGCTGTCAATGTTTGATACAAAACAAAGGCCGCAACTGGCCTATGACAGGCTGTCAATGCCTGATACAAAACAAAGGGCGCAACGGGCCTATGACAGGCTTTCAATGTATGATACAAAACAAAGGCCACAACAGGCCTATGACAGGCTGCCAATTTTTGATACAAAGCAAAGTCCACAACGAGCCTATGATAGGCTGTCAATGTTTGATACAAAACAAAGGCCACATCGCGCCTATGACAGGCTGTCAATCTTTGATACAAAAAAGGCCACAACAGGCCTATGACAGGCTGTCAATGTATGATATAAAACAAAGGCCGCAACGGGCTTATGACAGGCTGTCAATGTTTGATACAAAACAAAAGCCAAAACGGGTCTGTGACAGGCTGTCAATGTTTGATACATAGCAAAGGCCACAACGGGCGTATGAGAGGCTGTCAATGTTTGATACAAAACAAAGGCCGCAACGGGCCTATGACAGGCTGTCAATGTTTGATACAAATCAAAGGCCACAACGGGCCTATGACAGGCTGTCAATGTTTGATACAAAGCAAAGGCCAGAATGGGCCCACGACAGGCTGTCAATATTTGCTACAAAGCAAAGGCCACAACGGGCCTATGACAGGCTGTCAATATTTGATACAAAACAAATGCCACAACGGGCCTATGACAGGCTGTCAATGTTTGAGACACAGCAAAGGCCACAACGGGCCAATGACAGGCTGTCAATGTTTCATACAAAACAAAGGCCACAACGGGCCTATGAGAGGCTGTCAATGTTTGATACAAAACAAAGGCCAGAACGGGCCTATTAGAGGCTGTCAATGTTTGATACACACCAAAGGTCACATCGGGCCTATGACAGTATGTCAACGTTTCATACAAAACAAAGGCCACAACGGGGCTATGACAGGCTGTCAATGTTTGATACAAAACAAAAGCCACAACGGGTCTGTGACAGGCTGTCAATGTTTGATACATAGCAAAGGACACAACGGGCCTGTGACAGGCTGTCAAGGTTTGATACAAAACAAACGCCACAACGGGCCTACGACAGGCTGTCAATGTTTGATACAAAACAAAAGCCACAACTGGCCTACGACAGGCTGTCAATGTTTGATACAAAGCAAAGGCCACAACGGGCCTATGACAGGCTGTCAATGTTTGATACAGAGCAAAGGCCACAACGGGCCTATGACAGGCTTCCAATGTTTGATACAAAACAAAGGCCACAACGGGCCTATGACAGGCTGCCAATGTTTGTTGCAAAGCAAAGGCCGCAAAGGGCCTATGACAGGCTACCAATGTTTGATACAAAACAAAGGGCGCAACGGGCCTATGACAGGCTGTCAATGTTTGATACAAAACAAATGCCGCAACGGGCCTATGACAGGCTGTCAACGTTTGATACAAAACAAAGGCCGCAACGGGCCTAATACGGGCTGCCAACTTTTGGTAGAAAGCAAAGGCCACAACGGGCCTATGACAGGCTGCCAATGTTTGATACAAAGCAAAGGCCACAACGGGCCCACGACAGGCTGTCAATATTTGATACAAAGCAAAGGCCACAACGCGCCTATGACAGGCTGTCAATGTTTGATAGAAAACAAAGGCCACAACGCGTCTACGACAGGCTGTCAATGTTTGATACAAAACAAAGGCCACAACGCGCCTACGACAGGCTGTCAATGTTTGATACAAAGCAAAGGACACAACGGGCCTATGACAGGCTGCCAATGTTTGATACAAAGCAAAGGCCACAACGGGCCTATGACAGGTTGCCAATGTTTGATACAAAGCAAAGGCCGCAACGGGCCTATGACAGGCTGCCAATTTTTGATACAAAGCAAAGGCCGCAACAGGCCGATGACAGGCTGTCAATGTTTGATACAAAACAAAGGCCGCAACGGGCCTATGACAGGCTGTCAATGTTTGATACAAAGCCGGAATAGCTCAGTTGGTAGAGCGCCGGAATCGTAATCTTGGTGATCCTGGGGTTGCGGGTTCGAATCTCCGCCGGGGCGTTTCGGTACAGGGGGATTTTTCCCTCGGAGTTAACATTAGTTCTGACTCCATTTCCATACAGTCCTTCGAATGAGACTATAAACCGAGGTTCCGTGTGTGAACGCACGCATAATATCTTGCACACACGTAAAATCCCATCACCAACTTTCGGAAGAGTAGGCCAGTTTGGCCGTTGGTATGGATGACACGTTACACACAGCATGCACCCTGCGTAAGAAATGGAAAGAATGAAGGAAGTAAAGAAACTGAGTGAACGATATTGAACGATATTGACTGGATGACACGGGAAACGACTGAATGAAGCGCCAGCTGGCAGCTCTTCAGTCGGCACTACCCAGGTAGGCAGCCCGTTCTGTAAGCGAGTGTTGATTGTAAAGCGCTTAACGCTTGGTCTCTAACCGAGAATAGGCGCTATATAAGTATTCATTATTATTATTATTACAAAGCAAAGGCCGCAACGATCCTATGACAAGCTGTCAATTGTTTGATACAAAACAAAGGCCGCAACGGGCCTATGACAGGCTCTCAATGTTTGATACAAAACAAAGGCCACAACGGGTCTGTGACAGGCTGCCAATGTTTGATACAAAGGAAAGGCCACATCGCGCCTATGACAGGCTGTCAATGTTTGATACAAAGCAAAGGCCACAACGGGCCCACGACAGGCTGTCAATATTTGATACAAAACAAAGGCCACAACCCGCCTACGACAGGCTGTCAATGTTTGACACAAAACAAAGGCCACAACCGGCCTATGACAGGCTGCCAATGTTTGATACACAGCAAAGGCCACAACGAGCATTTATAGGACAGGCTGAGTTCAATGTTTGATACACAGCAAAGGTCACAACGGGCCTATGACAGGCTGTCAATGTTTGATACAAAGCAAAGGCCACAACAGGCCCACGACAGGCTGTCATTGTTTGATACAAAACAAAGGCCGCAACGGGCCTATGACAGGCTGGCAATGTTTGATACAAAACAAAGGGCGCAACGGGCCTACGACAGGCTGTCAATGTTTGATACAAAACAATGGCCACAACGGGCTATGATAGGCTGTCAATGTTTGATACAAAGCAAAGGCCACAACGGGCCCACGACAGGCTGTCAATATTTGATACAAAACAAAGGCCACAACGCGCCTACGATAGGCTGTCAATGTTTGATACAAAACAAAGGCCACATTGCGCCTATGACAGGCTGTCAATATTTGATACAAAATAAAGGCCACAACGCGCCTATGACAGGCTGTCATTGTTGGATACAAAACAAAGGCCACAACGCGCCTATGACAGGCTGTCAATATTTGATACTATACAAAGGCCAAACAGGCCTATGACAGGCTGTCAATTTTTGATACACAGCAAAGGCCACAACGCGCCTTTGACAGGCTTTCAATGGTTGATACACAGGAAAGGCCACAACGGCCTGTGACAGGCTGTCAATGTTTGATACAAAGCAAAGGCCACAACGGGCCCACGACAGGCTGTCAATGTTTGATACAAAACAAAGGCCGCAACGAGCCTATGACAGGCTGTAAATGTTTGATACAAAACAAAGGGCGCAACGGGCCTATGACAGGCTGTCAATGTATGATACAAAACAAAGGCCACAACGGGCCTATGACAGGCTGCCAATTTTTGATACAAAGCAAAGGCCACAACGCGCCTACCATAGGCTGTCAATGTTTGATACAAAACAAAGGCCACATCGCGCCTATGACAGGCTGTCAATGTTTGATACAAAACAAAGGCCACAACGGGCCTATGACAGGCTGTCAATGTTTGATACAAAACAAAGGTCGCAACGGGCCAATGACAGGCTGTCAATGTTTGACACAAAACAAAGGCCACAACGCGCCTATGACAGGCTGTCAATATTTGATACTATACAAAGGCCACAACAGGCCTATGACAGGCTGTCAATTTTTGATACACAGCAAAGGCCACAACGCGCCTTTGACAGGCTTTCAATGGTTGATACACAGGAAAGGCCACAACGGCCAGTGACAGGCTGTCAATGTTTGATACAAAGCAAAGACCACAACGGGCCCACGACAGGCTGTCAATGTTTGATACAAAACAAAGGCCGCAACGAGCCTATGACAGGCTGTAAATGTTTGATACAAAACAAAGGGCGCAACGGGCCTATGACAGGCTGTCAATGTATGATACAAAACAAAGGCCACAACGGGCCTATGACAGGCTGCCAATTTTTGATACAAAGCAAAGGCCACAACGCGCCTACCATAGGCTGTCAATGTTTGATACAAAACAAAGGCCACATCGCGCCTATGACAGGCTGTCAATGTTTGATACAAAACAAAGGCCACAACGGGCCTATGACAGGCTGTCAATGTTTGATACAAAACAAAGGCCGCAACGGGCCAATGACAGGCTGTCAATGTTTGACACAAAACAAAGGCCACAACGCGCCTATGACAGGCTGTCAATATTTGATACTATACAAAGGCCACAACAGGCCTATGACAGGCTGTCAATTTTTGATACACAGCAAAGGCCACAAACCGCCTTTGACAGGCTTTCAATGGTTGATACACAGGAAAGGCCACAACGGCCAGTGACAGGCTGTCAATGTTTGATACAAAGCAAAGACCACAACGGGCCCACGACAGGCTGTCAATGTTTGATACAAAACAAAGGCCGCAACGAGCCTATGACAGGCTGTAAATGTTTGATACAAAACAAAGGGCGCAACGGGCCTATGACAGGCTGTCAATGTATGATACAAAACAAAGGCCACAACGGGCCTATGACAGGCTGCCAATTTTTGATACAAAGCAAAGGCCACAACGCGCCTACCATAGGCTGTCAATGTTTGATACAAAACAAAGGCCACATCGCGCCTATGACAGGCTGTCAATGTTTGATACAAAACAAAGGCCACAACGGGCCTATGACTGGCTGTCAATGTTTGATACAAAACAAAGGCCGCAACGGGCCAATGACAGGCTGTCAATGTTTGACACTAAACAAAGGCCACAACGGGCCTATGACAGGCTGTCAATGTTTGATGCACAGCAAAGGCCACAACGGGCCTATGACAGGCTGTCAATGTTTGATACAAAGCAAAAGCCACAACGGGCCCACGACAGGCTGTCAATGTTTGATACAAAACAAAAGCCACAACGGGTCTGTGACAGGCTGTCGATATTTGATACAAAACAAAGGCCACAACGGGCCTATGACAGGCTGTCAATGTTTGATACAAAACAAAGGCCACAACGTGCCTATGACAGGCCTAGAAAACGACCGGGTCAGATGCAGTGAAAGGAAACGAAAAAAAACAACAACAAACATTTGCATGAATGCAGTGATGTCACTTCAGGCTGTTCCCTCCCCCTCCCCCCCCTCCCCCTGCCCCGCCCTCCCCTTCCCTCCCATGCAAAATATCTTTCAACGCCTCTGTAATCTCCAGATTAAAGCGGTTTGAATTATTCATTATTTTGTTTTCTTGTGTGAAAGCTGAAGAAAAAGAAAAGAAGTCGTTGCAGAGAGAGAGAGAGAGAGAGAGAGAGAGAGAGAGAGAGAGAGAGAGAGAGAGAGAGAGAGAGAGAGAGGATCCTAGGAAATGCCTAGTCTTCCAATCTATCTTTGTCATGCTTACATCATTTCAATACATATCATTCATATTGACAAATCAGCATAACCACATTGCCGTGTGAGAGAGAGAGAGAGAGAGAGAGAGAGAGAGAGAGAGAGAGAGAGAGAGAGAGAGAGAGAGAGAGAGAGAGAGAGAGAACACGACACGACACGACACGACACGACATTTTATTCCAGTAGGGGCAAGCCCCCTTGGAAGGGGTGTGTTTACACAGAAAAGCAACAAAACTTTCACATTTCACAATTCATTATCTATACTCTTAATTATAAATCAATTTAGGAAATTGCAATTTCTCTTGCTTTCAAGGCTTTGTACAAGTAGAGGTTTTTCACAGTTTTTGCATTAACTGAGGATAACAATATATTAAGATGAAAAGCATATGCTATTCTGTAATATTTTTTTAGCAAATCAACTGTTTTCTTAATTCATCATAAAATGAGAGAGAGAGAGAGAGAGAGAGAGAGAGAGAGAGAGAGAGAGAGAGAGAGAGAGAGAGAGAGAGAGATCAAAGTTCAGAATTCCACAAAGATTAGCAAAAAGGAAGGCAGCATGTAACACGCAAAAGTGATTAGAAACATGCCACTCTTCTTTTGGTGGCTCCGGGATCGATGGTTTTCTGTTAGAAAACTAGATCACTAATACTGTTTTCTTCAGCTGGCAGAGTCGATTTGATCACAGGAAACAGGCATACGCAAGGGCAATAACTGCAGCTGAACTTGGGTAGCAAGAAACTGCCTCTCTGAAATGCTGAATGATAGTGAAACGGTGTGTGTGTGTGTGTGTGTGTGTGTGTGTGTGTGTGAGTGTGTGTGTGTGTGTGTGTGTGCGTGCGTGCGTGCGTGCGTGCGTGCGTGCGTGCGTGTGTGTGTGTGTGTGTGTGATTAAAAATGGGTGATGATTTTTTAGATTATAACAATGAAATTATCGTTAACATTTCTTCTCCATAATTGTTATTTCTGTTATTTGCATTTTCATCCCTATCTGCATTTTCATTATTACTATTATTTTCACCAAACCGACAATGGAGCCCTAGTGACGTCCCCATCCCCCAGGTTAGGGATAGATGTTGGTGCAGGTGCGCGATCATTACTATTAGGCCTATAAATCATTAATCAATAATATGTTATCTTCTGAACAGCCGTCTCTCATGAATAATCTCTCTCTCTCTCTCTCTTTCTCTCCTCTCTCTCTCACACACACATACACACATGTACGCACACACACATGCATGCTTATGCAGAAACACAACTGTAGGCGTAGAACAGAGAATGATAGGTAGATACCCGAGGTCTGACCAGCGTGCTGGCCAATGTGTAGATCGGGTATCTGCTAGACTGTGTCCATGAGACCTTCTTCCTAAATTCTTTCATCTTATTATTAATTAATTCATCCATCCAACTGCAGTCTTGTGCTCTGTAGGTAGCGTGTGTGGATTGCCTCACACACAATGACATCTCATCGTTGAAGCTGAAATGTGGTTGAAACTGAAACATCAACTGTGACAGATGGGAAATTCTCAGACTTTTCCAGACTCAGCTAAACAAAACTGACATACCTCACTCAGCTAACCAAAACCCAAACTGACTTTTCCTCACTCAGCTAACCAAAACTGACTTTTCCTCACTCAGAAAAACAAAACTGACTTTTCCACACTCAGCTAACCAGAACTGACTTTTCCACACTCAGCTAAACAAAACTGACTTTTTCACACTCAGCTAACCAAAAATGACTTTCTCACTCAGCTAACCAAAACTGACTTCCTCACTCAGAAAAACAAAACTGACTTTTCCACACTCGGCTAACCAGAACTGACTTTTCCACACTCAGCTAAACAAAACTGATTTTTCCACACTCAGCTAAACAAAACTGACTTTTCCTCACTCAGCTAAACAAAACTGACTTTTCCTCACTCAGCTAAACAAAACTTACTTTTCCACACGCAGCTAAACAAAACTGACTTTTTCACACTCAGCTAACCAAAACTGACCTTTCCACACTCAGCTAAACAAAATTGGCTTTTCCAGAAATTTCCAAGCCCTGCAAACAAATTTTCCATGACGTTTCCACACTTGCCTGAACAGACTTGACTTTTCCAGACTCAGCAATACAAAATTGATTTTTCCATGCCTTTTCCAGCCATTGAAAAAGATTTCCAAGGCTGGAAATGGCATGGAAAAATCAATCTTGTATTGCTTCAAATGACTGTTCCATTTTCCATGACTGTTCCAGACTTACAGGATGCTGTATGCACCCTGCAGCCATGACAGATGAATTTTCCAGACTTGCAGGATTCTGTATGCACCCTGCAGCCATGACAGATGAATTTTCCAGGCTTGCAAGATTCTGTATGCACCCTGCAGCCATAATAGATGAATTACCTGTCGTCTTCATGGCTTGCAAGCAAGGGACCTAAATGTGGATTTTCCAGACTTGTGAGCAAGTTTTTCTTGGTCTCCTTGTTTGCAGACTCTCTCTCTCTCTCTCTCTTCTCTTCTCTCTCGTCGTGTGTGTGTGTGTGTGTGTGTGTGTGTGTGTGTGTGTGTATGTGTGTATGTGTGTATGTGTTTGCGTATGTGTGTGTGAGTGTGTTTGTATGTGTTGTGTGATGTGTGTGTGTGTGTGTGTGTGTGTGTGTGTGTGTGTGCGTGTGTGTATGTGTGTGTGTGACAGAGGGGGAGGAGAGACAGAGAGAGAGAGGGAGGGAAAGAGAGAGAGAGAGAGAGAGAGAGAGAGAGAGAGAGAGGAGGGAGAGTACTGCTGTCAAAAACAAAGAGCAAAAGTACCGCATTTCTTTTTTGCATGAGTGTTGTTATTGGATGTTACCACAGTAGTTCGACTGATTGCCTATCACAAAGGACATAATGATCTATTTATAAACACAGAATACAGACATCATTCATAAATACCCACACACACTGATATGATGGAATGTAAAGTGTAAAGAATTCTCGAGAAGCAAAAAGTTTGAGACGAAATAACTCGATGAGAACCCAATCCAACAGACCAGTATACAGCACAAATATTTCATTCACTGCATAATCCACAGACAGACAGGTCTATAGCACACAGCTATACTTCATTCACTGCATCATCCACAGGCAGGTCTATAGCACATAGCAATACTTCATTCACTGCATAATCCAAAGACAGGTCTATAGCTGTAATAGTATTCAATTCTATAGTACATACAGTACCAATGTGATGTTGTACACCTACCACTCACATAGACAATGACTATAATGTTCATGCATGCACATTGCTCTTTTCTGAATCCAGCCAACGGCCAATGCTATGGCTTCAAGCCTTCTAGCTTTTACTATGAAAAAGTATTAAATGCTTATGAGTTTGAACTGATTCCTGTCATGTGTACGACGACAACATATTACATGGTGGCAGCGAGAGGATCTATGACACCCGACAGCATCCAAATGGTCAGATAAGTCAATTTTTTCGTCATTGTTTACATGCTGATATACTCGCTACTTTGTTCGATCCGTCATACCATTGAAATCGACGATCACCGTCGACACCGTATCCGCATTTTATCGCCGGATTACCAGCCTACGAACTCGTAGCAGCGATTGTTAAAGACTCTTCTGACGTTTTGATAATTATTTTAATTCATCGTTCGGTGGGACACGATCGTTTGAACGGAAAGCTTCAACCATCGATGTGACGAACGTTTATTAACCGTCTACTTTCGTTATCGTTAACGCTGTCGTACGCAACGTTACTACTGTACTCTACAATATGACAGAAGGGTTACCGCATCCGCAAATGGATTGGAACAATCCAGATAGAATGACAGCTTTGGCCAAATTCAAGCAAATGTCAAATTTATTCTTCTTGGCAAAAGGTATTCCAACAGACAAGCAATACACTCACATTCTGCTATGGGCAGGGCAAGAAGGTCTACGAAAGTTTAACACTTGGGAACTTACTGATGATCAAGTCAAAGATCCTAAGAACATCTGGGAAAAATTTGAAACTGGTGGCCATAAAGAAAACTTCCGTCTTCACCGACTGGAATTGCGAAGATTTCACCAATACGCTGATGAAACTGTTGATGACTTTGTCACCAGATGTCAGACCAAGATTCAAAAATGCAGAATGGCAACACCCAAAGCAGCAGAAGAATATCTGATAGAGCAGCTCATCGCTGGAGTTAAATACCCAGAGGCCCAACAAAAATTGTTGTCCAAAGATGGAAAACTTACTCTCGAAGAAGCCAAGGACATATGCAGAGCGCATGAAGCCAGTATAGCTCACATGATGCAGATGAGCAAGCTGAATTCTACAGCATCTTCAGTTGATGCAGTTAAATCTCGTCAACATCATCAATACCACAAGAACTGTGGAAACTGTGGTGGAAGCCATGCACCACGAAACAGTCCTGCATATGGATCAACATGCAGAACATGCAGCAAAAAAGGTCACTGGAGCAAAATGTGCAGGAGCACGCACAAGAGTAAACCTCCAAACCACCACACTCACACACACTTAACAAATACACCACCCGTACTGGACGCATTGTGAAGCGACCCAGCAGATTGGACCTCTAGTCTGTCCAAGACAATCAGTCATTCACAAATCACTTGAACTGGCTATTTCATTGAACACAGACATATTTATGTTAGTACATACATACAGACATTTTAAAAAACAATTGAAAAAATGTCTAAATCCATTGACTGTAATTGTCAGAATATTTCAATTTCTAATATGCCCATAAAGACATGTCCAGTATATATAATTGCACATAAATCTGCAAAATATAATTGCCAGAATTATCCAATTTCTGAGTCACATCCATAGTATAAAAATCTTATGTTTATTATGAAAAGAGGGATGTAATAGTATTCAATTCTATAGTACATACAGTACCAATGCAATGATGCACAGCTACCACTCACATAGACAATGACTATAATGTTCACGCATGCGCATTGCTCTTTTCTGAATCCAGCCAATGGCCAATGCTATGGCTTCAAGCCTTCTAGCTTGTAATATGAAAAAGTATTAAATGCTTATGAGTTTGAACTGATTCCTGTCATGTGTATGACGACAACATATTACAATAGCACACAGCAATACATCATTCACTGCATAATCCACAGACAGGTCTAGAGCGCACAGCAATACTTCATTCACTGCACAATCCACAGACAGACAGGTCTATAGCACACAGCAATACTTCATTCACTGCATCATCCACAGGCAGATCTATAGCACATAGCAATACTTCATTCACTGCACAATCCACAGACAGACAGGTCTATAGCACACAGCAATACATCATTCACTGCATAATCCACAGACAGGTCTAGAGCGCACAGCAATGCTTCATTCACTGCACAATCCACAGACAGACAGGTCTATAGCACACAGCAATACTTCATTCACTGTATAATCCACAGACAGACAGGTCTATAGCACACAGCAATACTTCATTCACTGCATAATCCACAGACAGACAGGTCTATAGCACACAGCAATACTTCATTCACTGTATAATCCACAACAGACAGGTCTATAGCACACAGCAATACTTCATTCACTGTATAATCCACAGACAGACAGGTCTATAGCACACAGCAATACTTCATTCACTGTATAATCCACAGACAGACAGGTCTATAGCACACAGCAATACTTCATTCACTGCATAATCCATTGACAGACAGGTCTATAGAACACAGCAATACTTCATTCACTGCATAATCCACAGACAGGTCTATAGCACACAGCAATACTTACACACCACACCACACACCTCACACCCATCATACTGCTACACTAACTCTCACACCACACATCTCACACTGACCATACTGCTACATTACCTCTCACACCACACACTGATCACACTGCTACATTACCTCTCACACCACACTGATCATACTGCTACATTACCACTCACACCACACATCTCACACTGATCAAATGCTACATTACCTCTCACACCACACACTGATCATACTGTTACATTACCTCTCAACCACACATCCCGCACTGACCATACTGCTACATTACCTCTCACACCACACACTGGTCATACTGCTACATTACCTCTCACACCACACACTGATCATACTGCTACATTTTCTTTTACACCACACATCTCACATTGATCATACTGCTACATTACCTCTCACACCACACACCTCACACCCATCATACTGCTACACTAACTCTCACACCACACATCTCACACTGACCATACTGCTACATTACCTCTCACACCACACACTGATCATACTGCTACATTACCTCTCACACCACACTGATCATACTGCTACATTACCACTCACACCACACATCTCACACTGATCAAATGCTACATTACCTCTCACACCACACACTGATCATACTGTTACATTACCTCTCAACCACACATCCCGCACTGACCATACTGCTACATTACCTCTCACACCACACACTGGTCATACTGCTACATTACCTCTCACACCACACACTGATCATACTGCTACATTACCTCTCACACCACACATCTCACACTGATCATACTGCTACATTACTTCTCACACCACACATCTCACACTGATCATACTGCTATATTACCTCTCACAGTACACCTCTCACACTGATCATACTGCTACATTATCTCTCACAGTACACATCTCACACTAATCATACTGCTACATTACTTCTCACACCACACATCTCACACTAATCATACTGCTACATTACTTCTCACACCACACATTTCACACTAATCATACTGCTACATTACTTCTCACACCACACATCTCACACTGATCATACTGCTACATTAACTCTCACACCACACTTCTCACACTGCTACATTACCTCTCACACCACACACCTCACACTGCTACATTACCTCTCACAGTACACATCTCACACTAATCATATTGCTACATTACTTCTCACACCACACACTGATCATACTGCTACATTACCTCTCACAGCACACACTGATCATACTGCTACATTACCTCTCACAGTACACATCTCACACTGATCATACTGCTACATTACTTCTCACACCACACATCTCACACTGATCATACTGCTACATTACCTCTCATATCACACACCTCACACTGATCATACTGCTACATTACCTCTCACATCTCACACTGATCATACTGCTACATTACCTCTCACAGTACACATCTCACACTGATCATATTGCTACATTACCTCTCATACCACACACTGATCATACTGCTACATTACCTCTCACACCACACATCTCACACTGATCATACTGCTACATTATCTCTAACAGTACACATCTCACACTAATCATACTGCTACATTACTTCTCACACCACACTGCACACGTCAGTTAGTGACCAGATTTTACACCGACAGCATTGATTACACTTCTTACACCAGTTTCCCCCCTTCCATGGCCGGAATGGATGATGAAGCATTGATATGATCTTGCCTAAGCCAATTCTCTTTAAAAACGGATTCAAAGGAAAACAAATGTCACACACACACACACACACACACACACACACACACACACACACACACCACACACATACTCCAGAAACATCTTCGTTGCTCACACACACACTTTTAGTCATACAGTAACTACTAGGATGTCAATGTTTACTCTAACATCTTTTTTCCAGTTGGAATAGATTTATGAAATATGCTGATAATGATATGTCATCAGTTGGGGCTTAGCAGAAGGGGTCAGGTGTACATGGGGCCCTGTTTGGGGATCCGACACCACTGAGCACACCAATGTGACTCAACAGCTGTGTGGTGTACATGGGGCCCTGTATGGGATCACACACCACTGATCACCACCAGTGTGACTCAACAGCTGTGTGGTGTACATGGGGCCCTGTATGGGATCACACACCACTGATCACCACCAGTGTGACTCAGCAGCTGTGTGGTGTACATGGGACCCTGTATGGGATCACACACCACACGATCACCACCAGTGTGACTCAACAGCTGTGTGGTGTACATGGGGCCCTGTATGGGATCACACACCACTGATCACCACCAGTGTGACTCAACAGCTGTGTGGTGTACATGGGGCCCTGTATGGGATCAAACACCACTGATCATCACCAGTGTGACTCAATAGCTGTGCAATGTCAACCTTGGGCGGCTGTGTCATGCAGACCTGCTTGTGATGGCTCCCTGTGCACAGTGGTGATGGCCATGTCAGGGAACGCTGCAGTGACCCCATGGAAACAATGCCTCTGACAGGCATTGAAGATGATACCCCCCAAAACGACACAACACAAAAATAAACCTAAATAATAACAACAATAAGTGAGGAGAAACTGAAGAATTTGTTACTCTTTCCCTTCTTTTTATCATTTTATCATTATTAATCTCCTGTCTCCACCAGTGTCACATAATAACTACACATTGAAAACAACATTTAAAAAAAACATACAACACAAAAAAAGTCATTTTCCACATGTCTCATGTCTGTATGAACACTGACATCATCAGCTGATCCATGTCTGCGTGTTCTCTCCATATCAACAATTACTGCCAATACTAAACATGGCTCACAGCAATCAACATTCCAAAGCTCAGATCATGTGGAGTCCAATGCGTCATGGCAACATGAAGAAAGTCCAGCAGTCATACAATGCTCAGATCATGTGGAGTCTAATGCGTCATGGCAACATGAAGAAAGCCCAGCAGTCCTCATACAAAGCTCAGATCACGTGAAACAAACACTTTTCCCACACCATCCTGTAGCCGACCACAGCACACCACAACCACAGCACCATGACAGGAGAAGACTCTCCCCTACATCCGCACAACAGTGAAGACAGTGGCAGGGACACTGATGGTGAGAAGGGGAAGAGAGGAGGAACAGAACTCAACCAGCCACCACAGTGAGAGCTATTCTATAGTTTCATTTTCAACAGCAAAGACAAAAAGAAGACGAGGTAAAGAGAAGACATCTCCACAATAGCAACAATTAGAGGCGCCACAGTGAAGCCAATCAATTTAGGTATTAAGAACCAAGGGTTTTACAGCATACCAAGCTATCATGGCAACATACATGGACTCCTAATTTTTTCAATGTTGCATCTTGCTGTGGGACACGCACGCATGCACGCACCCACCCATGCCCACACACATATATATACACACACACACACACCTCTGAAAGATAGCAGTGATGATTTATGGCGTCCTGCTGTGTAGAACATCATTGCTGGAGCACATGGTGGCATAGTGTTTCCACGGACAACCTTAACCACATGTGTGATCTACTTAAGCGCTTGGTTGTGTCTCCACGTGTACCTTCCCTGGGCTGGTGCTGCTTTGCATGTTCCACTTTTGTTTGCTCTGTATGGCAGTGTTGTAGTGTGATCTGATTTCCCCCATTTCACCAGGTATAAATTTGAAGGCAGATCATATACAGACCTGAAAATGAAACTGATCCAAGGAGTGCCATGTGCCATTTTTCACTGCAGCTGAAACGTCCTTGGAGCATGTGTTCCCACACAGTCCACTGTCCTTGTTGACCTTGCAGGACTGCCTTCTAGTTTCTCTTGGCATCCTCTTCTTTCTTCAGCTCCTCTAGTACCATGTCGCTCTTTGTTTCCCCTTCTGTCTCTGACCACTTCCTCATTTCTGATGACCAGTCCCTGTCTGTTCATTCACATGAATCCTACCATTTCCTTGATCCAGAGGCTTTCCTTTATGCCTCCTGGACTTTCCATTTTCTGCCTCCTGGACTTTCCATTTTCTGCCTCCTGGACTTTCCATTTTCTGCCTCCTGGACTTTCCATTTTCTGCCAGTCTTCAGCTAGGGCCACACTGATCTCCTTTGCCATGTCCACACCTCCTGGACTTTCCATTTTCTGCCTCCTGGACTTTCCATTTTCTGCCAGTGTTCAGCTAGGGCCTTACTGATCTCCTTTGCCATGTCCATGCCTCCTGGACTTTCCATTTTCTGCCTCCTGGACTTTCCCCTTTCTGTCAGTCTTTAACTGGAGCCACACTGATCTTGCAATCAGCAGTTGAGCACAAGGTGGAACACCGAACCATTTCCTTGTATGTATGCTGATTGTGTCTCCATTCGTAGTGATATGTTCTACACGGCCAGACACTCCTGGAATGCCTCCTTTCTGTAGAGACAAACTACTGATTCTCTGTGAGATATTCAGTCAGCCTGGATGCTATGGCAGAGAAGAAGACAGAAGAAGATTTCTCCTCAATGTTCATTAGTGATATTGGTCTGAAGTGGTTGACATCGTTTGAGTTTTGCTCTGTGGGGATATACACTTCATCAGCTATAAAACACAAGGTGCCAATTTTCAAGTCTCTACATGCTGATCTTAACAGTTTGAGGAGCCACTCAAGGAAATAAGGATATTTCTTACACAGCAGCAAGGGAATTCCATCAGGTCCAAGCAAAGATTTGGCTCTGGCTTTCTTCACCACTTTCTCTACCTCATCCAGTGTTGGCAGTTTGTCACCGAACTTTTTCTCTGGCACTGCAGGCTGCACCAAGCCCTAGATTTCAAGCGGTGCTTTGCTCTGTGGGTTGAAATATGTTTTCCTGAGATGCTGCTCAAGAGTTTCTTTGTCCACTGTGAGTGTCCCTGATTTTGGCTGCTTGAATAATTGCCTGACGAACTGGATGGGGTCTATGAAGAAGCCATCCTGGGTTCTCTTCTTTTCACTCCTCTTTTCCACTAATTCTGCATTGCTGAGGGCACTATGGTGTACTTTAAGGTCCCACAGCTAATTCAGCCCTTACCTCTCAGCTTCTGAGACAGCTCTTCACCTGTTTCTTGCATTCCTTTCGCTCTTCTAAAGGTCATATGAATGTTATCCTTTCTCTTCCAGATGTCATCACACAGTAGATACTGATAGGTGGCCATTATTCCAGAGGTAGCAGGCTGACATTTTCCCTCCTCTCTGGCTTAGTGGAGGGACACCATACGAAATCTGACTGACAACAGCTAAACAGAGGAGATGATGGTGCTGAAGAAACAAACCAACCAAAGACAGGACAAGCTATTGACGGGTGGAACTGAGAAGACAGAAATCATGACAAACCTTTGCAGTGGAACTGAGAAGACAGAAATCATGACAAACCTTTGGTAGAATAGAGAAGGTAGAAATTAAGACAAACCTCTGACAGAATAGAGAAGGCAGAAATCATGACAAACCTTTGATAGAATAGAGAAGGCAGAAATCATGACAAACCTTTTGTAGAACAGACAAAAGACAGAAATCATGACAAACCTTTGATAGAATAGAGAAGAGAGAAATCATGACAAACCTGTGAAGAATAGAGAGGCAGAATCATGACAAACCTTTGATAGAATAGAGAAGGCAGAAATCATGACAAACCTTTTGTAGAACAGACAAAAGACAGAAATCATGACAAACCTTTGATAGAATAGAGAAGAGAGAAATCATGACAAACCTGTGATAGAATAGAGAAGGCAGAAATCATGACAAACCTTTGACAGAATAGAGAAGGCAGAAATCATGACAAACCTTTTGTAGAACAGAGAAGCTAGAAATCATGACAAACCTTTGATAGAATAGAGAAGGCAGAAATCATGACAAATGTTTGATAGAATAGAGAAGGCAGAAATCATGACACACCTTTGACAGAATAGAGAAAAGACAGAAATCATGACAAACCTTTGTAGAATACAGAAATCATGACAAACCTTTGGTAGAATAGAGAAGACAGAAATCATGACAAACCTTTGATAGAATTGAGAAAAGACAGAAATCATGAAAAACCTTTAACAGAATACAGAAATCATGACAAACCCTTGGTAGAAGAGAGAAGACAAAATTAATAGCAAACCACTGATAGAACAGAGAAGACAAGAACTATAGCAACCAAACCACTGATAGCAACAATGTAGAAGACAGAAAAAATGACAAATAAGCCACTTATAGCTATAACAGAGACAACAGAGACCATAACAAGCCAGCCATACATACGTAAAGCGAAGAAGACAGAAATGCTGACACGCCACTGACAACAACAGAGAGACAGAGTGATAATGTTGCTAAAAACAACAACAGAGCAGAGTAGAAAGAATACTGGAAAAAGAGTTAATCAGAAAAAGGTGAAGATTGAATAGGTCATTTCTCATGGAAATGAAATCTAAATAAAGACTGGAATAAAAAAAAAAAAAGAGAAAAAGAAAGAGAACAGCAAGAATAACGTTTTCATTTGTTTGTTACTTCTTCCATTCAAGATATAGCAACCAATCTCAGGTGCATCCTACTGACCAACAAAACAGTCAACAAGGGCAATAGACCGCTAGTAGTCTGAAACACACTCAGAAGTAAGGAAGAGAGAAGCAGAGACACAGAATGGAAAGAGGGAAAGACAGGGGAGAGAAACACACACAGAAAGCAGCAGTCAGAAAGTGAGAGAGAGGAGATGGCTTGGGGGGGGAGTGAAAGCAGACACAGAACCTGCAGGCATATGTTCCTATAGCACCATTCCAAATGACAGAAGAAAGGGGGCAAACAGCTCTGTTTTTCTAACAGCACAAGTCCATCAATAGCGGAAGGCGCCGGCTGTGGCCGCTTTGCGGATGAAATCTTTCATGACACAGCCATCCAGACTGGAAAAGGCCTCCGTCTGTGTCACTGCCGTCAGATGGTTCAGCGCAAACCGGAAACAGAACTCTTCCAGACTCTGCAAACAATCCAACAACACAGCTGCCTCACTAACAATCCAACACTACAGCTGCCTCACTACACAATCCAACACTACAGCTGCCTCACTACACAATCCAACACTACAGCTGCCTCATTACACAATCAACACTACAGCTGCCCCACTAAACAATCCAACACTACAGCTGCCTTACTACAAAATCCAAAACTACAGCTGCCTCACTACACAATCCAACATTACAGCTGCCTCACTAACAATCCAACACTACAGCTGCCTCACTACACAATCCAACACTACAGCTGCCTCACTACACAATTCAACACTACAGCTGCCTCACTACAAAATCAAACACTACAGCTGCCTCACTACAAAATCCAACACTACAGCTGCCTCACTACAAAATCCAACACTACAGCTGCCTCACTACAAAATCCAACACTACAGCTGCCCCACTACACAATCCAACACTACAGCTGCCTTACTACAAAATCCAACACTACAGCTGCCTCACTACAAAATCCAACACTACAGCTGCCTCACTACACAATCCAACACTACAGCTGCCTCACTAACAATCCAAGACTACAAGTGCCTCACTAACAATCCAACACTACAGCTGCCTCACTACACAATCCAACACTACAGCTGCCTCACTACACAATCCAACACTACAGCTGCCTCACTAACAATCCAACACTACAGCTGCCTCACTACACAATTCAACACTACAGCTGCCTTACTACAAAATCCAACACTACAGGTGCCTCACTATACAATCCAACACTACAGCTGCCTCACTACACAATCCAACACTACAGCTGCCTCACTATACAATCCAACACTACAGCTGCCGTACTACAAAATCCAACACTACAGCTGCCTCACTACACAATCCAACACTACAGCTGCCTTACTACAAAATCCAACACTACAGCTGCCTCACTACACATTCCAACACTACAGCTGCCTTACTACAAAATCCAACGCTACAGCTGCCTCACTACACAATCCAACACTACAGCTGCCTTACTACACACTAGACCTTTTTGTCTCTTGATCTTCACTTACAAGGACAGAGATTTGCAAATCTCAGTGTGGGCGAATCCCCCACTCTTATCCCCCATAACCCTCCCCTTCGCCTTCCCCCCTCCTACTGCTGTTTAGTTACAGGTTGTCAAGTGCTGATCGTGTTACATGGATGATAGAAAACCAGAGAGAGAGAGAGAGAAAGAGAGAGAGAGAGAGAGAGAGAGAAAGAGAAAGAGAGAGAGATAGAATACAAATATGAATACTAGTGAAGAAATCTCTCACTCTTCCATCATTGCCTCCAGCCCGATCCCTACCCCAACCTCTCAACCAAGAGAAAATAAACAATCTAAAGGCAACACAGACATGGCAGAGAGAGAAAGAGAGAGGCAGAGAGACAAAGGGAGAGAGAGAGAGAGAGAGAGAGAGAGAGAGAGAGAGAGAGAGAAAGAGAGAGAGAGAATGTGTGTGTGTCTGTGTGTGTGTGGTGTGTGTGTGTGTGTGTATGTGTGTGTGTGTGTATGCATGTGCACATGAGTGTATACGTGCAAATGTACAGCTACATATTGCGTGTGTCTTGTATGTTTGACTGAATTATGTTTGACTGCATGTTTGTGTGTGTGTGTGTGTGTGTGTGTGTGTGTGTGTGTGTGTTTTACATTCATGTGCATGTGGGTAAATGTGCAGTTTGTCAAACTTAACTATCCTTTCTGTGGGTGATCCAGTATCAGGGAAAAGATTAAAAACATGTTTCAACAATTCCCCCATCTTTGACTTTCTCTCAAAGTCTGGCTCCTCTCCATCCCATCCTCCTCTCTCCCTACTTCCCAACCTCACACACACACACACACACACACACACACACACACACACACACACACACACTCAGAGTCAGACTGCAGAGACCTTGGCCTGGAACTTGATGGCAGCAGCATACAGCATGGCGACGTTGTCCACAGAGATGCCCTGACAGATGACATCCTCACACTTCTGCTTCAGCCGTTCCTCACAGTAGGCGTTGGCTAGGTCCAGCAGACCTGACCAACACACACAAGACCCAGCGTAATCCACTCCCACATGGCCAGACCCAGAGAACCCAGATATGGACAGGAGAATAAACAGATTGCAGCATTCCCCAAGACAACACAACAAAAATGAACACACACAACAGGAACGCTTATTCAATACAAGATTGGAAACAGACTAGTGCATGTTTGACAAAAAAAAAACACTTATTCAATACAGAACAAGAAACAGACCACTGCATTCTTCAATACAGAACAGGAAACAGACCACTGCATTATTCAATACAGAACAGGAAACGGACCACTGCATACTTCAATACAGAACAGGAAAAAGACCACTGCATTCTTCAATACAGAACAGGAAACAGACCAGTGCATTCTTAAATACAGAACAAGAAACAGACCACTGCATTCTTCAATACACATTAGGAAACAGACCACTACATTATTCAATACAGAATAGGAAACAGACCATTGCATTCTTCAATACAGAATAGGAAACAGACCACTGCATTATTCAATACTGAATAGGATACTGACCAGCACATTCTTAAAAAAAAAATACAGAAGAGGAAACAGACCACTGCATTATTCAATACAGAACAGGAAACAGACCACTGCATTCTTCAATACACATTAGGAAACAGACCAATGCATTCTTAAATACAGAATAGGAAACAGACCACTGCATTCTTCAATGCAGAACAGGAAACAGACCACTGCATTATTCAATACACAATAGGAAACAAACCAGTGCATTCTTCAATACAGAATAGGAAACAGACCACTGCATTCTTAAATACAGAACAGGAAACAGACCACTGCATTATTCAATATAGAACAGGAAACAGACCACTGCATTACTCAATACAGAATAGGAAACAGACCACTGCATTCTTCAATACAGAACAGGAAACAGACCAGTGGATTATTCAATATAGAACAAGAAACAGACCACTGCATTCTTCAATACAGAATAGGAAACGGACCACTGCATTCTTCAATACAGAATAGGAAAAAGACCACTGCATTCTTCAATACAGAATAAGAAACAGACCACTGCATTCTTCAATACAGAACACGAAAAACAGACCACTGCATTATTCAATACAGAATAAGAAACAGACCACTGCATTCTTCAATACAAACAGGAAAAAGACCACTGCATTCTTCAATACAGAATAGGAAACAGACCACTGCATTCTTCAATACAGAATAGGAAACAGACCACTGCATTCTTCAATACAGAATAGGAAACAGACCAGTGCCTTATTCAATACAGAACAGGAAACAGACCACTGCATTCTTCAATACACATTAGGAAACAGACCACTGCATTATTCAATACAGAATAGGAAACAGACCACTGCATTCTTCAATACAGAATAGTAAACGGACCACTGCATTCTTCAATACAGAATAAGAAACAGACCACTGCATTGTTCAATACAGAATAGGAAACAGACCACTGCTGTTCAATACAGAATAGGAAACAGACCACTGCATTGTTCAATACAGAACAAGAAACAGACCAGTACATTCTTCAATACAGAACACGAAACAGACCAATGCATTCTTCAACACAGAACAGGAAACAGACCACTGCATTCTTCAATACAGAATAGGAAACAGACCACTGCATTCTTCAATACAGAACACGAAACAGACCACTGCATTGTTCAATACAGAACACGAAACAGACCAGTACATTCTTAAATACAGAAAACGAAACAGACCAGTGCATTCATCGATACAGAACAGGAAACAGACCACTGCATTCTTCAATACAGAATAGGAAACAGACCATTGTATTCTTCAATACAGAATAGAAAACAGACCACTGCATTCTTCAATACAGAATAGGATACAGACCACTGCATTATTCAGTACAGAACAGGATACAGACCACTGCATTCTTCAATACAGAATAGGAAACAGACCACTGCATTCTTCAATACAGAATAGGAAACAGACCACTGCATTAACAGACCACTGCATTATTCAGTACAGAACAGGAAACAGACCACTGCATTATTCAATACAGAATAGGAAACAGACCACTGCATTATTCAATACAGAACAGGAAACGGACCACTGCATACTTCAATACAGAACAGGAAACAGACCACTGCATACTTCAATACAGAACAGGAAACAGACCACTGCATTATTCAATACAGAACAGGAAACAGACCACCGCATACTTCAATACAGAACATGAAACAGACCACTGCATTCTTCAATACACATTAGGAAACAGACCACTGCATTCTTCAATACAGAATAGGAAACAGACCACTGCATTCTTCAATACAGAACAGGAAACAGACCACTGCATTCTTCAATACAGAACAGGAAACAGACCACTGCATTATTCAATACAGAATAGGAAACAGACCACTGCATTATTCAATACAGAACAGGAAACAGACCAGTGCATCATTCAATACAGAACAGGAAACAGATCAGTGCATGTTTGGCCCTTGTCTTGTTCAGATGTCACAATCAGCAGCATAAAAATGAACAAAGAAATGCTCCCCAGATAACAGTCAGCATGACAGTCTCTTTGTATTGTACAGTTCATTTCTTTATGTCAACATGACAGCCGCTTTGTACTGTACAGTCTATTTCTTTATGTCAGCATGACAGCCTCTTTGTACTGTAGAGTCCATTTCTTTATGTCAGCATGACAGTCTCTTTGTACTGTAGAGTCCATTTCTTTATGTCAGCATGACAGTCTCTTTGTACTGTAGAGTCCATTTCTTTATGTCAGCATGACAGTCTCTTTGTACTGTACAGTTCACTTCTAAATGTCAGCATGACAGTCTCTTTGTACTAAAGAGTCCATTTCTTTATGTCAGCACGACAGTCTCTTTGTACTGTACAGTTCATTTCTTTATGTTAACATAACAATGTCTTTGTATTGTACATTTCATTTCTTTATGTCAACATGACAGTCACTTTGTATTGTACAGTTTATTTCTTTATGTCAGCATGACAGTCTCTTTGTACTGTACATTTCACTTCTGTATGTCAACTTGACACCCTCTTTGTACTGTACAGTTCATTTCTAAATGTCAGCATGACAGTCTCTTTGTACTGTACATTTCACTTCTTTATGTCAACTTGACACCCTCTTTGTACTGTACAGTTCATTTCTAAATGTCAGCATGACAGTCTCTTTGTACTGTACAGTTCATTTCTTTATGTTAACATGATAGTCTCTTTGTACTGTACAGTTCATTTCTTTATGGCAGCATGACAAAGTCTTTATACTGTACAGTTCATGTTTTTATGTTGGCACGACAATCTCTTTGTACTGTACAGTTCAATACTTTTTATCACAGTCAGCATGACAAAGTCTTTGTACTGTACAGTTCATTTCTTTACACAAAGTCAGCACGACAGTAAAGGAATCAGTTCACCACATCCACACCTTGATTCACTCACTTAGTATTCCTCAGGGAGCAGTCTGTGTATTGAAATCGCTACACCACATCTTGATTCACTCACCTACTGCTTCCTCTGGGGGCAGTCTGTGTATTAGAATCGCTACACCACATCTACACCACACCTTGATTCACTCACTTAGTATTCCTCAGGGAGCAGTCTGTGTATTGGAATCGCTACACCACACCTTGATTCATTCACCTATTGCTTCCTCTGGGGGCAGTCTGTGTATTAGAATCGCTACACCACATCTACACCACACCTTGGTTCACTCACCTACTGCTTTCTCAGGAATCAGTACATCACATCCACACCACATCTTGATTCACTCACCTATTGCTTCCTCAGGAATCAGTACACCACATCTACACCACACCTTGATTCGCTCACCTACTGCTTTCTCAGGAATCAGTACACCACACCCACACCACATCTTGATTCACTCACCTATTACTTCCTCAGGAATCAGTACACCACATCTACACCACACCTTGATTCACTCACCTATTGCTTCCTCAGGAATCAGTACACCACATCTACACCACACCTTGATTCACTCACCTACTGCTTCCTCAGGGGGCAGTCTGTGTAAAGGAATCGGTACACCACATCTACACCACACCTTGATTCACTCACCTACTGCTTCCTCAGGGGGCAGTCTGTGTAAAGGAATCGGTACACCACACCCACACCACACCTTGATTCACTCACCTATTGCTTCCTCAGGGGGCAGGTCCACACAGTCTGTGTAGAGGAATCGCAGGAAAGCTTTGTACACAGGGTAGGTATACTCCGTCATCTGGATGCAACTGTCCACACAACCAGTGCCACCATGTCAAACCAAACCACTCTTTATCTCAACACACAGAATTTACCCACACAACTAGCATTCAGACATCAAATAAACAGCTCTCTTTTACACTAAACACACACTGAATGGTTGACTTTCAAAAAGCCATCCTGACAATCACCGCTAACGTATCTAACCCAAAAGCTCCCTGTTCCACTAATCACACACGGAATGGTTCACTTTCAAACAGCTATCCACACACCCAACATTCACACATCGAACCAAACAGGGTAGGCCAGACACACCTGGTCAGACAGCCAGCACCATGACCACTCCTCACACTGCTTCCTTTTTGACTGAACACCACAACCCTAGGACCGCTGACTTTCATTCCGCTATGGGATCCAATGCTCACTCTTCTACAATGTTGTTGTCTGTCACACTACAGAAAACAGTACAACATTCACTCCACATTACACGTGATGTTCCAGTCACTAACACACTACATGTGATGTTCCAATCACTAACACACTACACATGATGTTCCTATCACAAAAACACTACAATTGATGTTCCAGTCACTAACACACTACAAGTGATGTTTCAAACACTAACACACTACAAGTGATGTTCCAATCACTAACACACTACAAGTGATGTTTCAAACACTAACACACTACAAGTGATGTTTCAAACACTAACACACTACAAGTGATGTTCCGAACACTAACACACTACAAATGATGTTTCAAACACTAACACACTACAAGTGATGTTTCAAACACTAACACACTACAAGTGATGTTCCAAACACTAACACACAACAAGTGATGTTTCAAACACTAACAAACTACAAGTGATGTTCCAAACACTAACACACTACAAGTGATGTTCCAAACACTAACACACTACAAGTGACGTTTCAAACACTAACACACTACAAGTGATGTTCCAAACACTAACACACTACAAGTGATGTTTCAATCACTTAACACACTACAAGTGATGTTCCAAACACTTAACACACTACAAGTGATGTTTCAAACACTAACACAGCACAAGTGATGTTCCAATCACTAACACAAGTGATGTTCCAATCACTAACACAAGTGATGTTCCAATCACTAACACAAGTGCTGTTCCAATCACTAACACACTGCAAGTGACGATGCTTCTAGCCCAGGCCTGCAGTGGACACCACTTAAGGCCGGAGGAAAGGGCACAGAGGCTGCCAGCCCTGTGGAGAGCACTCACTCTTTCTCGTCCTCATTCCAGAAGGAGTGGAACATGGAGCGGAAGTGCTGGCAGCGGATCTTCAGGATTGCCTTGTGCACACAGATCTCCTGACTCTCCACCACAAAGCGAACGTCGCTGGTCTCCTGCAACACCCACCATTATCATCATGATCATAACACCCTCCATTATCATCATGATCATAACACCCACCATTATAATCATGATCATAACATAATCACCATGATCATAACCACAATCATTATCATCATGATCATAACAACCACCATTATTATCATGATCATAACCACCATCATTATCATCATGACCATAACCACCATCATTATCATCATGATCAGAATACACATCTCCTGACTCTCCACCACAAAGCGAACATCACTGGTCTCCTGCAACGACTGCCATTATCATCATGATCATAACAACCGTTATCATCATGATCATGACAACCATTATCATCAGGATCATAACCACCACCATTATCATCATGATCATAACCACCACAATTATCATCATGATCATCACAACCACCACTATCACCATGATCATCACACCCACCATTATCACCATGATCATAACCACCATTATCATCATGATCATAACCACCACCATTATCATCATGATCATCACAACAATCATCATCATCATCATCACATCAACTCCCATTATCATCATGATCATAACCACCACAATTATCATCATGATCATAACCACCACAATTATCATCATGATCATCACAACCACCACTATCACCATGATCATCACAACCACCATTATCACCATGATCATAACCACCACCATTATCATCATCATCATAACCACCACCATTATACACAGATGAATAACAAACTCTTTCAGATCCGTCCAAACCTTAAGGAGTTCCTCCCATCTATGTCTGGTGGTCGTAAAGAAGAAACAGTTCTGTGCCGGCTGCACACCGGCCATTCGTATTTTACCCATTCGTACCTTTTAAAGAGCGAAGAAGTGCCGTGGTGCATTCCATGTCATGTGCCACTCACAATGAAACATATTCTTTTAGAGTGTTGGGACTTGCACGATGTGAGACACAAACATTTTACAGCAGAGTCCATGAAAATCCTGTTCAGAGATGTCCCGCCTGACGTGATCTTTGAGTTTTTGAGAGTGATTAACATTTTTCATCTGATTTAAGATTTTCCGGACGAAAGATTTTTAACGAAGTTTCTGGTGCGTTTTAGAAGATGTCATTTAAAGAGAGGTATGAAAGTTTGTTTGTTTTTTTATATGACTTGTGAGTTGATTTTAACGTTGTGACAGCCCTGATGTGGCCCTTTGCGGTCGGCTGGGCTATAGGCAACATTATCTTATCTTATCCACCACCATTATCATCATGATCATCACAACTAACATCATCATCATGATCACATCAACTCCCATTATCATCATGATCATAACCACCACCATTATCATCATGATCATCACATCCAACATCATCATCATCATCACATCAACTCCCATTATCATCATGATCATAACAACCACCATTATCACCATGATCATAAAACCATTATCATCATGATCAGAACACACATCTCCTAACTATCCACCACAAAGCAAAAGCCACTGGTCTCCTGCAACAAATACCTTTATCATGTTTATAGGCAACATTATCATCATGATCATAACCACCACCATTATCATCATGATCATAATACAGACTCCTGACTCTAGCACAAAGTGAATGTCACTGGTCTTTTGCAACAACCGCCATTATCAACATGATTACAGTCACCACCATTATCATCATGATCATAACCACCATTCTCATCATGATCATAACCACCACCATTATCATCTTGATCATAACCACCACCATTATCATCACAACCACCATTATCATCATGATCATAACCACCACCATTATCATCATGATCATAACTACCATTATCATCATGATCATAACAACCACCATTACAATCATGATGATAACAACCACCATTATCATCATGATCATAACCATTACCATAATCATCATGATGATAACAACCACCATTATCATCATGATCATAACCACCATTATCATAACCACCACCATTATCATCATGATTATAACACCCACCATTATCATCATGATCATAACAACCACCATTATAATCATGATGATAACACCCACCATTATCATCATGATCATAACAACCACCATTATCATCACGATCATATCAACCACCATTATCATCATGATCATAACCACCATTATCATCATGATCATAACCATCACCGTAATCATCATGATCGTAACAACACCATTATCATCATGATCATAATCACCATTATCATAACCACAACCATTATCATCATGATTAAAACACCCACCATTATCATCATGATCATAACCACCACCATTATCATCATGATCATAGCCACCACCATTATCATATGATCATAACAACCACCATTATCATCATGATCAAAACAACCACCATTATCATCATGATCATAACCACCATTATCATCATGATCATAACCACATTATCATCAAGATCATTGCAACCACCATTATCATCATGATCATAACAACCACCATTATCTTCATGATCATAACACCCACCATTATCATCACGATGATAACACCCACCATTATCATCATGATCATCACACCAACCATTATCATCATGATGATAACCACCAGCATTATCATCATGATCATCACACCCACCAACATCATCATGATCATAACAACCACCATTATAATCATGATGATAACACCCACCATTATCATCATGATCATATCAACCACCATTATGATCATGATCATAACCACCACCATTATCATCATGATCATAACAACCACCATTATCATCATGATCATACCAACTACCATTATCATCATGATCATAAAAACCACCATTATCATCATGATCATACCAACTACCATTATCATCATGGTCACACCAACCACCATTATCATCATGATCACACCAACTACCATTATCATCATGATCATACCAACCACCATTATCATCATGATCATACCAAATTATCATCATGATCATACCAACTACCAAAATCATCATGATTACACCAACTACCATTATCATCATGATCACACCAACTACCATAACCATCATGATCACACCAACTACCATTATCATGATGATCATACCAAATTATCATCATGATCACACCAACCAACATTATCATCATGACACACCTACCACCATTATCATCATGATCACACCAACTACCATTATCATCATGATCATACCAAATTATTATCATGATCATACCAACCACCATTTTCATCATGATCATATCAAATTATCATCATGATCTTGCCAACCACCATTATCATCATGATCATATCAAATAATCATCCTGATCATACTAACCACCATTATCATCATGATCATACCAAATTATCATCATGATCATACCAACTACCAAAATCATCATGATTACACCAACTACCATTATCATCATGATCACACCAACTACCATAACCATCATGATCACACCAACTACCATTATCACGATGATCATAACCACCACCATTATCATCATGATCATACTAACCACCATTACACTGATGAAAATATAACTGGCTGTGTTTCTCCCACAATGTGTATGGGGTGAAAAAAACCCACCATGATGATGATGACGATGAAGATGATGACGATGATGATGATGATGATGATGATGATGATAATGATGATGATGATGATAGCAGTAATAATAATCATCACCATCATCATCATGTTAATACGAAAACTAATAACAATAATAGTAGTGCAATTACTACTATCGATAATAATAATGATGATATTGGCAATAATAATCATGATAATACCAATCATCATCATCAACACCACCTTGATAACAGTAGTAATAATAATAATATTAATAATGATAATGATAATAATAATAATGATAACAAAAAAAGTAATTACAATGATAATCAATGAAATTAATAACAATCATATCAGGTGCTGTGGTACTGCAGTCAGCGTCTAAAGTTGAGGGCTTGGGGGGGGGGGGGGGGGGTAGATGTGGTTATGGATTCGTATCCCATGACATGTAAATATTTCTAAGGTTACATCCACCTTCCATGCCCTCACCATGCGTGCTATGGGCACCAATGGAAAGACCAGAACCTCATCGTCACATTTCACCACAGGATGACTATGTTTCTGAAAGCTGCTCAAATTTCTTGACCAGCACTGCAGGTGTCGGTATCTCTAGGGCCTGGTAGATGCTGCTGTGTACTTTTAAAGAATGCATAGTTTCTACAGATTCAGATCTAAATGGATTTCAATGGCATCATCATTATTGTCCCGATTCATCATCATGATCATCATCACCACGACATTATTATCACTACAATCATCATCATCATGATTATTTTCGCACAAGATAAACCTACATGTGGCTGTCTATGGAGACCTACCATGAAGAGGCACACAGTACTTCTATGCATCACCAGTGTTGGACAGCAACAAGGCTGATTCTACCATGCTGATTCTACCAGCTGATTCTCTTAGGCTGATTCTTTTTTTTTTTTTTTCCCGCGTACGCAGGCTGATACTCCTGCGGACACTCCCTGTATAGACAGGCAAGGATTAATCCCATCTGCCCAGCAAAGGGAGTGGAGTTTTGTGTGTATGACCGTTTTTCATCCCGCCATTAACCCGTTCCCTGCCTGGAATGTTTAACGCACGTCCCGGAAAATGCAAATCGCTACACCTGGGACGTGTGTGTCACCCCGTAACTTCATCACAGAAAGCAGAAAAATCTGCTTGGGAGACGACCGTCTAAAATGTTTTCACCTCTTCTACTGGTGTCAAGGAACGGCCCCTTTCCCTTCACGCGAGCAGCCAGCTGACCATGTGTTATGCAAATTACGAGTTGAGAGGTTACAGCTGATAAGCATATTCAAGATGGCAGCTCAACCTAACACTTCGTCGACGCCTCCCGTTTTCAAGCGTTACACTGCGCTTGATGTTTTAGATGACGTTCTAAAGTATCAAGATAGTGATGAAGAAGACCTTTGAGGATCGGATCCTGATACTAGCGATGAGGAGGAGATGGATGGGAATCAGCACCATTCACTTTTATTGGAGATACGTGCTGGTGATGATGTGGCTTCATTGTTAGTTGCACATGACAGCAGTGAATACAACGCCGCGAGCGAGGGTGACGAAGCAGAAATAGCCGAACCCGTGCCATCAATGAGCACTGCACGCCCTCCTGTCATGACCGGAGAGGGTCGTGCAAAGTGGTGGGGGCTCAGGACGATGGCGAGGGTCCCGTGGAAGCGGCCGGGGGGCGTGGCATGGGGCGTGGTCAGTCCCAGCCTTGGTGGTGTTTTCACTGGGAATACTGGTCTGAAAGTCAACTGTGCCAATTTTAGGCTGCACAGAGCTCCAGTCTTCAGTTCCTTCATGACCAGAAACCGGATTCAGGCAAGTAGCTCTATTTTTCTTTTTTTTTTTTCTTTTTTTTTTTTCATTTTTGTTTGTTACTACTTGATTCTTCATTCTTCCACTATTTATTTTCTGTATTTCTCTTCTTTGCCATATTTCCTACTGAAATTATATAATTATGGCAAATAATGACTGTATGGATAGGTGAGACTCTGTGTGTGTGTGTGTGTGTGTGTGTGTGTGTGTGTGTGTGTGTGTGTGTGTGTGTGTGTGTGCGCGCGCGCCCAATTGTGGGTCTGCTTACTTATCTTGAACTTTTATTGTATTTTAGATTCTTCTTCAGTTTCTACAGTGTTTTGTGTTATAACATAAGTGTGTGTGTTTTTTTCTTTTTTCTTTTCAACAGACATTGTTTATTTTTTTCTTCTGACTTTTTTCCATGGTTGTCCTTTTGAACATTTACCAATAAGTATTATACTATAACAATTTCGACAACACTGTATACTTACAGTGATGCTGAGTAAACACTAAAAGAAGTTTTTGTCAGTGTTTTACAGGTTTTATGTGCTGTAACGTGTGTGTGTGCAGAAACTGTTCTTTTTTGTAAAACCACCATTGGTACATACCTGTCCATCCCCTAATGGCCAACAAAACTAGATTATTACATAGCATCATAGCTTGGGGTAAAAGGAAAGAGAAGCCATAAAATCTAAGTCATATGTCAACAAATAGATAAGCAGTGATTGAGGTATTGAACCCACCCCAAATAGTAAAATTATGCCCCTTTCTAGTAGAATTGGGGTACCCCCAGTGACATACAGATTGTTACACAGAGAGACATTTATTGACAACAATATGAATCCCATGTGTTTGTAATGTTGTTGAGAAAACACCAAAAGGTATTTTTGCTGTGTTTAGTGGGCTTTTATGTGGTGAATTGTTGTAAAACTCTCAAACTGAAAACAAAACAAAAACTGTTTTATCATATGTTATTAGTGTGAACCATCATTATTACCCACAAAATCAAATTAGAATGATGTGAAATTGTAGACAAGGGTATAAGGAAGTAACCCACAAAAAAATCTAACAAATAACTCAACAAATGGATGAGTAGTGTAGATGTTAGTGAACATACCATGAAAAGCATGATTATGCCCCTTTTTACCTAAAAAATAGTACCCCCAATTATGAGCAGATTGTCATCAAGAACAAGATTCCTTGGGATTTATATGACTGTCATGTGTTAGTGCTGATGTTGAATAATTAGTCACTTCACTTTATCATTGTTTTCACTGATTTTATATGGTGCAATTTGTTTTTGTATACTTGAAAAGTGTTCTTTTTGTAAAACCACCATTCATTATATCCCTGTCCATCCCCTAATGGCCAACAATACTACATTATTGTTATACAGCATCATAGCTTGGGGTATAAGGAAAGAGAAGCCATAAAATCTAAGTCATATGTCAACAAATAAATGAACAGGGATTGAGGTACTGAACCTACCCCAAACAGTAAAATTATGCCCCTTTCTAGTAGAATTGGGGTACCCCCAGTAACATACAGACTGTTACACAGGGGGACATTTACTGACAACAATATGAATCCCAGGTGTTTGTAATGTTGTTGAGAAAACACCAAAAGGTATTTTTGCTGTGTTTAGTGGGCTTTTATGTGGTGAATTGTTGTAAAACTCTCAAACTGAAAACAAAACAAAACCTGTTTTATCATATGTTATTAGTGTGAACCATCATTATTACCCACAAAATCAAATTAGAATGATGTGAAATTGAAGACAAGGGTATAAGGAAGTAATCCACAAAAAATCTAACAAATAACTCAATAAATGGATGAGTAATGTAGATGTTAGTGAACATACCGTGAAAAGTATGATTATGCCCCTTTTTACCTAAAAATAGTACCCCCAATTATGAGCAGATTAACATCAAGAACAAGACTCCTTAGGATTTATATGACTGTCATGTGTTAGTGCTGATGTTGAATAAATAGCAATTTTTCAGTATTTTGACTCATTCTATTTGGCGCAGTGTGTTTGTGTATACTCAAAAACTGTTATTTTTTGTAAAATTTTTATAATTATGTCAATTTCTGATATACTAATTATCAACATAATCAAGTCATTTTGACAGGACATTGTAGACAAATGCATAACAACAAAACATGCAAAAAATCAGAGATCTGTCAAGAAATAAGTGAGCAGTAACCATTTTATTGAACCTACCCAAAAAAGCTAAATTTTACCTTGGCATACAGATTTTCAAATGTGCTATTATACTGTGGCAGTGAAGGGGTTAAGGCAGCTATACTCCACCTTCAGGGAAGGTACATGCTATGTGTAACGTGTCATCCATACCAACGGCCAAACTGGCCTTCTCTTCCGAAAGTTGGTGATGGGATTTTATGTGTGTGCAAGATGTTATGCGTGCGTTCACACACGGAAACCCGGTTTATAGTCTCATTCGAAGGACTGTATGGGAAATGGAGTCAGAACCAATGTTAACTCCGAGGGAAAAATCCACCTGTACCGAAACAGCCCGGAGGCTGATTCTACGAGCAGATTCTACCTGGCTGATTCTGCCTGCCTAGTTCTGACAGGCAAGCTGTGACCTGCCTTTCTGCACAGACCTGGCCCCCAGTCTTTCAAGGCCAGAAGAGAGGAGAGGTTTGGGGTCAACTTACAAGGTCATCAAAGGCCTGGGCAGTGTTCTTTCAAGGCCAGAAGAGAGGACAGGTTAGGAGTCAACTTACAGGGTCATCAAAGGCCTGGGCAATGCTGTCGGCCACTCTGGTGCCTCTCACTTGGTCTGCACACACAACAGACCAGCCAACTTAAAACAGGTGCCCCTCACTTGGTCTGCACACACAACAGACCAGCCAATTAAAACAGGTGCCCCTCACTTGGTCTGCACACACACCACACACAATAGACCAGCCAACTTAAAACAGGTGCCCCTCACTTGGTATGTACACACACCACACACAACAGACCAGCCAACTTAAAACAGGTGCCCCTCGCTTGGTCTGCACACACAACAGACCAGCCAACTTAAAACAGGTGCCCCTCACTTGGTCTGTACACACGCCACACACAACAGACCAGCCAACTTAAAACAGGTGCCTCTCACTTGGTCTGCACACACAACAGACCAGCCAACTTAAAACAGCCTACCAAAAAACAACAATAAATAGTTCTTTGTTTCCCTAACCAAAACTAAGTATGAGTACTACAACAAAGTTCAGTTTTATGTGTACAGAGCAAGACTTTGGCAGACTTGTCACCACACTGGAAGTCTCATCCTTAAAAATGATCAGCCTCTCTACATCTCTGCATGTGTTACAATCACGGCAGCCAAACTACCCCCATCCTTCAGACCATCAAGATTGGGCTGTGCTGGGGACACCAGCAAGTCCACCAGCAAGTCCACTATCAGCCCACACAACATTGTAAACACAATGAATGCATGCATCAAAATGGGGAGTTTGTATTATACTCCCTGTTTGGCTAGTATACTTACCATGTCAGACCATAGCATTCAACGGCAGTTAGTTTGCTCTGAAAGGCCGCATTTTTTGTGGCTAATGCAGTAATAAGACCATCACGTGACGCCCACCCTACTTCCACCAGGGAAGAAGCCGGTGTCAACTTCCTGTTCCTCATTCAACGAGGCCTATGCACAAGGTAACCCCGAGAACCATAGCGCTAGCGGGGAAGGTAGGGCGGGCATTAGAGTCTGACATGGTAAGTATACTGGCCAAATAGGGAGTATAATACAAACTCCCCATTTTGGCGTCATATACTTTACCATGTCAGACCATAGCAGAATTTAAAGGAATTGGAGGAGGGCTGAGTGCCCTAATGGTTCTTGGGGTTAGCAGTGGAATAGATATGGCTGCGTTAGCCGCAAAAGAAGTCCCTAGAACCATCAGCCCTGGTCATGCGGATATCCCTTAAATAAAAGTTCATGAAGGGATTTTCCGAACACCAGTAGGCTGCCTCCAGGAGGTGGCGCAAGGGGACAGAGTGCTGGAACGCTGTGGAAGTGGCCAGCACCCTGACCTCATGGGCCCGGGGAGATAAGACAGGGAGATCATTATACGCCTGGGCGTTGGCCGATCTGACCATCTTGGAAAGCCATCTAGAGATAGGGCTGGGAGGAGCGCCTGGGGCGCAAGTGTTCCCAGTAGCCTCGAATGGAGCTAGCTGAGAGCCTTAACGAAGAACATAGGTTGAGATAGGAAGATGCCTATCTGGATATTGGAAGGGCGAGATGGGGGAACAGAGTTGTCTGAGCACCAGGAGGCTCTGTGCGAAGCCGTCGCTAATCCAAAGGTCTTGCGAGGCCCCAGCCCCAGCGGGTATGTCTAGGACGGACTGGGCTTTGTCTGTCTGTGAGGGAGGGGCAGATGCTCGCAATTGGGCAGGCATAGTAGCCATGCGAGCCGGCGGAGCATCTGAGCATGTCCCCACGAGTGCTCACTGGAGAGGGGGAACATGGGGGAGGGACTTGAGGTCCAGAAACCAGGACTGGGTCGGCCACCACGGGGTGATGAGGCTGAGCCTGGGTCTTCCCAGTCTCGCCTTCCTGATCACCTTGCGGAGGATTGGGAATGGAGAGAAGGCGTATGTTATGCGGCCAGACCAGGGAAGGGAGAGCAACCCTGGGCCTGAACACTGTTCCCCACCGAGCTGAGGGTTAGCCTGCTGAGGGTCCCTTCCACGTGGAGGAGAGTCCCCGCTATGTGTCTCGCGCCGAGGGAGATTCCCCATGCGTGGCACCCGTGGAGGAGGGCCTCTATTCGGAGAGAGAGGCTGAGGAAGCGAGCCCCCTCCCCCCCCCCCCCCCTCCCCTTGTTGACATAACAAGGCACCGAAGTGTTGTCCTTGAACATCAGAACAAGTCGGTGCGAGACCTGGGGTTGGAAGCAGAGGAGGGCAAGGCTGACCGCTTCCAATTCCAGGACGTTGATGTGGAGATGGGCAGACTGTGCGTCCCACACTGCGTGTCCCACACTCCTGAGGTATGAGGGTTCTCCATGTGGGCGACCAGCCCGAGTTGGAGGGGTCTGTGTAGAGGTCATGGGTTGGGTTGGGAGGGAAATGGGACCCCGAGGAAGACAGTGGCGAGCCACTCTTCCGTAGCCAATTGGAAGCAAGGACCCAGGGGATGGACTGATGCCAGTTGTCAGAGGTCTGAGACCATCAACGACGGAACTCCCTTTGGAGTAGGTGCTTGGGGACCGGCCTAGGGGATGAGGGACGAGAGAGACTCCATCATCCCCAGGAGGGAGGTAAGGGTTCTGGCCGGGGTGTGGGTGGATAGGCGGAGACGGGAGAGGCGGGAGATGAGGTCCCCAATGCGGGTGGACCTCTCTTGGGTGGGGGAGACCATATGGGGAGTGTGTCGAAACTCATGCCCAGAAAGGAGGACAGCTGACTGCGGTTGAGTTCACACTTGTTGGTGACAACCCTAGTTTGGAACAGAGGCGTAGAGGATGGTTGGTGTGGGATGACACCAGGCCCAGGAGGGACCCAGGACGAGCCAGTCGTCCAGGTACACCTGGAGGCGAAAGTCCTCCTGTCTGGCCAGGGAGGCCATCTCCTTGACCACCTTCGTGAATAGGAAGGGTGCCGGGGAGAGGCGGAAGGGCCGAAGGGGAGCGGCCTGAACTGGAACCCCCAATCTTGCCAGACGAACCATAGGTATTGTCTGTGGGATGGGTGTATGAGGTTGGAGTAGAACCCCGGTTGGGATGGGGGATCTTTGTGATGGCCCCCTTTTGGAGGAGTTCTGAGACTTCCTGGCGAAGAGCCTCTGCCTAGCCTGGGGAGGGGTCGCTGGGAGGGGGGGGGGGGGGGGAGAACTATCAGAGGAGGGCGCTCGTGGGCCCAAGGCAAGTGGAGCCCCTCCTGCAGGACCGCTACTATCAATGGGCTGAGGCCCATATGTCTCACTGGTGGGCATGCCAGGATAAGCTGCCCGCCAGAGGGGCCGAGGTGGAGGGGAGGAGAGTGGGTGGATAGAGGGGTAGCGGTCTGAGTTCTCCCTACTCCAGCTCCCCCCGTAGGTGAGTACTCCAGTCACCTCCGGGGCCGTCCCTGCTGGCCGAAACGAGCGCTTGGCGGGCCGAGTGGTGCGGGATGGGGCCTGCATGGGATAGGGTGGAGTGGAGGAGCGAAGGAGGGTCTGGGAGGGCAAGGCTGCCGAGTGGGGGGGGGGGGGGGGGGGCCTGGCTGCATATGAGGCTGCCTGCTTACGCTCTTCAACTGAATGGGCGATGAAGGCAGCCGAATAGTCGCCGAAGAGCGACTGCTCCTGACCTGGACTGCACCGCAAGGCCACCCTAAGCGCTGGGGCGAGATAGCCCGTGACAGTATGGCCTCAAGCAGTTGTAGTGGCTCTTGGCTGCGCTGTCCGCCGCAGCCGAAAGGGGGTGCGAGATCCTGTTGACTAGGAGTCGCATCAAGGGGTCGCTGAACAAGCGAGATACGGTCTCAGGGTGTGTCTCAGAATACTGAACGTCTGAGGACACAGGGACCGAGTCGTCCTCCTCCGGCCAGATCTCCTCCACCCGCTGTACAGCATGTCAAAAGGACATGTCCAGCAGTGTTATGTTGGATCCCCGATCTGGATCTAAGGTCCCACTCCACCAGGTTCTTGGTAGAGATCCTGGCGGAAGTGGGAGGCCAGATGGGGGATGAACCGGCAGCCGGCCGGGGAAATGGAAATTTCCCTGGTCACCAGAGTGTCCTAGGAGAAACAGGGAGGAGATGTGGGAGATATGGGCCCGGCCGAATGGAGATCAAAATATCCTCCCTGCAGATGTTGCACAGAAATATCCTCCCTACAGATGTTGCATAGAAATATCCTTCCTACAGATGTTGCATAGAAATATTCTTCCTGCAGATGCTGCACAGAAATATCCTCCTTGCAGATGTTGCACAGAAATGTCCTCCCTACAGACGTTTCACAGAAATATCCTCCATACAGATGTTGCACAGAAATGTCCTCCCCACTGATGCTGCATAGAAATACCCTCCCTGCAGATGTTCAGAAATGTCCTCCCTACAGATGTTTCACAGAAATATCCTCCCTACAGATGTTGCACAGAAATGTCCTCCCCACAGATGCTGCATAGAAATATCCTCCCTGCAGATGTTGCACAGTAATATCCTCCCCACAGAGGCTGCACAGAAATATCCTCCCTGCAGATGCTGAATAAACCTATTCTTCCAGTAGATTTTGCACATATATTTCTTCCTTAAGGATGTTGTATTGAAACTCCTCCCTGCAGATATTGCAGCAATAAAACTACCTGCAGACGTTGCTAAGAAATACTCTACCAATTGATACTGCACAAAAAACATCCTCCAGCATATGTTCTAAGAAATATCCTCCTTACAGATGTTACATGGAAATATTCCTATGGATGTACATAGAAATATCCTCCTTACAGATGTTACATGGAAATATCATTCTACAGGTGTACATAGAAATTCCTCCTTACTGATGTTACATGTAATATATAATTCCTACAGATGTACACAGAATTATCCTTCTTACAGATGTTGCATGAAAATACTTCTACAGATACACATAGACATATCTATCTGCAGATGTGCTCAATAATATCCTCCCTACAGATGTCTGTAGAAATATCCTACCTTCAGATGTTGCCTCAAAATAGCTTCACTGAAGATGCTGCATAGAAATATCCTCTCGCAGAAGTGCATCAAAAATATTATTTCAACGAGTGCCTACAATATTGTTAGACTATATTGTATTAACTCAATGCAGACGCAGCTTTCTGCCACAACCGCGACTCGCTGTGACGCACTATTTTGGGTATTTTTACAAAAAATATACAGACAGAACCAAACCGAATACAACAATAATTATTATGTTTTTGAAAACTTCAAAATCATGTTCTTTTAGAAAAAAAATACTACAGTTTTGTGCTCAGTACACACTTCACTCACCACTGGTTTGAACAGTGTAGGAGATAAGATAATGTTGCTTATAGCCCAGCTGACCGCAAGGGGCCACATCAGGGCTGTCACAACGTTAAAATCAACTCACAAGTCATTTAAAAAAAAAAAAAAAAAAAAAAAAAAAAAACCCACACCTTTCACACATCTCTTTAAATGACATCGTCTAGAAACGCACCAGAAACTTCGTTAAAAATCTTTCATCCGTAAAATCTTAAATCAGATGAAAAATGTCAATCTCTCTCAAAAACTCAAAGATCACGTCAGGCGGGACATCTCTGAACAGGATTTTCATGGACTCTGCTGTAAAATGTTTGTGTCTCACATCGTGCAAGTCCCAACACTCTAAAAGAATATGTTTCATTGTGAGTGGCACATGACATGGAATGCACCACGGCACTTCTTCATTCTTTAAAAGGTACGAATGGGTAAAATACAAATGGCCAGTGTGCAGCCGGCACAGAACTGTTTCTTCTTTATGACCACCAGACGTAGATGGGAGGAACTCCTTAAGGTTTGGACGGATCTGAAAGAGTTTGTTATCCGTCTGTGTGTTCCAATCCTCCTGCCAGAGGTCTCTCACATAATCGTTAATTTTGGGTTTCAGATCTGAGCAAGGGATATAAATATTGGACAATTTCTCTCTTGTGGCATTCTTGGCTAAACGATCAACCATTTCGTTACCTCCGATGCCAACATGACCAGGAACCCAAGCGAGAATAATGTTGTAACCATCCGCTTTCAACTTGCTAAAAAGTTCAAAGAAATGTAAAAGTTCTGGATGCTGAAGGTTGCGGCCAGCTATGGCCTCCAAAGCTGACAGCGAATCCGACAGAACCAGAAAGTCCCTCTTGGTAGATTGTGAAATTATTTTCAATGCCAGAACCAGAGCAGTAAGTTCAGCAGAATAGACAGAGGCATCTGGAGGTATATGTTTTAACAGTATCTGAGAAGGAGCACCAGGGCAATAGGCTGCACAGGCCACTCCATCCTCAGACTTGGAACCGTCAGTGAAAATTTTCTGACAGGATGGAAATTTTGAACAGAGGTCAGCATACAATGCCTTGTATGCCTGAGAGCTGGTGGACTCTTCACGAAAAGCTGCGAGATCAAAACGAATCTCTGGTGTGAAAAAGGTCCATGGAGGCTGATCCGGAAACTTGGAAAAATCAGACACAACTCCTAGGTCTAGACCTGCATTCCGCGCGTGAGGCTGCATACGAACACCAAACGGCGGAATACAGTTAGGGTTGTTTTCGAATTTGTTTTGAAACTGGGGGTCAAAGACACAGTCATAGGCAGGATTCTGCGGTTCTGAGAACAGTCTGATATAGTAATTTAGAGACATTTTCAGCCTGCGGTTGGACAGTGAGGGTTCACCTGCCTCTGCGTACAGGCTGTACACAGGGGTGGTGCGGAATGCTCCAAGACAGAGACGAAGCCCTTGATGGTGGATAGGGTCCAAGAGTTTCAGATAAGAGGGTCTTGCAGAGCCGTACACAGCACAACCATAGTCCAGTTTGGAGCGGACCAGGGCTCTGTAGAGATGCAGCAAAGTTTTCTTATCAGCGCCCCAGTCAGTGTGCGCTACGACCCGCAGAATATTCAGAGCTTTCTGGCAAGAGGTTTTGAGATTTTTAATGTGGCTGAGAAAGTTGAGTTTTTGATCAAAAATAACTCCTAGGAATTTGGCTTCTTTTACAGCTGGAATGGTGGACTTGTCCAGACGAATTTCAGGATCAACAAAAAATTGACGAAAATTGTGAAAATGGACTGACTGAGTTTTGGTACGTGAGAAGGTAAACCCGTTTTCCTCGGCCCACTGCTGGATCTTGTTGACACAAAGTTGGAGTCGACGCTGTACGCTGGCGTAAGAAGCTCCAACTGCGTACAGCGCAAAATCGTCAACAAACAGAGAGGACTCAGAGCCCTGGCTTACCGATTTTACAATGTCGTTAATTTTAATGCTGAAAAGGGCAGGAGAAAGGATGCTCCCCTGAGGTACACCCAACTCCTGCCCATGGATGTCAGAGAGTGCGGTGCCAACACGCACCTGGAACTGTCGATCAGCCAAAAAGTTCTGTATAAACAGAGGCAGGTGACCACGGAAACCAAGTCTGTGCAAGTCCAGAAGAATTCCTGATTTCCATGTGGTGTCATACGCTTTTTCGAGGTCGAAAAGGATAGCGACCACATGCTGTTTATTGACAAAGGCATTGAGGATGGTGGTTTCCAGACGGATTAGATGGTCGACTGTCGAGTGGTATTTCCGGAAACCGCACTGTTGACTGGCCAAAAGGCCATCGGTTTCCAGCTTCCACATCAGACGGGAGTTGACCATCTTTTCCATCAACTTACAGAGGCAGCTAGTCAGAGCTATTGGACGATAGTTGGAAGGGTTGGTAAGGTCCTTTCCAGGCTTTGGAATTGGAATGATCAGGGCTTTCCGCCAGGAGGGCGGAAAGTACCCTGTGGTCCAGATATGGTTGTATACTTTAAGAAGAGTCTGGAGACAGCTTTCTGGAAAATGCTTCAAAACCTGATAATGAATATCATCCAGACCAGGGGCAGAATCAGTGCAGGTTTGTAAAGCTGTTTTCAGTTCATTGATTGAAAAAGGGAGATTGTAGGCTTCAGAGTTGTCTGATGTGAAATTGTATAAAGATTTCTCTCTGAGTTGTTTGTTTTTTAAAAAGGCTGCAGATTTATTTGAAGATGAGGAGTTCTGTTGGATGGTGGAGGCCAACAGATTGGCAACAGCTTCTTTGTCAGTGATCAGAGCATCGGCAAGTTTCAAGTGATGAATGGAGGGGTTGGTGTTTTTCCCTTTGATTTTTCTGATGATGTTCCAGACTTTTTTCTTTGAAGTTTTTGACGTCAGCCCGGAGCAAAAGTTTCTCCAAGACTGACGTTTACTGATTTTGAAAGTGTGTCTCGATTTGGCGCGGAGTTTCTGATGGGCTCGAGCGTTGGGACCTGAAGGTCGTTGGTATACCCGACGCTGAGCCCGTTTGCGAACTTTTGAAATTTGTTGGCAGTCAGAATTAAACCAGGGTGTTTTGGGCATTTGGAGTTTATTGGAAGACATTGGAATACAGGTTTTAGCACACTTTATCACAGTGTTAGTCAGAGATTCAGCTGGGTCTGGACTCTGAAGAAAATCAGTGTCCTGGAATTCTTTCAAAATATTGGTGGCAAAAAGATTCCAGTTGGCCTTCTCATAATTAAGATGTTGTGAGACAGAGATGTTTTCAGTTAATAAGGGTTTTAAAAGAACAGGGAAATGGTCACTTCCGTGCAGATCGTCATGGACAGACCACTCATAGTCCAGGACCAGCGAGGGGTCACAAATCGACAAGTCTAAACACGAAAGTGAACCTGTGGAAGAGTGGAGGTAAGTTGGAGCTCCATCGTTCAGACAACACAAATCAAAGTCTGAAAGGACATCCTCAAGAAGCAGACCTCTGGATGACGAACTGACACTACCCCAAAGAGGATTGTGACCATTAAAGTCACCCAACAGCAAAAAAGGTCGAGGAAGTTCTCCAATCAGACTGACAAGGTCCTGACGACAAACCGGGACAGAAGGTGGCTAATACAGTGAGCAGATTGTAACAGTCTTGTGGAGAGTGACTCTCGCAGCTACAGCCTGAAGGGAGGTAGTCAGAGCGACAGGACTAAACAGCAAAGTTTTGTGTAAAAGAAGGGCAACACCGCCTGACAGTCCCAATGTGGATGGTTGTGCAGGTTTAGAAAGAATATTAAAGCCAGAAAGAGTGAAGGTCTTCTGGCTTTGAATTTTAGTTTCCTGAAGAGCTACGACGGAAGGTTTTACAGTTTGACACAGAAGTTGCAGCTCCTCAAAATTTGAATTTAGGCCACGGATATTCCAATGGATTAGTTTACTACTATCCATGGTGCAGAGGATGAACAGGAGAGAAGTCAGGTCATCTCCTCGTCATCGTCTGCGTTCAGTGGAGCAAATTTATTGCTTAGTTTCACTGGACTGTTTGGGTCTTCAGACCTGCTGGCAGACTTGCCCACAGGTGAAGAAGGTCTGGATTTTGGAGATGGTGGAGGTTTCTTCCTCATCTCCACCATCTCCACACTTGGTTGAACTCCCTTGCCCGCACGGGCACTGCTCGAGGAAGTTCGAGGCGGGAGGGTTGGCTTTTTCATCTGCCCAGCAGCAGATGGAGTAGACTGCTGGGCAGTCTGAGGGGTGGCGGATTTTTTGCCTCCACCAGGGGCACCTACTTTGGGTTGGGAGGCGGTGGACTTGCTTCCACCAGAGCTTAACGGTCTTTCCTGCAATGTCTTGGTGAAAGTAAAATTGTCAGTCTGGCAGCAGACTGAACGGGTGGAAACTTTCTTTATAACGGAAGCATAAGAAGACACTGTTGACGTCTGACTGCCAACAACCTGTTTGCGGGCCTCAAAAAACGAAATTTTCTTTTCGGTCTTCACTCTTTGGATGGTGGACTCCTGAACCCAAACAGGGCAGTTGCGTGAAGAGGAGGGGTGGTCGCCACCGCAGTTCGCACAATGAGCCGGGTCTTTACATGGCCCATCATGGGTTGCCTTGCAACAAACACCACACACCTCCTGCCCAGAACAGCGGTCTCTGACATGTCCAAACTTCTGGCATTTGAAACACCTCAATGGGGATGGGACATACAGTTGGACACGTACATTTAAGTACCCGACTTTAATGACAGGAGGCAGCACAGGGTTGCAGAATGTCAGAAAGAGGGTGTTGGTGGGCACTCTTTCTGCACCTTTTTTGACTGTCACCCTATAACCTCTGTCACACCTTGGGACGCAAGTTCTGTCTTGATCTCCGCTTCCGAGACACCTTTCAAATCCGGGCACCGAATAACCCCTTTGGTTGAATTTAACTGCTTATGGGGGGTCACCCGGATCTCTCTGTCCACGAGTTTTGTTGCCCTCAGCAGCTGCTCCGATTGCCTCTTTGATCTGCACTGGACGAGGAAAGTGCCATTCCGTAGCCTTTTCACTGACTGAGGGTCACCTGCTAGACCCTGAAAGCCCTTCTGAATAGCAAAAGGACTCAGAGCAGAAATAGGCTTTTCCTGCTCTGTCCCTTCAACCACAAGCCAGGAAGCCCAAAAACCTGTCATCTGTCTCGTCTCCATATCCGAGTCACTGTCGGAATCGTTATGACTAGAAATGGGGTCCACTGCCTTCCTCTTCTTTATGGGGGGTGTGATTTTGGATAAAGCCATGATTTATGTTTAGAAATTTCATCTCTCCCTTACCCACCCACCATGGAGTCCAACTAAGGGGCCAGGGCCAAGAACTCATTGTCTTGACCCCTTCCAGGTTTCAGGAGAGATATACGACAAACAGAAGCCTACTGACCCTATCCCCCCTGATCATGCCCAACTCCCGGGAACAGAGAGCTGAGCACTGCAGGGGTTACCTTGGCCAGTCGGAGAACTGCCTGTCTTGACCCAGCCCCACGAAGGGGAAGCCGATTGATACACCCGGGCCAGAGTGTACCTCCTGTCTAGGAGAGGTCCGAGCCAAAGTGATGTGTTGAGGGCGTTGGCCCTCTCAATCACCAGGATCTCATCCCCCTCCGTCACAGGTCGCACCGCACGGCGAACGCGGCGGATCTTAAGAAGACCACAGAGAGAAAAAGAGTGTGCAAAAGAAGGCTTGAAAGGGAGACGAAGAAAGAAAAGAACCGTTAAGAAAGGCAGAAGACAGAATAGGAAAAAGGTGGGTTACTATTTGTCTGGGCCCTCACTCCTAACCTTTCTGACATGGGAGACCCTACCAGGGGCATCAATTCCTACCACGTAATGCTTGGCCAGTCAGCAGCTTGGCTATACAGGCCTAGAAGCACTGACAACAACTAACCATCTAGTCGAGTATTGATGCCCCCGTCAGCAAAGCCTAAAAGATCACTGGACCACGCAAGCCCTCCGACCACGGCAAGGTTGCAACCCCCGGAGGGAAACAGTGTAGGAAAACAGCTATCAGCAAAACCTTTTTCTCCACGTAGGTATGGATGAAAAATCAATATGAGTAAACACAATGTGTAGTAAACACATAAAAACAATGTATCTGTCACACACACACACACACACCTGTGTGCATGGTCCAGACTTCAAACAGAGTGCTGCTGTCACATATTTGAAGAAAAAATGCAAAAATTTCATCATCATTTGGTATGTGCAACTCACCATCAGTACTCATATCCTCTCTGTCTGATTCGGCAAGTTCGGAAAACAGTTCGGAAAAGTTCGACAAGTTCGGAAAACAGCTCCAGTTCTTCATTTGATCCTTCTTCCATTATTCTTTCAATTACTTCTTGAAATAAGATGTTTCTGTTCGCTACCACTCGCTGACGCTTTGGTGCCCACAACATGACGAACACGGGCAGCCAGAGTTATCTCCAGCTATCCCATAATATGAGCAAAAAAGTAGAATTAAACACGAGATATACACCAAGGGAGAGTACCACCTAATAGAGGAAATCCTCAGCTTTCTGTAGATACCAAGATTGTTTCCCTTAGACTGCACAGCTACATGTGAAAATTCGAGTAAATCGTCGATCACCTGGCGGGCGACGTGTCAGTGCCAAGCACTCGACCTGTCACCCGCCAGGTGATCGATGAGGCGCCAGTGAGTTCATATACCAAAGAAGGCAATGCATTTTCAAACTGTCCCCGAAGAATATGGTTTTCTACACAATGTGAACAAAGTACAAAAGTCTGCTCTGATTTTCTACTGTGGTGTTACATTGCTGCTGCATAAAGATGGTCGTAGGCAGAGCTTGCAGGCGTTAGCTTGAACTTGCAGTCTTGGAACTGATGGATCTGAACAAAGTGAGCGTAAATTGACTCACAACACACTTCTTGTAACTCCCTCTGATTTGAAACTGCTTATGTATTCTACATTATATCCTATTTTTTCAATTTATAGCTTTAAGGACACTTGACTACCAATCAAAACAAAAACCACTATTTATACTATACATATATCCTAAATTCATAGTAATGTAAATCTTGATATAAAGCACATGAAAACAATCAGCACAAACATTCAATGCATACAAATATTGAAAGTAAAGTACAGCGGCACTAAAACACACTTGTTAACAAATGCCTCAGCACTCAGTTCTCACCTAGACAGTACATGCGCCACGTGACAGGAGGAGCGGAGAATGTGGCGAACACGTCGTCGGTGCAGGTGAAGCGGGTTGGGATAGGGGCAGTGATGGACTGACCTCGGCACTGACCCCACATCAGAACCTTGCCAGTTTGGGTCAAGGCTGCCGACACGTGGGAGTAATGGGTGGCTGCCACCTCAATGCACCTGCCCACAGCATGTTGGGCACTGAACACTGCACTTGGTAGTTTCGGGAAAGGGGAGGAGTGGGTGAGGATGATGGAGGGGGGGTGTATATATGTGTGGGGAGGGGGAGAGGGCACAGAGCAGTGGTGAGTGGGAGAGGTGTGGAATAAGGGAGTTGAAAGTACACATTTCTCACAAACTATCTGAACTAACAGGCAGTTTATTTGTTTTATGTATATTATACTCTATGCACGCAAGTCAAAACCTTTTTATTTTCACTTGTCTAACCACAATAACTACAACCTGTTACTAGTTAAGAAGACATGTCCTGCAAAACTATTATCAGCAAAGGAGACATTCCCCCTACAACCTGATGTTATTTAATGAAACATTCCCTCTACAACCTGTTATCACCCAATGAAACATTCCCTCTACAACCTGTTATCACCCAATGAAACATTCCCCTACAACCTCTTATTACCCAATAAGACATATCCTCCAGAACCTGTTATTACGCAATGACATACCCTCCAGAACCTGTTATTACCCAATAAGACATACCCTCCACAACCTGTTATTACCCAATAAGTTATACCATCCAAAACCTGTTATTACCCAATAAGACATACCCTCCTCAACCTGTTATTACCCAATAAGACATACCCTCCTCAACTTGTTATTACCCAATAAGACATACCCTCTTCAACCTGCTATTACCCAATACGACATACTCTCCTCAACCTGTTATTACCCAATAAGACATACCCTCCTCAACCTGTTATTACGCAATGACATACCCTCCACAAACTGTTATTACCCAATAAGACATACCCTCAAGCTGTTATTACACAATAAGACATACCCTCCTCAACCTGTTATTACCCAATAAGACATACCCTCCTCAACTTGTTATTACCCAATAAGACATACCCTCTTCAACCTGCTATAACCCAATACGACATACCCTCCTCAACCTGTTATTACCCAATAAGACATACCCTCCACAACCTGTTATTACGCAATGACATATCCTCCACAAACTGTTATTACCCAGTAAGACATACCCTCAAGCTGTTATTACACAATGACATACCATCCACAACCTGTTATTACCCAATAAGATATACCCTCCTCAACCTGTTATTACCCAATAGGACATACCCTCCTCAACCTGTTATTACCCAGATATACCCTCCTCAACCTGTTATTACCCAATAAGACATCTCCACAACCTGTTACTACCCAATAAGACATACCCTCCACAACCTGTTATTACCCAATAAGACATACCCTCCTCAACCTGCTATTACCCAGATATACCCTCCACAACATGTAATCACCCAATAACATATACCCTCCACAACGTGTTATCACCCAATAAGACATACCTTCCACAACGTGTTATCACCCAATAAGACATACCCTCAACAACCTGTTATCACCCAATAAGACATACCCTCAACAACCTGTTATTACCCAATAAGACATACTGTCAACAACCTGTTATTACCCAATAAGACATGCCCTTTACAACCTGTTATTATCCAATAAGACATACCCTCCACAACCTATTATTACCCAATAAAACATGCCCTCTACAACCTGTTATTACCAATAAGACATGCCCTCCTCAACCTGTCATTACCCAATAAGACATACCCTCCTCAACCTGTTATTACCCAATAAGACATACCTTCCACAACCTGTTATTACCCAATAAGACATACCTTCCACAACCTGTTATTACCCAATAAGACATACCTTCCACAACCTGTTACTACTCAATAAGACATACCCTCCTCAACCTGTTATTACCCAGTAAGACATACCCTCCTCAACCTGTCATTACCCAGACATACCCTCCTCAACCTGTTATTACCCAATAAAACATATCCTCAACAACCTGTTATTACCCGGACATACCCTCCACAACATGTTATTACCAAATAAGACATGCCCTCTACAACCTGTTATTACCCAATTAGACATACCTTCCACAGCATGTTATTACCCAGATATACCCTCCTCAACCTGTTACTACTCAATAAGACATACCCTCCACAACCTGTTATTACCCAATAAGACATACCCTCCTCAACTTGTCATTACCCAGACATACCCTCCTCAACCTGTTATTACCAAATAAGACACACCCTCCTCAACCTGTCATTACTCGGACATACCCTCCTCAACCTGTTATTACCCAATAAGACGTACCTTCATACTCAGATGGAGTCAGTGTGTAAAGACAAGTGAGACAAATGGATGTGGATGCCGGTGTTCACGCCCTGTCTCCCTGGATACATGTGCAACCTCAGCTGTTCCTCCATCCATTTCTGTGCCCCAGTATTCATCAGTATGTCCTGTACCCTCTCCCCTTGACAGGCACTTCACGGAGATATGCCCTCTCCCCTTGACAGGCACTTCACGGAGATATATCCTCTCCCATTGACAGACACTTAACAGAGATATGCCATCTCCCCTTGACAGACAATTCACAGAGATATGCCCTCTCCCCTTGACAGGCACTTCACAGATACCCCTACTCCCTTGACAGGCACTTCACAGAGATATGCCCTCTCCCCTTGATAGGCATTTCATAGATATGTCCTCTGCCCTCTCCCCTTGACAGACACTTCACAGAAATATGTCCTCTGCCTTCTCTCCTTGACAGACACTTCACAGAGATATAACCTCTGCCACTGATAGACACCTCATAGAGATATGCCCTCTGCCCTCTCCCCTAGACAGACACTCCACAGAGATATGCCCTCTGCCATTGATAGACACTTCAGAGATATGCCCTCTGCCCTCTCCCCTTGACAGACACTTTACAGAGATATGCCCTCTGCCCTCTCCCCTTGACAGGCACTTTACAGAGATATCCCCTCTGCCCTTGATAGACACTTTACAGAAATATGCAGGGTTCCTTCCCACAGATGTGACCAAACAAAATTTCATACTTTTTCCAGACTTTTCCCAGGGCTTTTCATAATTTTTCCAGACCCCAGAATGTGTGTGTGTGTGTGTGTGTGTGTGTGTGTGTGTGTGTGTGTGTGTGTGTGTGTGCACCTCTGTATGTGACAGTGTGTGTGTGTGTGTGTGTGTGTGTGTGTGTGTGTGTGTGTGTGTGTGCGTGTGTGTGTGTGTGAGAGAGAGAGATATGGTCAGGTCAGGTCAGGTCAGGTCAGGTCAGGTAATTAGGACACTAGGCCTTGTGGCCTCTCAACTGTCCTTTCATTCTAATTTGGATGTTCAACATGGCTGAGTACTTACAAGCCAATGTGCTCTCTATTCAATTTCGTATTCAAATTTTGAAATTTTTGGATAAGAGAGAGAGAGAGAGAGAGAGAGAGAGAGAGAGAGAGAGAGAGAGAGATTGATTGATTGATTGATTGATCTTTAATACACAAGGATGGAGATTTTAGGCCAAAGCCTAGTCTTACAATCTGTCCTTGTCATACATTATTTCAGCACATATCATTCATACTGACAATTCAACATAACAACATGGTAATCTAATTCTACAATGATAAGCAAACAATTCATAGAGAGAGTGCGTTAGAGACAGTGTGTGTGTGTGTGTGTGTGTGTGTGTGTGTGTGTGTGTGTGTGTGTGTGTGTGTGTGGTTCATATGTATGTGTTTAAAAATAGGCCAGTGTATCGCCCTTGGGCCCTTTGATTTTCTCTACCCCCCACCCCCACCTTATTCAATGCATGATCGCATCCCATACTGAAGTAAAAAAAAAAAAAAATCAACCGTTTCTTCAATGTAGAACTCATCTTTCACAATCCTTGGGCCGAAAATAATCAGTCACGGTCATTGTTGGAGTCCGAGTCGTTTTGTCTGAAAGCTGCATCATTTCTTGATGTTTCTTGCCTGCCATGTGGCTTTTTAGAGCAGCTTTGCCCATGTTCCCGATGTCGAAGTCTTTCTCGCACAGCAGGCACCATGCTTTTGTCTTGCATCCATCAGAAGCAGGAGCAATCCATTTGCGATAATTTGTATTGTCTAGCCAGGCTAGGCTAAACACACATTTTCCCATGTTTTCTCTAATACTTTGACGCTATTTTCCCTCGCAGCGCTGTTGATTCGAAAGGAAGTTAAGCAATGGTACCAACTGCGCATGCGCAATGCTTTTCACAGTAAAGGGGAGCTACTCTGCAGAAAAAAATGTACTCTGCTAAACCTCCGGCCAGAGAAAATCTGAAAACCGCGATCACTGTGCGTGATTTAATTTGTTTTTATTCCTATTTCAATGTTTTTGTAAAGAAACTTAGAGTGAAATTCGACATCATGAAAAAGTTTGCACAGGTTTTACAAAATTCCAGGACTTTTCCAGACCCATGGCCACAAATTACAAAATTCCAAGACTTTTCCAGCCCTGGAAATGATTTTTTCATTTTTCCATACTTTTTCTACACTTCCTCTGCCCTCTTCCCTTGACAGACACTTAACAGAGATATGCCTTCTTCCTTTGACAGACACTTTACACAGATATGCCCTCTGCCCTTAACAGACACTTTACAGAGATATGCCCTCTCCCCTTGACAGGCACTTCACAGAGATATGCCCTCTTCCCTTGACAGGCACTTCACAGATACCCCTTCTCCCTTGACAGGCACTTCATAGAGATATGCCCTCTCCCCTTGATAGGCACTTCATAGAGATATGCCCTCTGCCCTCTCCCCTCGATAGGCACCTCATAGAGATATGTCCTCTGCCCTCTCCCCTTGACAGACACTTCACAGAGATATGCCCTCTGCCTTCTCCCCTTGACAGACACTTCACAGAGATATGCCCTCTGCCACTGATAGACACCTCACAGAGATATGCCCTCTGCCCTCTCCCCTTGACAGACACTTTACAGAGAGAGATGTTCACTCGATGTCGAGAGGACGTGTTTTTGCGAGCTCTGTGTTTGCCTTCTAATTTTCTTGGCAGTGTTGCGTCTAGTGCGCTTTTATAGTGTGTGCTGCCTAGCTGATGCCACAGTCTTGCAGGATGTGAAGTTTGGTGGTGATTGGTGGTGGGATTTTCTAGTTTTGGTGAATTTTGTATTTTGGTGTTTTGTTGATTCCGACGCTTTTGTGTGTGTGCGCGTGTTTTTTGTTTGTTTGTTTTTTTTCATTGGGTACGCCTTGAACAGGTTTGTGTTCTGCTTTTCCATTTACACGTGCAGCTTGTGCTGAAAAATGTTACTCCAACCCAACGAATTCAGCCATTTTCTTCGTGTTTTTTGTTTTGTTTTGTTTTGTTTTTTTTGTCCCCCCCCCCCCACCCCCACCCCCTTTCAGCACCCTCCTTTTTTTGTTTTTGTGGGGTTTTTTTTCTTCTTTTCTTTTTCTTTTCTTTTCTTTTTTCTAAAATGGCTGTCTCACAGCGAATGGAGCCTGTTTTTTTCAAGCATAAAGACTTACCTTTTGTTGATAAGACTATGAACTCAAGTGAAGATAGTTTTTCTGATTTAGACGTTTGTCTGGCTGCCGAAAGAGTGTGCGGCAAAGAAACAGTATATGGTGCTCAGTGCATCAAAGGTCTCTGGAGGATCTACCCCTTGACTCGAGCTGCTAGAACTCAACTTTTGATTGAGGGGATTGTTATAAATGGATGTACTGTGTCTCTTTTTGACAAGAATCCATTCATTTTGAGAGGGAGCAATGGTGTTGAAGTTCCCGCTACAAAACTGTTTATTTCAGATCTTCCAGTCTCAGTATCGAATGACGATATAGAGAGTGCCCTTGTCAGACTGAGATGTGTTCTTAGATCTTCTCTCCTAATGGAGAAAATCAGGGACAGAGACGGAAAGTTAACCCGTTTTGTTACAGGTCGACGCTTTGTGTTCATTAACCTTCCATTAGTACCACTGGACAGGTTTGTAAAGGTGGGTAGTTTCACTGCTCGCCTCTACCACAAGGAACAGCCCAAGGTGTCACGGAGCCCTGTGTGCTCTAACTGCTTGCAGTCAGGACACCACCGACACCAGTGTCAAAATCTGGTGACTTGCAGGGACTGCCTGCAGAGTGGCCACAAGCGTGGTGATCCGGCCTGTGGCACTTTCCCTGTCCCCCAGGTGAGTGGACCTATCTCTGAAGCAGAGGCATGTGCTCAGATTGAGCATACAGAAGAGGTAAGGCTCACGGATGAGAACCAGCAGTCAGGAGACGAACAGGTAGGGGCAAATTTGTTTGAGGATGGGGTAGATGTTTTTGAAGACTCTCTAACAGATGTGGTTCCCGAAACTCAAACTGATAAAATTGACAAGGGCAAAGATTCGTCTACACCTTCACCGCGGAAAAATATCCGGCAATACAGTGCGCGTGGGAAGGACCAGCGTTCACACAGCGCCGGTGGCAAGTGACAGAGGTCAGGTGACGAGGATTCACCTAGCCAGCGGCGTGACGGGCCAAAGGCTAAAATGCTCACCTGTTCGCGGCCCTCACCTGACCGCTCCGTGTCGAGTGGGCAAAGTAATGGTGGGGGAGATGGTGGGTGAATCTTCACCGAGTGTGACGGTTTGACCTGACAGAGACGGCTTACGCGCGTTACACGGACTTTGTTTACGGGTTTGCGTTTGGATTTGAAAATGGCTTGGATTACGGACTTTCCTTATGGCTTGTGATTCTGGATTGACTGTTTTTTCATTAAATTCACGGGGTTTGCGTTCGTGTTGGAAAAGAAAATCAATATTTAAATACTTGAAAGAGACAAAGTATGATGTAATTTGCTTGCAAGAAACACATATCACTGATGATGTTTATGGGCAATGGAAAAAAGAATGGGGCAAAGGTGAATTATTATATAATAGTTATACTTCACATAGTTGTGGTCAAGTTGTTTTATTTCGGCACAATGTGGTTGATAATTACAAGATAGTATACAATTCAAGACGAATTTTGGCCACTGAAATAGAAATTCAGCATAAAAAAGTGGTCATTGTGAATGTATATGCTCCAAATAATGACAATGAAAAGAATACTTTCTTTGATGAACTGGGAGATGTTATCTCTAATGTTGAGTCAGAGCATTTGTTAATTGGGGGGGGATTTCAACTGCGTATTAGATAACGATTCAGATATCATCTCTGGAGAAAAACATGCAGAGAGCACAGTAAAGAAATTCAATGATTTAATAAAAAGCCATGACCTGTATGATACCTGGAGACTGTTTCATCCAGATGAAAAGGAATTTACATGGCATAAAACTTCTCCTTTTATTGCACGTCGATTGGATTATTTCATATCAAATGATAATTTGTTTGACAAAACAATAGACTGTAATATTCATTCTATCCCATTCATAGATCACAGAGGTTGCTCCATCAAATTGAAATTCTCAAGCTTTGAGAGGGGACCTGGGCTGTGGAAGTTCAACAACTCATTGTTGAATGACTTAAACTATGTCACACAGATGAATAGTTTGATAGATGATTATGCATCTCATATGGACGAAAACGTCGATTTTCAAATGGAGATTAAGAGTTTTACAATAATTTATGCTAAAGGTAAGAGCATCGACAGAAGGAATAAGTTAGTAGAAATACAATGTAAGTTAAATGACATAGATATTAAGATTGCAAAAAAACCTAATAATATTCATTATCAAAATCAGCGACAGCACTTAATGCAAGAATTAGAATTATTGGAAACTTATAAAGCACGTGCAGCGCAGGTAAGATCTAGAATGAAATGGATTGAAGTGGGGGAAAAGAACACAAAATATTTTCTAAACTTGGAAAAATCAAGAGCAAATTCAAAGATAATAGAACTTTGTGATGAAAATGGTAGATCAATTACACAACAGTCAGAAATAATGAAAATGCAGCGAGACTATTATTCGAAGTTGTACAAGAAAAAGGTAAGAGCAGGAAACATGGAACAAATGGTAGATAACTTTATATCTGATACCTCAGTACCACAGCTTTCTGACTCTCAGAAGGATAGTTGTGAAGGCAATTTGACAGAGAATGAACTGCTATTGGCTCTTAAAGCCCTCAAAAATGGTTCTTCGCCAAGAAGTGATGGGCTTACAACAGAATTTTAAAAAGTATTTTGGTGTCATATAAAAAGTTTGTTAACATCATCATTTAACTCTGCATTTGAAAAAGGGACGCTTTCTCCTTCTCAGAGAAAAGCAGTCATTACATTAATTCACAAAGGCAAAGATCTACCTAGAATTGTTTTAAAAAACTGGAGACCAATTTCGTTAACAAATAGCAATTACAAGCTTTTGTCTAAATGTTTGGCAAATCGTTTATGTCAAGTAATTAGAGATTTAGTAAGTGAAGATCAGGTTGGGTATATAAAGGGACGTCGAGCAGCTATGCTATTGAGACTAATTGATGATGTTATTGATCATCTAAATGTAGAAAATATTCCTGGTTTGCTTTTAAGTATTGATTATACACAAGCTTTTGATAGTATATCTAAAGACTTCATGGTAACAGCTCTCAAAAAGTATGGGTTTGGGGAAGAATTCATTAGATGGTTTCAAGTATTAATCGCTGATATTCGTAGTTGTGTTTTGTATAGTGGCTGGACATCAGAGTATTTTGCGGTTGAAACAGGAATCCGACAAGGATGTCCTTTTTCTCCCTTAGTATTTGTGTTGGCTATAGAACTGCTAGCAATAAAGATAAAAGACTGTAGAAACATTAGAGGAATTGATTTAGGGGGTTCAAGAGATACGCTTGTTAATGTAATCAAAATTGCGCTTTATGCAGATGATGTTACTTTATTTTTGACAGATCAGCATGACATGATGCAAGCATTAGACATACTCAATGATTTTTCTTTGTTTTCTGGTTTGGTTATAAATAAAAATAAATCAGCAGCTATGTGGCTAGGTAGTGGAAAGCATAGTGCAGACAGTTTTATGGCTTTACGTGGAAAAATAAACTAAAGATTCTGGGTATTTATTATGAGAATGATAAACCGGCATCTTTAGTTGAGGACAACTGGTTGCAAAGAATAGAAACTATTCAGAGAATTATTCACGCCTGGGAAAAAAGAGATCTTAGAATAATGGGTAAAATATATATTATTAAAACATTTCTTATTTCACACATGGTCTATGTTATGCAAACATTTGTTATTCCTGATAAGATCTTATCAGATATCAATCGCATGCTTTTTAGATTTCTCTGGCGTAAAAAACATTGTAATCGAAAGGCATTTGAAAAAGTTAAAAGAAACGTAATGTGCAGTGAACATGAAAAAGGAGGACTGAAAATGATAAATTTAAGACAGATGCAATCTGCTTTTCTCCTGTCATGGGTTGTAAAAATTTGTAAGGCCACAAACAATGAAAGATGGACTATAATTCCGAGAAAAATATTTCTACCCTTTGGTGACAATGTCACGTGTTTTTATGCAAATGCACTTTTCAAAGGTTTAGACAAGATACATTCACATTTTTGGAAAATTACTCTGAAAACATGGCTAGATCTTAATAAACATGAAGATGTCTCACCCTTTCCCTCTTTACTGTGGAATAACCAATACATAAAATATCGAGGAAATGTCCTTTTCTTCCCTGACTGGATAAAGGGCAAAATACTAAATGTTAGTGACATGTATGGTCCAAATGGAATGCTTTCATACCAGGATGTGGTTAACAAGATAGGAACCTCCCCTGCAAGGATCTTAGTGTATAACGTAGTGTCAGCGGCCACACATATTTTTAATACTAGGGTTAGTGAACAAGATAGATATGATACAGATTTTTCAGAACCACCTCTTTTCTGTAACAAAAAGCATATATCTTGCAAGGATTTCCGTGTGACTTTGTGTTCCCTCAGTTACACGGAACCATGTGCAGCCCGTTTTTGGTCTAATAAATATGGACTGGAGTTAAATGAAAATGTATGGAAGATACCCCGCTTGTGCACAAAAGAAACCACACTGAGAGTTTTACAATGGAAAATTTTACAAAATATATACCCGACTAATATAATGCTATGCAAAATGAAAGTTAGGGATAATCGAAATTGTTCATATTGCAATGATGAAATTGATTACATTGAACATTTCTTTTTTCACTGTCATAAGGTTAATTCGTTTTGGAAATTTGTCAGTCAATACATATTAGCTGTATACAACACAAGAATTGTGTTTTCTGAAGAAACTGTGCTCTTTGGAATTCTTAGACAAGAAAATATTGACAGTCATATACTACTGAAATAAACCATGTTGTGATTACTGCAAAGATGTGTATAAGTATTTATAAAAAAATGGAATCTAGGCTGCCAATTTCAGTCATATTCGAAAATCAGTTGCAACTGAGGAAAATATAAAGAGATTTCATGCATGCATTCACTCTTACACACGCACGCACGCATGCGCACACGGAGAGGGAGGGAGGTGGGGGGGGAGGGGGGAGGGAGAGAGATAGAGACATACACTCAGTTACAAAAACATGCACGTGTTTGTGCATTTTGCGTGCGCGCACATGCACTGTAACACACACACCTACAGGTACACACACATATACACGCACGCACACATACAACACAGTCTAACTGTCTGTCTGTCTGTCTATCTCTCTCTCTCTTTCTATCCTTTTTTTTTTTTTCTTCCTTCTCTCTCTCTCTCTCTCCTCTCTCTCTCTCTGTCTCTTCTTGTGGGGGTGTGGGTGGATGTGGGGGGTGAGGGAGGGGGTGGGGGTGGATGGGTGTTGGGGTGGGTGGATGGTGGTGGTGGTGGTATGTTGTGAAGAGCGCTCATGCGCCTGGGTAGGGGGAAGAAGAGGGAGACGGGCAATAGGGACCAACGACATCCTTTCAGGCATGTGTACATACAGAATTGGTTGCTTACGCATAGTTTTTGCTTTGGTATCGTGTCGTGTATTTAACAGGTTTCTACCATTGTTAGCATATTTGAGAGAGAGGGGGGAGGGGGAGGTGGGGGGAGTGAGAGTATGTGTGCGGGTGTATGTGTAAAACAAAATGAAAAACTAAAAATAATTAAGTCCTTTGTTTCATCTATGTTGGTTCCGTTTCCGTATAATGCAACACATTATCAGAGTGAGTGTGCCAGTACCCCACACATTAGTACATTAACAAACCCAGACACTTTGTATCAATTGCCAAAACACTAAAATCAGCAAAAATATGTCCATTTGTAAGAGAACATACAGACTAGGCATGGTGTGTAAGAGATTGGCTGGGAAAGAAAAGAAGAAAAAAAAAAGAGAGAAAAAAAACAACCTAGTAGTGGAAATTGTTTTTGGTTTTTTTCCGCTTTTTGGTTTTTTGGCAGATGAAGAGGACAGCGTGATGCACCAAAAAATGAAGAGGTGGATTTTGGCCTTAGGGAAGAAAAAAAGAAAAAATTTAAAAAAAAAAAAGAAAAAAAAGAAAAAACATCACCACCTTAGGCGCTCCATTGATCCGAGAACTGATGCCACAAACAAAAAACAAAAGAGATATCCCCTCTGCCCTTGATAGACACTTTACAGAAATATGCCCTCTCCCCTTGGCAGACACTAAACAGAAATATGCCCTCTCCCCTTGACAGGCACTTCGCAGAGATATGCCATCTTCCCTTGACAGACACTTAACAGAGATATGCCTTCTTCCTTTGACAGACACTTTACACAGATATGCCCTCTGCCCTTGACAGACACCGCAGAGATATGCCATCTTCCCTTGACAGACACTTAACAGAGATATGCCTTCTTCCTTTGACAGACACTTTACACAGATATGCCCTCTGCCCTTGACAGACACTTCACAGAGATATGCCCTCTGCCCTTGACAGACACGTCACAGAGATACGCCCTCTGCCTTCTCCCCTTGACAGACACTTCACAGAGATATACCCTCTGCCACTGATAGACACCTCACAGAGATATGCCCTCTGCCCTCTCCCCTAGACAGACACTCCACAGAGATATGCCCTCTGCCATTGATAGACACTTCAGAAATATGCCCTCTGCCCTCTCCCCTTAACAGACACTTTACAGAGATATGCCCTCTGCCCTCTCCCCTTGACAGACACTTTCAAGAGATATCCCCTCTTCCCTTGATAGACACTTTACAGAAATATGCCCTCTCCCCTTGACAGACACTTAACAGAAATATGCCCTCTCCCCTTGACAGGCACTTCGCAGAGATATGCCCTCTCCCCTTGACAGACACTTTACAGAAATATGCCCTCTCCCCTTGACAAGACACCAAACAGAAATATGCCCTCTCCCCTGACATGCACTTAACAGAGATATGCCTTCTTCCTTTGACAGACACTTTACACAGATATGCCCTCTGCCCTTGACAGACACTTCACAGAGATATGCCCTCTCCCCTTAACAGGCACTTCACAGAGATATGCCCTCTCCCCTTGACAGGCACTTCACAGAGATATGCCCTCATCCCTTGACAGACACTTCACAGATACCCCTTCTCCCTTGACGGACACTTCATAGAGATATGCCCTCTCCCCTTAATAGGCACTTCATAGATATATGCCCTCTGCCCTCTCCCCTTGATAGGCACTTCATAGAGATATGTCCTCTGCCCTCTCCCCTTGACAGACACTTCACAGAGATATGCCCTCTGCCCTCTCCCCTTGACAGACACTTCACAGAGATATACCCTCTGCCACTGATAGACACCTCACAGAGATATGCCCTCTGCCCTCTCCCCTTGACAGACACTTTACAGAGATATCCCCTCTGCCCTTGATAGACACTTTACAGAAATATGCCCTCTCCCCTTGACAGACACTAAACAGAAATATGCTCTCTCCCTTGACAGGCACTTCGCAGAGATATGCCCTCTTCTCTTGACAGACACTTAACAAAGATATGCCTTCTTCCTTTGACAGACATTTTACACAGATATGCCCTCTGCCCTTGACAGACACTTCACAGAGATATGCCCTCTGCCCTTGACAGACACTTCACAGAGATACGCTCTCTACCTTCTCCCCTTGACAGACACTTCACAGAGATACGCCCTCTGCCTTCTCCCCTTGACAGACACTTCACAGAGATACGCCCTCTGCCTTCTTCCCTTGACAGACACTTCACAGAGATATACCCTCTGCCACTGATAGACACCTCACAGAGATATGCCCTCTGCCCTCTCCCCTAGACAGACACTCCACAGAGATATGCCCTCTGCCATTGATAGACACTTCAGAGATATGCCCTCTGCCCTCTCCCCTTGACAGACACTTTACAGAGATATGCCCTCTGCCCTCTCCCCTTGACAGACACTTTACAGAGATATCCCCTCTGCCATTGATAGACACTTTACAGAAATATGCCCTCTGCCCTCTCCCCTTGACAGACACTTTACAGAGATATGCCCTCTGCCCTCTCCCCTTGACAGACACTTTACAGAGATATCCCCTCTGCCCTTGATAGACACTTTACAGAAATATGCCCTCTCCCCTTGACAGACACTTAACAGAAATATGCCCTCTCCCCTTGACAGGCACTTCGCAGAGATATGCCCTCTCCCCTTGACAGACACTTCACAGAGATATGCCCTGTACCCTCTCCCCTTGACAGGCACTTCACAGAGATATGCTCTCTGCCCTCTCCCCTTGACAAACACTTCACAGAGATATGCCCTCTGCCCTCTCCCCTTGACAGACACTTCACAGAGATATGCAGAGAACGGTAAAATGCCAGGACTAGCTCAACCGCCCTCAACCGGTTCCCGGTTTCGGACGGCCGACCTAGTCCTGGCATTTTACCGTTCTCTACTTGAGTGAACTTCTTACAAACATATATACTGTGTAGGATTATCTGTTTTTAATACTAATTTACAAAACTTTTCAGATTTCAGTTTTTGCTTAATCCTTTGTTTTTCTTGATCGTTTTCAATAACATCATTTTCACGCATACATTCATCAAATGCGTCTCTGTCTTTCATATGAAATAAAACTACAGTCTTTAACTGTTCTCTAAAGTCTTTTAAAACTGAGTTATATTTTTGACATAAAATCCACACACTTATCCCAGCATGTCTTCCACTGAAAGCCAGTTTTGATAAAGTTTTTCTCTTTTTAACTATGTCTCTTTCTGCCGAACAGTCATCTATAATAAATAGTGTCTGTGTTCCCTCAAACAGTCTATAAAAGTGTTCTAAACACTAACTTAGTTTATTGCTGGGATCAACTAAATATATGTCATCATCCGTCCATATAAACCTTCTATTGTGATATGCTTTGTTCCATTTGAGTATCGGACAGAAAATTACAATATGATCAAAATTATAACGATAAACTGTTTGTAATAGGTCGAGGACAAATATTGTTTTTCCACAACCAGTCTGTCCACAAATCAATGAACAATGAGGGGTTTTTATCATAAAGTTTAACATCGGCATTGACACCAAAGTCATCTGCTCCATAGTTTTATAACAGAATTTAATTTACACCAGTTAGTGTTGTTATCATACTATCCGTCAAAATTTGATCAGTACAATAAAATCTTATAAGGTCTAAATGTGTCAGATTAATCCAACTCAGTTTTGTCAGATTGTTTCTATTAAGACTAACATTGATTTTGTTGCTTGTTGTTACGACCTTAAAATTTTCACCATCGTGACGAACCACAACAGTAACTTTAAGATTGTCAACGTCTAAGTTTTGCCAGCTAATAAGAATTCCTTCCATAAGGTTGTCACTGACACCCACAGCTCCATTCCTCCCCACATCTTTTAAGACAGAAATTTCAAGTATTATTGTGAACGTGTCTCCTAATAACGTGCGTGGAAAGAACTGTACTTTTGTAGTAGCTTCCTTCAAAACTGATTCTCTTCTGTGGAGGATGTACTGTTTGCTCCCAAACTTCTTTATTTCGATCTCTTTCCGACTATTGTTCTCTGGAATAAGACTTACATGTAAAGGGCCAGAGTTCAATGCTTTTCTGAAACTTTTTTGACGGTCGAAAAATGTAAATGGGCTTACGAATTCAAATTTTATGTCCCATTCTAAATATGGTTCTAAGTGCCATTTGCTGTCAGTTTTTCGAACTATTTTATATTCATACTGGCCCGCATTATTTGCTTCTACATTGCGTAGTTGTTCTAGTTTAGGAAACCTTTTGCTGTCGCCAACCTCTTTGCGCTTATAATAACCATCTTTAGTGTACTCAAAACCATACAAAGTGCCTATCTCACCGTTCTGTTCAAAGTCCTCAACGTCTGCAAGGTCTTTTAATTCTAAAGTTACACACCTCTCAGGCGCTGATGTAACTCCCGATTCTTCTGGTCCACGAGACATTATTTTTAGTACGCCTTATTATTTTATTTCTAAAACAATGTGCAGGTTATCACATTTCACTACTTTCCCTGTTTTATCTGTGATCTTTATATTAAATGATCTGACCCTCCCGCAAGCTAATTTTTTAAATTGTAAATTAGAGAACTGTATAATTTCATAATCGCAATATGCAGCTTTCCCTGATGGAAGAGCTCTTAAAACAGTTGAGGGCCTTCCATCATATAAGTTTTCATCAGTGCTCATAGAGTAAATGAATGTAATGCAAGATCGAGCGGATTTTCCCCCTCATAAGTAGTTTTGTCTGGTGTAACTCTAAAACCATGAATGTCTTGATTGTCAGTTGCAAACCCTAACATTTTAGCTAGCTCTCCATCAAAAAGGTAACCTACTTCTTCTTCTTCATGTTTGAATGTCAACATTATTTTCAAATTTGCATTGTTAAGTTTGAGAGTAATGTCGAAGTTACTCATTGCTTCTTTCAGTGAGCAAAACCCATAATAACCATCAGGTATGGTTAACTGGCTAACTTTGTCTCCTCTTTTGTTAATTTTTAGAATCTTATTATTCTCCCTGGATTCACTTATATTAAACCATACGACTTTATAAAAAATTTCATGGAGTGCGACCCTTTGGGTTCCGCAGTTATTATCGATAGCATACTCTAAAAACGAAGGACTGTCTTGAGTTGTTATTGTTACGAACCTTTTTTAAAACAAATTAAAAATGAGTGCATTCAAATATACTAATGCAAAATATTCTGTCGGGCCGCACTACAATCTTAAAAATATAACAACTGACACCCTTGACATTTCTGTGACTCAGTCTGACGCCTTTCAAGTAAAGGTTAGTAATCCATTGGACAGATATCTTAACCCCCCTATTAAAAACGACTACATCGCGAAAGTGTGGTTCAGTCATCCGATGCAGTTTTATCAGAACCAGTTAAACTTTGCTGTGTTTTGCGCATCAACTGGGTGTGGAGTGTCGTATGCCGATCATTTAAATCATCCTGATCCTTTGGTGAGGTCAGTGTATAGATTTCATTTCTATTACACCTTCAGACGTATTTTGTCTGAACTGCAAGCGCCATTACCAAATGACAAACCGTTTAACCCATTCAGCAACAGAATGGATAACAAGGCTTTTGAAAGGATCTGTAACGAATTCAATATTAATGTTAAGACAGACTTTAGACAAAAGTTGGATCTTAATCATGGTTTAGGCACCCTTTATTTTTGGGGCGTGCACAGAAAGTATAACTATGATTGGAATCCTCCTTACACATCTTTCTCTTCAGGCACAACTGTTCACCTCGGGTCCATAGAGCAAGAGCATAAAACAGCATGGACAACATTTATGTTGGACACTTCTGAGGGTCTAACTAAAGCAGGAATAGAACGAATAAACGACTCCATTCGTACTTATGTTTGGTGTTTGCTAGGTTCGCAAGCACAAACGAGATCGAACATAACTGATCCTTCTACTGGCTTTGATGCACAAAAACAGTACTTGGCAAATTTAGAGGACGCCATTAATTCTGCAGTTGATTTGCCTTCAAGTATTAAAAGGTACCAAAAAGTTTTACAATACGCAAGATCGAAAGTAGACTTTGCTGTTGGCACTGGTTTATACATGCTGCCTTCTGACCTCAGACTCCAGATAGGAACAATAATAAACTACAATAATGAAATCCTTGTGGCGGGCAAAGAACAGAAAGTTGGGAAAAACAACATAAATTCTGAGCCAGTAATAGTACAAACAATAAAAAAACAAGCTGACCCTGCCCGTGTAGTCGACCACCCAAGAATAAGTCAACCAATCCCAAAGGTTGTTGAAGACTCTGTTCACGATGACCATGAATATGAAAAGACAGCACTTGTTATGGGATTAACTGGCCTAGGATTACTCCTTCTTTATTTTACTAAAAATTAACCCAACTATTAAGACAACTGATGTCCATAAGTGCTCGGCCATAAAGCCAACTACTTTGCTTGCAGTAGACAAAAGCCAGCTAACGACACTCCCTAATATGCCAGGTAAAGAGTCTATGGCCTTAGTGGCTAATTTTTTTAATAAACTCGCAAGATGATCAAGTTGTTTTTTTACCCATGATTTATCAGGTGGAGGAGATGGCGGTGGAGGCACTGACCCTTGCCCACCACCGCCTGTAATAGCCAACACCAGTGTGCTTATTGCAAATCCTAAGGCAGTTATAACACTTGCTAATGTGACACCTTGCTCTCTGAACAGTGTTCTTATTCGTTCTGCTAACGTTGTGTCTTCATATAAAATTCTTTGGATAGTTTCTCTTATTCTGCTCACTTGAGTTCGTAATTGTTCTCGGTTAGTAGACAACACTTCTAGTCTTGCTGATCTCTCTAGTTCAAGATCATGTAGTCTTCGGGTTATTCTTTCTTTAACACCAGGTCCTAAGTTGTGGTCATCAGCCTCAACTAGTTTTTCTTTTTCTCTTTTTATATGCTCATCTAGTTCACCCAGTTTGTTAAATTGTTTGTTAATTCGCCTCTGATGCTTCTCAAAGCATGATCAAGGGCCGTTATTTCTCTCATAGGTAGCGGCGGATCGTGCATAGTTTTTAATGCTGTTTCTTCTGAAAAACTGGTTTCTGCTTCTATTGCTTGTATTATTTCGTCTGCTGTTTGACTTAAATCTTTAAGTTCTATGTTTTGTATTTGGTTATCTGTTGGGAGTTCTTGTAGTGTGTTTTGAAGTTTAGTAACTGCCTCCCCGCCTAATATTGGTTTAGTAATGCCAAGGCGATTTTGATCGCGCACACTGAGCCTTTGTCTAATTGTACTCTTGGCTAAAAACTTTGATGGGTCTGGTTTAGTTGTAAGCTGAACAAGTTGTCCTTGGTCGTTTTTCACAAACAAATGGTCATCTTTTACTTCAAAATCATTAGGGTCTATATATTCAGGAGGTTCTTGACCTAAACTTTGATAAAATGCTCTGACCTTACTTTGTGTTAATTCACTCCGCAATGAGGGCAATGAGCGATCGGCCTTACTTTCTGTTAATTCACTCCGCAATGAGGGCAATGAAGGATCGGCCTTACTTTGCATTAATTCACTCCGCAATGAGGGCAATGAGGTCAATGGATGTGTCAGAGTCATTTCACTCATGTCGTCTCCAGGATCAGGAATATCATAATCTTCACCTTCAATGACTGCTTCAATGCCTGCCATGTTTTTAAATAATTAACTTTTTATTTTGTTTTATAAAAAAATGTCACAAGCATATGGCTCAATTCTTGACCCGCATAGAAGACTGAAAGAGCCCTTTGGTGTGAAGGGAAATAAACAGAATATTATTGTTCCAAATAATCCATCTACTATTGATTCAGATCAAATTCTTACTGTTAAATTTCCAGACCTAGGAGCAGATGAAGTGATTGTGCCAGGATCTGCACGGCTTACTTTCAAAATAGAACTCGAATCAGCAACAGACACAAGCAGGACAGTTGTACAGAATCTGGGACGGGCAATCGTTAAGAAAATTTCTATAAAACTTGAGGGGCAAGAAATATTTTCTTTACACAATGCAGACATATTTCTAATCTATTCTGATCTATGGCTAACCGATAATGAAAGGGCCGATCTTGCGTTTCAAGGAATCGAAAATAACGAAGCACTAAAACACAGAATAGACGCCGAAGATGCTAAAGCCGGCAACAAGTATGAAGCTGTAAGTTTTGCTTATGGAAATCGCTTTTCTATACCCTTAGATTTTGAGTTGTTAAAAGCGCATGCGCCATACTTTCAAGGAGCATTAAAAGACAGATTGTCATATGAACTAACTTTTAATGAATACAAACGTGTTATCAGATCGACAGACACTGAAGCAAAGTACAGCATTTTCGACATCTCGTTAGAGTTTGACATTGTTAGCAACCCTAACTTAGCACGGCAGATTGAGCAACAATATCAGTCAAAATTAGCAATATATTACGAAAGAGTGATTCATCATACTAAATATCCTAAAAGCAGGGCAGACACTATATGGAACTTTAGTTTTAGTGCCACAGCAAGATCCCTTAAAGGTATTTTATTGCTGTGTGAAGATGAAGAACCATTCAAAAGACAAAGTGAAAAGTTTATCAATCCTAAAATAACGAAAGTACAATGTTCAATTGAGGGTAGTCCTAACCAAGTCTACGGTAGCGGGCTTAAACCTTATCATCATTTTGATGAAATAAGAAAATTGTTCGGAGGTGGGAGGTCTAGAAGTCCAACAGTAGACCTTGTGTCTAAAGATCTACACCTTCACAGTGTTAGACTTGATGAATATTTAACAACGAAATACGGTTTATGGATTGACCTAAGGTCGACAGAGGATAATCAGTTGCATGGGAGTGGGAGAACAGTTAAAGACGTAATAAACATTCAAATTGATAAAGAAAAAGAGAGTGATAAACCACTTAATGTACATTTGTTTTTAATATATGATGCGCAGCTGAATATTCAAGATAACAGATTAAAAGATATCCAATACTAAATTATTTTTTGTTTAAAAAAAGCATGTCTGTTCAGGTTTATCCAAAAGTGCCCACAGAAGAGATAGTAGGCAATTCTGCTGCTGTAGAAAGCCCTGACATAAAAAATTTCAGATTAACCAACATTACACAAATGCAACAAAAACTAGAGCAGGACCTTTCAAAATACAGCAAAACCAAACGAAGGTATTCTGCTGTCTTTAATGCTGTTACATATGTTAATACTGGAACATCGACCGCTAGTGCTCTATCAGCAGGAACAAGTGTAGGTCTCTTAGCAACAGGCGTAGGTGCACCGGCAGCTTTACCTCTAGGCGTTGTGTCTTTAACTCTTGGCCTGTGTTCATCAGCTATAAGTGCTGTCAGCAAAAAAATAAAAGCTAAACTCCAAAAGCACACAGCTATGGTTCAACTAATAACAGCTAAACTTAGTTCCTTCAAACTGATAATAAATAAAGCACTAGTTGACTCAAACATCACAGATGAAGAATTTGAGCGTTTACAGGCTGATTTTGATGACTACAAAAGACAAAAGTTTGATCTTCAAAAAAAGGCAAGGGCAACTTTTTCTCAACAGCCAGACACCGATCAGATAAAAAAGGAATGTTTAAAAAAAGTAAACGAGACATTAAACTCTGTTCTAAACAGATCACATTAACAACACCAAAGGGCGTTTATACTTTAGTTTACGAGTCCAAGCACAAAAAGACCGTCGATATTGATTCTGACTAAGTATTTTTTTTTTAATTTAAATAAATATTTTGAGTTAGAAAAGAAACTCAACATGGCTAAGATATATGAAAGTATTGATGAAATGTATGAAGCAATGCTCGAGGAAGAGCGTTTGTCAAGATCACTAAATGAAATTGATTTAGAAGTTAGTAATCAAAAAAACGTGCGGGCAAGTGTTGCACATGCTATTTCTCAAGTTCCAAGTAAACTAACAATACAACCGCCAGTTAAAGTAAGGTTAACTGTTTTAATCGACTATATAACAATACATGAAGAAAATCTAGAAGTCTGGGTCTCAACTAAACAGCAGACTATTCTTTCCTATAATGACTTAACACCTGGTTGGGCAGACCAGCTGCTTACACAGTTTGATGAAGCCTCTGAAGAAGCTAAAATGAGAGGCTCTGGTTGGTCAGAGGGTAAAGTCTTAGAGATCAAATTAAAACAGTCTAAGTATGAGCCGATTGTTGGCAAGGCTTACATTCCGCTACCCCCAGCACTGGTTTCAAAAAGAGCAGTTCTAAACATAAAGAATTCAGACAACAAATGTTTCATGTGGTGTGTTCTTGCAAGGCTGCATGTATTCCGCAAAAACGCAGAGAGAGTATCTAACTATCAACCTTACATCAATGATCTTAACTTCAGTGGAATATCCTTTCCTGTTAGCTTAGACAAAATTGATCAGTTTGAAGAACAGAATCGCCCAATAACTGTTAACGTGTACACATGGTCTGAGGAAACAAATCTTCTGCCTATCAGAGTGTCTAAGAATAGTCCGTCGATTGGTGAACCAGACAAAAATCATGTAGACTTACTCCTGATGTCTTCACTGGCAGGGCTACCGCATTACACATTGATACGAACAATGAGTAGATTATTGGCGCATACTTCAAAGAATGAGCATAAACAAGAATTCTGCAGAAAATGTTTAACAAGAATTCCATCTGTTCAAGCCGCGAGTGAACATAAGAAACATTGCATCAGCCCAGTTGACTGTAATACAGAACTAATTATGCCCAGAGAAGGCAGTAAAGTTTGTTTTAAGAACTGGAAAAAACTGCAAAATACTCCATATGTTGTTTACGCAGACTTCGAGTCACTCATTGTTCCTTATGAAGGGCCAACCCCACAAAAACTTCCAAAAACAGCCTTAGTGAGTAATCATCAGATTTGTTCGTTTGCTTTCATCATTGTTAGGTCGGATGGTGCCCATTCAGAGCCAGAATTATATAGAGGACCTAATGCGGCTAGTAGATTTTTACAGCGCATGCAGCAAGTGCGTAATGCCTGTTCTAATAATCTAAATTTATCTGAAATCAAGATGACACCTGAAGACCAAGAACAGTATGAATCAGCCACTCACTGTTGGATTTGTGGTTTAGAGCTAACACCAGAAACCCAACAGTAAGAGACCATGATCACATTAGTGGAAAGTTCAGAGGAGCCGCACACAGTAAATGTAATCTTCAACTAAAGTTTGAACCAAAGACATGGAAGCTGCCTATATTCTTTCATAACTTGCGAGGTTACGACTCTCATCTTATATTGCAAGCAGTAACCAGCGACTTTAGGGTAAAATGTATTGCACAGTCATCAGAAAAGTACATGTGTTTCACTTTAAATAACCTGTCTTTTTATGACTCTATGCAACACCTGATGGGATCATTAGAGTCACTGGCTATGTCCTTAAAGTCCTGCCCAATAACAGATCACTATTTTGACCCAACACTTGTTAGAAAGGGCGTTTATCCTTATAACTACATGAACAGTTGGGAAAGGTTTGATGAAGACTCACTTCCTCCTAAAGGTGCTTTCTTTTCTAGTCTTAAAGGAAAGGACATCAGTGATTCTGATTACCAGCACGCACAAGAAGCATGGCAGAAGTTGGAGTGTAAAACAATGGGAGACTATCATGATTCATATTTGATGGCAGATGTATGTTTGTTGGCGGATATTTTTGAAAATTATAGAAAGACCTGCATAAAACATTACAGCCTTGACCCTGCGCATTATATTTCTGCGCCCGGGATGAGTTGGGATGCTTTCTTAAAATATACAGGTGTACAGATTGACCTGTTGTCTGACCTGCCAATGCTTCAGATGATTGAAAATGGGTTGCGTGGAGGAATTAGTATGGCGTCGCACCATTACTGTAAAGCAAACAACAAGTATTTAGACGACTATGACCCAAGTAAAAGGTCTAACTATCTTATGTATTTAGATGCAAACAATCTGTATGGTTGGGCTATGGCGCAATCACTTCCATTACGTAACTTTAAAATGTACACAGGCGGTGCGAATAATATTCAAAGGGCATTAAAGTGGTTGGGCAGTTTGTCGCCAGATCAACAGCATGGTTTTATTCTAGAAGTTGATTTAGAATATCCTCATGAACTCCATGACCTTCATAATGACTATCCATTAGCAGCAGAAAGCCTAAAGATGACAAAAACAGAACCACCTAAACTTGTGCCTAATCTTCAAGGCAAAAAAAAATATGTCTGTCATTACAGACTTCTACAATTTTATCTAAGACATGGTTTGAAGTTGACAGCAGTTCATCGTATAATTGCTTTTGATCAAGAACAGTTCATGAAACCATACATCATGAAGAACACTGATCTCAGAACTAAATCCACAGATGCATCAGAAAAAGACTTTTTCAAGTTGATGAACAACAGCTGTTTTGGAAAGACTATGGAGAATCCGCACAAGCGCAAAGATGTCAGATTGGTTACCAGAGAGAATGAAGCAATTAAGCTGACATCAAAACCAAGTTATCAGGACTTTAGAAGATTTCATGATCAGCTTTTTGGCATAATGATGAAGAAAAAGAAAGTCAAATTGGACAAACCTGTATTTATTGGCTTTACTGTTTTAGAATTATCAAAGCTTTTGATGTTAGAATTTCTTTATGACTACTTTAAACCCTTGTATCCAGAGTCCAGAGTACTTTACACAGATACAGACAGTTTTGTTATAGATATCCCTACTGAAGACGTCTATAAAGACATGGAAATAGAAGTAGCGAAAGGGAAAGAAGGATGGTACGATACATCTGATTATCCTAAAGATTCACCTTTGCATTCAATTACTAATGAGAAGGTTTTAGGAAAGATGAAGGATGAATTATCTGGAGGGGTGATCAAGGAGTTTATTGGTTTAAGGTCAAAAATGTACAGTCTTTCAAGCCAAAAAAAAGTTGTCAAAAAAGCAAAGGGAATATCTCGCAGTGTTGTGCAATAAAGCATATCACATGACAACTACAAGGAAGCATTGTTCAATAAAAAGACTTTTCATCATGACAACGTAAAACTACGATCTAATCTACATGAGATCAACACAACTGTTGTAACAAAGAAGTCATTAGATAGAACAAACACTAAACGAGTATTTGTTAATCCAGAGTTTTCATATGCAATTGGGCACTGGAGAACCACATTAGCTCAAATATATCCCCATCCAATTTAACCAAAGTATTATTATTATTGCTAAATGTTCCCGGATTTTTTTTATCATGTCAAAAAACTATAATATGGGGTTTTGTCTTGCTGTTTTAGATTATAATTCTTCTCAAATATTTGATTAATCTTGCATTAATTTTGTGGCCTCTTTTTTTGCCATTCTTCGTTCTGAGCTTCCATTTACGTAAATCAGTTAAAGCGGAACTGTGTCTGGGGGGATTATCTGCAGTTCTTCCTTCACAAAAGATCTTTGAGGGGCTGGTCGTTTTGTTGTGCCAGTTTCTCGTAAATAATACACAGGCGGATTCATTTTTACAATTCTTTTTATTTCATATGGATCAACACTCCAAACTGGATCTGTTGCCCTGATGCGAGTGTCCCCTTCTGCTTCTCCCGGTAAATAAAGGTACCTTACTTTCAAACCAAATGGTAATAGTTTGCTGGATGAACTGGAGTCTCCTTCAGCAACATTTATTGTTTGTTTTCTGATTGCTTGTACTGGTTTTAGACCTGTTAATTTAAATTCTTCATTATTCATTGCGCGCAAAACTGAGGGCAGTCTTCTAACCCATTCTGTGTTGCGAGAATTGTCAATCAGCTCTCTGTGATACTGGTAGGAGAAAAGTCTTTCAGATAACTGTTTGTTAAAGTTTTCAACCAAAGCCTGTGATCTGTGAACTCCTGGAATGCCTCTTTTAATGGTAACTCTATGTTTTAACAATAATTGATTCACTTGGCCTTTAAATTCTTTTCCATCATCAACTTGAATCATGCGAGGATAAGTTAAAGGGCCTCGTTGATATATCAGTTGTATAGCGACAGCAACAGCAGAAGCACTCTTTTGTGTTAATGGTTCCGCATCTTTGTATCTTGAAGCTATGTCAATGACTGTAAGTGCATACTTAAATCTTTTTCTTCTAATAATATCATGGGGTAAATATAGAAGGTCCATTTGATGGGTGTCGTTTGGCGTTGTATTTACAAAGTGCGGTCTCTGTAGTATTTTAGGCGCCAGTAGATAAATTTGCCAAATCGCTTGTTTAGATAACCATTCCTTTGCTGTTTGTTCACTAACTCCCGCTGCTTGGCTTAGCTTTTTAACTGCAGTGATTCCCTTCCAATATCCTTTTGGCGAATAATAGATCTTGTTCATTTTTTATTCAGTCAATATTATGTGCAACAAAATACACAACGGTCATACCAAAGACAATAAACAATATTTCCTGCATCTTTTGTTTTTCTGATGGTTGATAAAAGTCACTGAATTTTGGTGGGGGCAATGTCTTGATTGGTTTGCCTGTTACTAGATAATATTCTTTTATTGCCTGATCAACATCTTTAAATGTGTAAGCTGCATGTCCCTGTTCTTTAAGTTTGTCGTTAATAAAATCTAACTGCTCAATTCTCTGCCTTTCATATGCGGCTTGTGCTGCAGCTAGTTGCTCCATAGCTTTGTCATGTCTTTTTCTCTCGTCGTCATTATGTAGTTTACTAAATGCGTAATTACTTCCGCTAAAAGCAAGCGCATTAACCACTGCGCCACCTATCATCATCGCGAGTGAAGCCATTTTTATAAATGTATTTTTTCAATTTACATATTGATACTGTCTGGAATTATTCCTTGCTTAACTAGAAAATCTTTCGCAGCAAATGAAGCTGTAATAATAGCAACCAGTTTTGCTGAGTCTTCAAAGTCTAGTTTGCCAAGATCTGCCGGTTTTATTTTTAACAAGCTTTTACCAAGCATCGTGTATCCTACACTTTGACCTCCAATAACAGCAGAATGGTATACAAGGTTGGTAACAGTTTTTTCGGTGCTCATTTTTAAAAAATAAAATAATTATAATTAATAAAAAACATGAACAGCGACGATCTACTAAACCTTCCTGAACATATGATTACAAATGATCAAGTTGATGACCAAACTATTATGCCTAAAAAGGAAAGGCTGTATTCTTTGGCAGCATGTGGAAAAACAAAACAGTACCTTGGAAATGAATTCAGCATAGAACAGATACAACAGATGTCACCACAAGACATTGTAAAGTATCACAACAGGTATGAAGCGCAATTAGGGTCAAGAATGGTAAAAAACGTTGGGCAAACAGTTCTTAGTTTGTACACTAAACTAGTTAGTAGATTTGCTCCCATTGATTCTGAACAAGATTTTATGTATGATTTAACGCAGGATCCAGTTTTAGCAACGTCATTAGAGTCTCTAGGATGTGATCTATATTACAGATTTGGAACATTGTTATCGCCAGTAATCATGGGATTAATTACTTTTAATCATATAGCTTTTGTTTCCCTTAAAAATGACCGAGCCAGAAAATCAGCAGAATCAGAATCAGAAAATACTGATGGAGAAAGTGACCAGTAAAAAGCCTCCTCATCCTGGGCGTGTTGCAGCAGGAAAAAAATTAGCAGAGTGGAACAAACAAAAAAAATTAATGTTCCGAGCACAGAATGTAACACCGCCAACGCCAACAGTGTTGCAACAGCCAGTTGTTTCAATGCCAGCTGTAAATACACCAGAACAAGAACAAGTTGATTCAAGACCTACAACAACAGGGTTGCCAACAACACCAAAGTCGTCATGGAATATTGAACTTAAAACAGTTGTCATTTTTGGCGTCATTGCTGCTGGGGGTGGTTATTACATTTATAAAATATATAAACAACGCCAGCAAAAACCAAAGCAGTCAAAAAATCTCAGCCACTAAACACAGAAACCGAACAAAAAAGCATGCCAGAACCACCAACAATAAAACATCATTTTGATCCATTTCATATGCAATGATATTTCAAGAACTTAATAAATAATTATAAGTTAACTTGAATAAGAACTTGGTTGTACTTAGAGGATGACTTAGTTATAATCTTGAGCTGACTTGATTAAGTACTTGAGCTGACTTGATTAAGTACTTGAGTAAGAATTTGAGTTGACTTAATTAAAAACTTGATTAAGAACTTGAGGTGACTTGATTAAGAACTTGAGGTGACTTGATTAAGAACTTGATTAAGAACTTGAGGTGACTTGATTAAGAACTTGATTAAGAACTTGATTAAAAACTTGATTAAGAACTTGAGGTGACTTGATTAAGAACTTGAGGTGACTTGATTAAGAACTTGAGGTGACTTGATTAAGAACTTGAGGTGACTTGATTAAGAACTTGAGGTGACTTGATTAAAAACTTGTTTAAAAACTTGAGGTAACTTGATTAAGAACTTAAAGGGACTTGAGTAAGAACTATAGATGACTGTTCAGCAGAGAGAGACATAGTTAAAAAGAGAAAAACTTTATCAAAACTGGCTTTCAGTGGAAGACATGCTGGGATAAGTGTGTGGATTTTATGTCAAAAATATAACTCAGTTTTAAAAGACTTTAGAGAACAGTTAAAGACTGTAGTTTTATTTCATATGAAAGACAGAGACACATTTGATGAATGTATGCGTGAAAATGATGTTATTGAAAACAATCAAGAAAAACAAAGGATTAAGCAAAAACTGAAATCTGAAAAGTTTTGTAAATTAGTATTAAAAACAGATAATCCTACACAGTATATATGTTTGTAAGGAGTTCACTCAAGTAGAGAACGGTAAAATGCCGGGACTAGGTCGGCCGTCCGAAACCGGGAACCGGTTGAGGGCGGTTGAGCTAGTCCCGGCATTTTACCGTTCTCTTATGCCCTCTGCCCTTGACATGCACTTCACAGAGATATGCCCTCTTCCCTTGACAGGCACTTTACAGAGATATGCCCTCTGCCCTCTCCCCTAGACAGGCACTTCACAGAGATCACTGTGTCCCAAGGGCCAGCAGTAGACAATCATTCCTGACCTCACTGTCTGGCGTTCTCCTTGGTCCTTGTCTGTGCCTGGACCTAGCTCCATGACGACCTTACCTCCGCTCCCCCACCCCATCCCATGTTCCTCCCAACTCTGTCTGGGGCTCACAGCTTTGGTGATGCCTCCCTGTTACTATGACAATCTCCCCCCCACCCCCCCCCCCTTCTCCATTCCTCCCCACACTGTCAACTGCCTACATCTGGGGTGATGCCGTCCTGTTACCATGAAAACCTTTCTCCCCCCACCCATTTCTCTCCCCACTGTCTGGGACCCACAGCCCGGGTGATGCTTTCCTGTTCTGACACTAGTTTGCCCAGAGACTGATGCAGCCACCCAGCTAGGGACACATGTGTCACTGACCACTGCACTGTCACGCTTCACTTCTTCCATTGTCAAACCAAACTTCTCACAAGGCACTGTATGAGATGGGCTGATAGCTATACAGGCCTAGGCAGTGAAACTTCCCAAAGGTTCTACAGGATTAGACAGCAGAAGTCACTCATATCGTAAAATGAAGCCCATCAGTGAGCTACAATACACACGATTCCATACTACAGACCATAAGAGTCACTCACTGTGTGGTGTGAGGTTCTTTGCTCTGCCAGACCATTGATAGTCTTACCTTTCCGAGGGCAGGGTCACTTTGGTAGGGGAGATGAGGTTGGCTTTGTTTCCTGTGCCTAGCTGTCCATAGGAGTTAGCTCCCCAGGAGTAGATCACCCCCTCATCAGACAGGGCCAGGGTGTGTGCGTAGCCACACGCCAACTGGACCACACAGTCAATGTCACATTGTCTTTATTTCATCGGACAGCGTCCATGGTCTATCAATGTATTCTTTGATCAGGCAGGGCTAGGGTGTGCGCATAGCCACAGGCCAAAAGGACCATACAGTCACCCAACACATTATTTCATTAGGGCCCACAATCAACACACTAATTCATATGATAGGGCCCACAATCAACACATTATTTCATCACAGAGGGCCCACAATCAACACATTATTTCATATAACAGGGCCAACAATCAACACACTGTTTCATCACAGAGGGCCCACAATCAACACATTATTCCATCACACAGGGCTCACAATCAACACATCATTTTATCACAGAGAGCCCACAATCAACACAATATTTCATCACACACGGCCCACAATCAACACATTATTTCATCACATACGGCCCACAATCAACACATTATTTTATCACACACGGCCCACAATCAACACATTATTTTTTCACAGAGGGCCCACAATCAACACATTATTTCATCACACACGGCCCACATTCAACACATTATTTCATCACACACGGCCCACAATCAACACATTATTTCATCACAGAGAGCCCACAATCAACACATTATTTTATTACAGTGGGCCCACAATCAACACATCATTTCATCACAGAGGGCCCACAATCAACACATTATTTCGTCACACAGGGTCTACAATCAACACAATATTTTATCAGAGAGGGCCCACAATCAACACATTATTTCATCACAGAGGGCCCACAATCAACACATTATTTCATCACACAGGGCCCACAATCAACACTTTATTTCATCACATTACGGCCCACAATCAACACATTATTTTATCACACACGGCCCACAATCAACACATTATTTCATCACAGAGGGCCCACACTCAACACATTATTTTATCACACACGGCCCACAATCAACACATTATTTCATCACAGAGGGCCCACAATCAACACATTATTTCATCACACACGGCCCACAATCAACACATTATTTCATCACAGAGGGCCTACAATCAACACATTATTTCATCACAGAGGACCCACAATCAACACATCATTTCATCACAGAGGGCCCACAATCAACACATTATTTCATCACAGAGGACCCACAATCAACACAATATTTTATCACAGAGGGCCCACAATCAACACATTATTTCATCACACACGGCCCACACATCAACACATTATTTCATCACACAGGGCCCACAATCAACACATCATTTCATCACAGAGGGCCCACAATCAACACATTATTTTATCACACACGGCCCACAATCAACACAATATTTTATCAGAGAGGGCCCACAATCAACACATTATTTCATCACAGAGTGCCCACAATCAACACAATATTTCATCACACAGGGTCTACAATCAACACAATATTTTATCACACAGGGCTCACAATCAACACATTATTTTATCACACAGGACTCACAATCAACACATTATTTTACCACACAGGGCTCACAATCAACACATTATTTTATCACACAGGGCTCACAATCAACACATTATTTTGGGGGGTGAGCACTGTTCGCCAGCAAGGTCGGACACGTTCTGAAAACAGTGGTGTTAATCAACAGTTTTTCTGTTAATTAATCAATGAAGAAAGTGTGTGATGCCGCTGGATTAATAGTACGACCACTGCCAACCTCCACCAAAGATGTCAAGTAATTTTTTAGTGCAGCAACCGCGATTTCAAGCTAAAATGAAAGACTCGAATCGAACTGTTACAAGTCAATATGGCCGGCGGTGGACAACGGAAACTTAAACACAGAAAAACAAACTCCAACTCGGGATCAAACTCTTCTGGTGCATTGGTGGGAAAGTCAAGTGACTTAAATAATTCAAATAATACGCCAAAGAAACAAAAAGTTGTGACAAGCACGCCAACATCGGTGAAAGAGAAGCTATCAAAGTTTGTTTACGTTTCCGAATCGGCAAACCAAGACATGACTGACAAGGGAGACAACTTACCTCTGTCAACATCCGAGGAGCTCAACGCAGTCTTCCCCCCTGAACACAGTTCGAATCTTCATCAGGGTGCCATTACTAACGAAGACCTTATGAAGAAATTGTGTGCAAACGGCTCTGCTCTCGCAAAACTGTCCACAGTGGTAGAAGAACTGAGGGCCTCCATTCTGCTGCTGCAGAACGAGAACGACAGGCTGAAGAAGGAGGTGGGGGATGCCAAACAGAGGGAAGACTCCTTGAGGGACCAGCTGAGGGAAGCCCGTCACCTTGCCGAGACCGCCGACCGTAGAACGGAGGACTTATCGGCGTACGTCCGTAGGAACAACCTACGTATCTACGGAATGAAGGAAGACCAAGGTGAGACGGCGCAGCAGTGTCGAGGAGAAGGTCCTTTTGTTGATCTCCAGTCAACTCAAGGTCAAAGTGAAACCTGAGGACCTGGAGGCTGTACACCGTGTGGGTGCCCGTGTCCAACATTCTGGGGGCGCCACTGGCGGTTCTGGGAACTCGGGTAGGGACATAATATTACGTTTTGTGTCCCGACGCGTTCGCGATGCTGTCCTGTATGCCAGGAAGAATCTGAAGGGGAGTGGAACTGTCGTTGTTGAGGATCTGACCCCTCGTACGTATTCACTGTTGTGTAGCGTGAAAAGTGACACTGCCTGTCAGCAGGCGTGGACCAAGAATGGGACTGCTTGGGCAAAGACGACAAACGGGAGAGTGGTGTCTGTGAGATCACTCGCTGATTTCAGACAGCATTCCAGAGAAACACCGCCCCGTTAGAACCGGAAGTCCTGTGTGTCGTCTGCTTCGACATCCCTCTCTGCTTCAGGTAGCTAGCTATTCCTAGTTTTTATTTTTTTGGTTTGCCTTACTATTGTTTTATTTCATTTTTCACTTATTTTCTTCCACTCATAAACTTGTTGACGGATTGTTAATGTTATTAGTTTCTATCGGTTAACTGTTACGGAAATTTTTGAAATTCTACCATTCCTAGTCTGTACGTCAGTGCATAATGTTTGGTAAATTTTACATTTTTCTTTCGCGCATGTCCTGACTCAAGGTCAAGGGTTAGTTTGTTCAAGCGTACTCGTGTTTTTTTGTTGTTTTTTTTTCCCCGATTGTTCTGTTAATTTTTACATATGACTGAATGTCCCAGCTCAATAGCTGGCAGTATATATCTCACTTTGCATTGTATTCTACTTGGGCTTCAAAATATTGGGAGGACTGTTAGTTTTGTTTGATCACATGACGTTCAGTGTTTACATCACGTGTGTTGCTGCAAATGTCTGCATGCTGAGAAGTCATGCTGGAACTTGTAAAAAGGTGTTGCAACTTCTCTAAACCGATTTCTTATAATAATGTGGGTTGGAGTATTGGCGGTACACCCATGGATGAATCAAACAAGTAAGCGTTGTTTGTCTTTTTGTTGTATTCTTGTTTTTGTATTATTTGAATGTGTGTGTGAGAGAGAAAGGTTACGGGGTTGGGAGAAAGGGAGCAGGGATAAGGTAGAAATTGGGTCATCGCAATGTGTGTTTCACATGGGTCGTAAAAAGAAGCTACTCCATATTTTCATGCTTTGTACTGCAACGTTGAGCAACATACTTTGATGGTCCGTCAGTGTCTGCAAAGTTTGTACATGTGGTTCCTTTGGCTGGCTTTGATTTTGAATTTGAGCAATGGGCTGACACTCAGTCTACGATTTCACATGATCTAATTTTTTTCGACCTATTACCATGCTTTCTTACACTCTATTTGCCTCCTTATTCAGCACAATGGCATCGAATAAAGCATTTAGAATTTACTCATTCAATTGCAATGGGCTTAACGACTCTACTAAAAGAAGAGATGTGTTCGACTTTCTAAGGAAGACAGAGGCTAACATTTTTTGTCTTCAAGAGACTCACTTGAAGGCAGACATTGAGAGTTATATACAGGCAAGCTGGGGTTATAGGGTTTGGCTCAGTGGCTGTGAAACTAACAAAAATGGTGTGGCTATCTTATTTAATAACAACTTTGAGTACAAACTGCACGATGTAATCAAAGACCAGCATGGTTGTTATATTGTGTTGAATATCGAAACTCTTAAGAAGAAATTTACTTTAGTCAATTTGTATGGCCCTAGCAGTGGCGACAGGCCAGATTTTTTTGGTAGTGTTTTTGACCACATTGAAAATATTGGGAATGAACATGTAATTGTTACAGGGGATTGGAACTGCCCTCTAAATACTGATTTAGATATTCGTAATTATTCTAGTACTATGAATCGTCCCAGGACAAGGAAAAAGATTTACAGTATTATGACAGAATATAACCTTTTTGATGTGTTTAGGGAAATGTATCCCGACAAAAGAAAATACACATGGAGAAAATTTAACTCAATAAAACAGGCACAATTAGATTATTTTTTAATTAGTGAAGAATTTTTGTCTATAGTTAATGATGTATATACTGACCCTGGCTACAGATCAGATCATTCTCTTGTCACCTTAGCTTTGAAAAAAGATGAATTTAAAAGAGATAGACCCTTTTGGAAATTTAATAATAGCCTTCTAAAAGACAAACAGTATATTTTGGAAATAAAAAATCTTATTTCGGAGATTAAGAAACAATATGCGGTGCTTGTTTATAACATGGACAATATAAATAGTATACCAAATGAAAACTTATTTTTTCAAATAAATGATCAGTTATTCTTTGAAACATTATTGCTTGAAATTAGAGGTAAAACAATTTCTTACTCCACACATAGGAAAAAGGTATTGGGTGAACAAGAGTCTGATCTGGAAAAAAAAAAAAAAAATCTTGAAAATAATTTACAACAAGAGGACATTCCATATTTAGAAAGTTTAAAACTACAGTTACAAGAAATCAGAGAAATAAAAATTGAAGGAATATCTGTGCGCTCACGGATGCGTTGGATTGATCAAGGAGAAAAAGTGACTAAGTACTTTTGTAATTTAGAAAACCGAAACTATTTAGATAAATCCATACCATTTTTTGAAACTGATGACAAAGGTATTATCTCGGATCAAAACACAATACTTAATGAAGTAAGACAATTTTACACAGAATTATACAAGTCTTCAGATGTAACGACATTAACATCCCGGATGAGTGTCCAAATGCTACTATTTTATCCAATGAAGATAGTGAAGCAATAGAAGGATTAATTACTTTTGAAGAGGCTACTAAAGCATTAAAAAACATGAAAAATGGTAAGAGCCCAGGTCCTGATGGATTTACAGTGGAGTTTTTCAAATTCTTCTTTCTTGATATTGGCATATTCTTAGTACGATCTGTGAATGAGGGTTTTGAAAAAGGACAAATGTCTATAACACAGAGACAGGGTTCCATCACCTGCATTCCCAAAGAAGGGAAACCAAAGAGATTCATCAAAAACTGGCGACCTATCTCCCTTTTAAACACTACCTATAAGATTGCCTCAGCGTGGATTGCTAACCGGCTAAAAGATGTTCTACCAAATATTATTTATGAGTGTCAGAAAGGTTTTCTAAAAGGACGTTTTATTGGGGAAAACAACCGTTTGCTTTATGATACCTTGTTATACGTGGAAAAAGAAAATATTCCGGGAATGCTATTATCTACTGATTTTGAAAAGGCGTTTGACAGTGTTTCCTGGTCCTTTCTTTTGAAATGTTTACATTTTTTTAAACTTTGGTTCGGATATGATACAGTGGATAAAAACCTTTTATTGCAGTATAACCACTTGTGTTTCGGTGAATGGTCAGTATTCACCCTGGTTTAAGATCGAAAGGGGGGTCAGACAGGGAGATCCGTCTTCGCCTTATTTATATTTAATATGTGCAGAAATTTTATCACTTTTGATCCGTAAAAATGAAAATATTAAAGGTATCAAAATAAAAGAGAAAAAAAATTTATTGTCACAGTTTGCTGATGATACAACTTTATATCTTGATGGTTCTGAAAGATCATTCAATGAAACTGTAAGTATGCTCACAAAATTCTCACACATCTCGGGTCTAAAAATAAACTTTGACAAAACTCAAATTATCTGGATAGGAAGTGGGAGAAACTGTGGCATTCAATATATGAGGGACAAAAATTTTGTGTGGGATCCAGGTACTTTTAAAATTTTTGGTTTCAAATTTTCTACTAACACAGATAGCATTGTACGTATCAACTATGAAGATAAACTCTTAGCAATAAGAAGAATTCTAACATCATGGAAGAAACGGCAAATCACCCCTTTTGGCAAAATAACAGTTATCAAGACTTTAGTATTTTCAAAAATTGTCCATCTCCTGATCAACCTGCCGGACCCCCCGGATGATTTCATTACATCCTTAGAAAGGGAATTATACACCTTTTTATGGAATGGGAAGAGGGGTAAAATTAAAAAGTCAGTAATTGAAAAAGAATACAGTGCTGGTGGCTTAAAAATGCTTAACGTTAGAAATTTTATGTCTTCCATGAAAATCAGTTGGTTACGAAGACTCTTTTGTGATGATGGCGACTGGAAAATGTTTACTCTAAATATGTATCCTATGTTCAATGATGTGCAGTATTTGGGAGCAGAATATGTAAATATTGTTATGCAGAATGTTCAGAATCCATTTTGGAAGGATGTTTTGAGACATTATAAAAAATTGTGTTTGAAATGTAAACCTTCCTCTGTTCATGATTTTATGTCAGAATGTATCCATTACAATGTGAATATTATAAGAAATAAAAAAGTTATATTTGTGCAAGAATGGTATAACTACATCTTTTTTGTAAAGCAATTAATGAATGAGGATGGCAATTTCATGTCATACAGAGAGTTTCTGACAAGTTTTCCAGGAATGAGAACTAATTTTCTTTTGTATGAAGGTATTCTCAGTGCTGTTCGCTCTTATGGCAGGAAAGTAAATGTTATCTTTACCAACAGATATAAATTGCTCGATCAGAAAGTATGGGTTTTTTTTATCAGAAAAGGCAATAAATGTGTACAAAATATTTTGAATGATAACAATGCTATGCCTACCTGTGTCACTAAATGGAATAATCTTTTTGAGAATCTCAACTGGAAATTGATCTTTTCTCACTGCTTTAAAACCACAACAGATGTCCAACTGAGATGGTTTCAGACTAGATTTCTACACAGGCTGCTCCCAACTCAAAGATACTTATTTATGTGTAAAATCTCTGATTCTTCTATTTGCAACTTTGTAATCAAGAAGAACAAACCATTCTTCACATGATGCATGACTGTACTGTTGTTAAAAATTTTTGGAATGATTTTGAAAATATGTTCAAAGACAAATGCCAACTTTGTCATAATATAAACATAAACAAGGAATTTGTTCTATTTGGGGTCAGAGTAGATACAAAAACAGATAAAGTAATGGACCTCATTCTTCTGTTAGCTAAATTCTACATTTATACATGTAAACTTAGAGTTGTCCGTCCTACTTTGTTGGCTTTTGTTGCAATTTTGAAAAACAGATATAATATTGAAAAATATTTAGCTGTTATAAATTATAATGCAAGACAGTTTGAAGAAACCTGGTTCCCATATCTTATAGTAATTCCTTGATTGCCTTCTTTCTCCCATTCCACAAAATAGATTTTATTAGACGAGTATCACCAGTTGTTCTTCAGTCTTGTATGCACATGTATTATCTATTGTATAAGGTAATTGCTTGTTACCCATGGCTTTCGGGCCTCACTCCCAAATACTAAAGTGTGTACACATGTTGCCTATAACTGTACAGTGTGTGCAGTATGATGTATGTTGTCACTGATGAAAAGTACAAACTGTATCTATATTTACTTAGTTTGACTTTCTCATCCTCGTTTCATTTATTCTTGTAAATATGGCAGAATTATACCCCACACAGAAATGGGAGGGAGGGAGGGGAAAGTGTGTAATATTTAAGAGTGCTGTCATTCACCATGTGTATATGTGAATACAGATATATATTTAGGGGAGGGGGAAGGATGGTGTTTTTTCTTTTGTTTTGTTTTTGTTTCTTTTTTTTGCTTCTCCTTCCTTCCCCATTTACAACTTATGAAGAAAATGCATGTCTCTGTATGAAGTTGTGTGTGTCTTGTAAAAAATGAAAAATTGTTCAATAAAAAAAAACAAAAACATTATTTTATCACACAGGGCTCACAATCAACACAATATTTCATCACACAGGGTCTACAATCAACACAATATTTCATCACACAGTGCCCACAATCAACACATTATTTCATATAACAGGATCTACAATCAACACATTATTTCATATGACAGGGTCTACAATGAACACATTTCATATGACAGGGTGCACAATCAACACATTATTTCATCACAGAGGGTCTACAATCAACACATTATTTCATATGACAGGGTGCACAATCAACACATTATTTCATAGGACAGGGTGCACAATCAACACATTATTTCATAGGGCAGGTCCCACAATCAACACATTATTTCATATGGCACGACCCACAATCAACACATTATTTCATATGACAGGGCCCACAATCGACACATTATTTCATATGACAGTGCCCACAATCAACACATTATTTCATATGACTGGCCCACAATCAACACATTATCTCATTTGACAGGGCCTACAATCAACACATTATTTCATTAGGGCCCACAATCAACACATTATTTCATTAGGGCCCACAGTCAACACATTATCTCATTTGACAGGGCCCACAATCAACACATTATTTCATAGGACAGGTCCCACAATCAACACATTATTTCATATGACAGGGCCCACAATCAACACATTATTTCATATAACAGGGCCCACAATCAACACATTATTTCATATTTCAGGGCCCACAATCAACACATATCATCAGACAGATGACAACAAGTACAGCTTCCCTACCTGACTGATGATGACATCATGCAGAGTTTGAAGACGACAGGGGTTGGGCTGGTTGACATTGTTCCCCAGGCCAAGCTGTCCATTGCCATTATACCCCCAGCCATAGACCTGTCAGGCAGAGAGACACAGCACTCAGGCACTGTAACTGATGCTGTGACAACTGCATTCAAAGACTTTCAGATATTAAAGAACTTATTGTTCATTCTTTCGCAGTTCACATATCTATAAGTTCAAGTAAAACTTACATGAGCAAAATAATACTTAAGTCACAAGCTGTAACTGCAAGGAAAGAGTAAAAGCTCTCAATGCCATTATCAAATTCTTTCAAAAGTGATGACTGGTACAGTAAAACTACAAAGTGCATGTGCAAGGTCAGAACAAGTTTTGGACAGACAAATTGCTTGATCAAACACTGTAACGTATCAAAGAAACATTTAGAAATCAAATAACAATTCCTTCCAATCACAACGATAACAGAATTCTTGAAACAAATTCTATTTTAAAAGAAATTCATGTAACAGTCATTTAAACAATTTTTGCAACCGAAAGCAAGTTTGTTTTATCATCCATGGGAATGTACACATCTTTAACCATTTGGATTGAAGCTGGTTTAAAACAGAATGTACACATCTTTAACCATTTGGACTGAAGATGGTTTAAAATGGAATGTACACATCTTTAATCATTTGGATTGAAGGTGGTTTACAACCGAATGTACACATCTTAAACCATTTGGATTGAAGATGGTTTAAAACACAATGTAAATATTGTGACAGAAAACATTGTTAATGCCTTTCTTGTACCCCTAGAAGTCTTTCTGTTACTTTGATACATGCCAAATACTTTGCACAGAAATGCTGTGTAAGTAAAACCAACAACATCAGGTTTTCTGAGACTACTGACACATATCACCTTTGTCTCTTTTCTGAGTGAAGCTTTGTTACACTTAAATTTTGTCCTCATGATCCTTTGTTTTTATTCAATGCCCACCTTCAATGTGCCAAATATGAGAAGATAAGTGATTGCTCATTCCTCATTTTCATTGTCTTGACCGTTGTTTATCTTGCCTGAAGAAGACCTAAGAGGTCAAAGCTTGTAACTTGTTTTTCCTTGTTTTCAGTGGACTCACAAAGAAATTTTCTTAAAAACTGGTTTTACCTGATTAATTCTTCTTTTGAGAATTGTGATTAAAAAAAAATTTTGAGTGTTTTGTCTCTTGATTTTATTGTTCATTTATCATTATTTCATTGTTCAAGACCAGATCAACATCAAACACCAGTGTAGGTTAATTATCACTGTTTTCTTTATTTCTTTCATCTCCCATTTCCGTTCACAATTGTGTGTGTAAACTGGTAAAACACAAACACTTCTGTGCAGGTGGAGACCCTTCACTCTGACCCTGGCTCTAACAACAGCTTGTTATTTCACAACACACTGGCAATAACAACAGCCTGTTATTTCACAACACACTGGCAATAACAACAGCCTGTTATTTCACAACACACTGGCAGTAACAACAGCCTGTTATTTCACAACACACTGGCAATAACAACAGCCTGTTATTTCACCAAACACTGGCAATAACAACAGCCTGTTATTTCACAACACACTGGCTGTAACAACAGCCTGTTATTTCACAACACACTGGCTATAACAACAGCCTGTTATTTCACCAAACACTGGCAATAACAACAGCCTGTTATTTCACCAAACACTGGCAATAACAACAGCCTGTTAAATCACCATACACTGGCAATAACAACAGCCTGTTAAATCACAACACACTGGCAATAACAACAGCCTGTTAAATCACCAAACACTGGCAATAACAACAGCCTGTTATTTCACAACACACTGGCAATAACAACAGCCTGTTATTTCACAACACACTGGCAACAACAACAGCCTGTTATTTCACAACACACTGGCAATAACAACAGCCTGTTATTTCACAACACACTGGCAATAACAACAGCCTGTTATTTCACCAAACACTGGCAATAACAACAGCCTGTTATCTGATAAAGGTTTCCTCCCTCCCTCCACTGCCCCTTTTGCTCTTCTGGCTACAGGTCGGGGAGAAGCATGTCTGATGACTGAACCCACTCCCCTCCTATAGAAACCCTAGCACGTGTTGCTGCACAGACAGAAATAGTTTTCATCTATAAAACCAACCCCTCAAGTGGTTAAACTCATGGTGGTCAGCTTCACAACAGGCTGCTGTAACCCTCTGAACACTGGTCCTTGTGCTAAGACTGTGGGCCTCCATCCCTACCTCCAGCTGTAACCACAACCTGTTACATCACAGTGACATCACCCCTGCCTTGTAATGCCAGACCACCAGCCTGGTCGGTATCTCAGTCCACAGTGGGTGTTTACTTCCAGTCTGTGAGTGAGACCTGTGTGAGATAGGATCTATGGCTGGTGGAGGAAAAAGCACACACAGAGAAGCCACAGCTAGCATGCAGTAGGAGAAACCAGTACCTCTCCATTGTCGGTCAGCGCCAGCGAGGACGTCTGGCCACAGGCAATCTCCACTGCCTGACGACTGCCTGCCCACAACACAGTGCAATCAAACACAACAATCAAACAAACAAGCAATATTCTCTTTTATTCTCTTCTTTTTTTCCAAAATGATACAGTTGATGTTTCTAGACTTATGATATTTCATTTCTGCATCTACAAGTTTTCATTTTAAGTTAATTCTGCAATTTATTGCCATGGTGTGAACAAAGCATTCTGAGCTGGTCTGAGAATAAACAAATGAAAAAGGAAATGCTGCATTCAACTGTTGTCTTAAAGAGATGGTCAAGACTGACAGCAGTACTGGTCATCCATGTGGAGGTGATGTCCACACCCACCTCACCTGGGCCACACAGCAGTACTGGTCATCCATGTGGAGGTGATGTCCACATCCACCTCACCTGGGCCACACAGCAGTACTGGTCATCCATGTGCAGGTGATGTCACACCCACCTCACCTGGGCCACACAGTACTGGTCATCCATGTGGAGGTGATGTCCACACCCACCTCACCTGGGCCACACAGCAGTACTGGTCATCCATGTGCAGGTGATGTCACACCCACCTCACCTGGGCCACACAGCAGTGGTCATCCATGTGGAGGTGATGTCCACACCCACCTCACCTGGGCCACACAGCAGTACTGGTCATCCATGTGGAGGTGATGTCCACTTCCACCTCACCTGGGCCGCACAGTACTGGTCATCCATGTGGAGGTGATGTCCACATCCACCTCACCTGGGCCACACAGTACTGGTCATCCATGTGGAGGTGATGTCCACATCCACCTCACCTGGGCCACACAGTACTGGTCATCCATGTGGAGGTGATGTCCACACCCACCTCACCTGGGCCACACAGTACTGGTCATCCATGTGGAGGTGATGTCCACACCCACCTCACCTGGGCCACACAGCAGTACTGGTTATCCATGTGGTGGTGATGTCCACATCCACCTCACCTGGGCCACACAGTACTGGTCATCCATGTGGAGGTGATGTCCACATCCACCTCACCTGGGCCACACAGCAGTGCTGGTCATCCATGTGCAGGTGATGTCACACCCACCTCACCTGGGCCACACAACAGTGCTGGTCATCCATGTGGATGTGATGCCACACCCACCTCACCTGGGCCACACAGCAGTGCTGGTCATCCATGTGGAGGTGATGTCCACACCCACCTCACCTGGGCCACACAGCAGTGCTGGTCATCCATGTGCAGGTGATGTCACACCCATTCACCTGGGCCACACAGCAGTACTGGTCATCCATGTGGAGGTGATGTCCACACCCACCTCACCTGGGCCACACAGCCCAATGGCAGAAAAAGGAGTGAGGAGAATGTACAAGGCTATCCCTATCAGTTAAACACGCACTACTGAATTTTGTTGACCAATGCATAGAGGAAACAACACATCTACCTCTCCCTTCCTCTTTCCAGTAAAGATCACCCCTCCTCTCCCCTCCCCTCTCCTGATCACCACGCCCTACCCACATAACTCCTTTGATCTATTTTTGCCTGTGGTGCCGTGTCAGTCGCTACAAAGGCTGTGAGCGCTGTGTGATGATCTTACCTACAACAGCTGTGACTTTGCGGGGCGTTGGTTGATTGGCGGTGGTTCCATTTCCCACCTGTCCACAGTTATTCTGTCCCCAGGAGTAGATCTGCAATGTACCTTGGAAGGTCATCATGACAGGGGTCAACACACACACACACACACACACACACACACACACACACACACACACACACACGCACGCACGCATGCACACACACACACAACACACACACACACACACACACACACACACACTCACATACACCATGAAGAGAGAACACATATGCACCACATGGAAAGAGCACACACACACACACACACACACACGACACACACACACACACACACACACCATGAAGACAGAACACATACGCACCACATGGAAAGAACACACACAAACACACACACAGATATGATTCTCTCTCTCTCTGTCTCTCTGTGGTCATCTCTCAGGCCCACACAGTTGCACAGCCCACCTCCCCCTCCTTGGTGAGGGCCAAAGAGTGATGACTGCCGCAGGCCACTTTGACCACCTGGTGACCAATGTACTGGGAGATGGACACTGGCTGGATGCCCTGGTTGGACGACCCATTGCCCAGCTGACAGTACCCATTGTGACCCCAGCTCAACACGTCCCCATCTGTGGGACACACCAACACAGTACCCATCGTGACCCCAGGTCGACAGGTCCCCATCTGTGGGACACACCAACACAGTACCCATCATGACCCCAGCTCAACAGGTCCCCATCTGTGGGACACACCAACACAGTACCCATTGTGACCCCAGCTCAACAGGTCCCCATCTGAGGGATACACCAACACAGCTGACAGTACCCATTGTGACCCAAGCTCAACAGGTCCCCATCCGAGGGATACACCAATATAGCTGACAGTACCAATTGTGACCCAAACTCAAAAGGTCCCCATCTGAGGAAAACACCAATACAGTTGACAATACCCATTGTGACCCCAGCTCAAAAGGTCCCCATCTGAGGGACACATCAATACAGCTGACAGTGCCCATTGTGACCCCAGCTCAACAGGTTCCCATCTGAACACAACACAGTTGGCAAAGTGTCTCTTATCTGTCTTTTTAGAGCCAGAATTTCAAGGCACCCACAACTAGAAGTATGATATCTCACAATGAAATCAGGGCTTCTGCAGAAAGGAACCATGAAAGGGTGTGACCATGTACAGGATAACAAAGGCTGAACACCTGGAGCTAGCCGATAGTGAGAGTCATGTACAGCATAACAACGGCTTACATTCTGAGTTAGCTGACAGCAAGGATCATGTACAGGATAACAAAGGCTGTACACTTTGAGTTAGCTGATAGTGAGAGTCTTGTACAGGAACACAAAGACTGTACATTCTGAGTTAGCTGACAGCGAGGGTCATGTACAGGATAACAAAGGCTGTACACTTTGTACACCTGGAGCTAGCTGATAGTGAGGGTCATGTACAGGATAACAAAGGCTGTACATTCTGAGTTAGCTGACAGCGAGGGCCATGTACAGGATAACAAAGACTGTACACTTTGAGTTAGCTGATAGTGAGGGTCATGTACAGGATAACAAAGACTGTACACTTTGAGTTAGCTGACAGCGAGGGTCATGTACAGGATAACAAAGACTGTACACTTTGAGTTAGCTGACAGCGAGGGTCATGTACAGGATAACAAAGACTGTACATTCTGAGTTAGCTGACAGCGAGGGTCATGTACAGGATAACAAAGACTATACACTTTGACTGTACACCTGGAGCTAGCTGATAGTGAGGGTCATGTACAGGATAACAAAGGCTGTACATTCTGAGTTAGCTGACAGCGAGGGTCATGTACAGGATAACAATGACTACACTTTGAGTTAGCTGATAGCGAGGGTCATGTACAGGATAACAAAGACTGTACACTTTGAGTTAGCTGACAGCGAGGGTCATGTACAGGATAACAAAGACTGTACATGTTGAGTTAGCTGATAGCGAGGGTCATGTACAGGATAACAAAGACTGTACACTTTGAGTTAGCTGACAGCGAGGGTCATGTACAGGATAACAAAGACTGTACACTTTGAGTTAGCTGACAGTGAGGGTCATATACAGGACACATGCCCCAAAGAAGCCATATTTTGGGGTAAAATGGCAGAGTTAACTCAATCAAGTCACAGCCAAAATGGACCAGTTTGTCCCTCAGATCACACGATTTTTGGCCATTTTCAAAAAATCATACAAAATCAACCACTTCACCTGGGAATATGACACATACACCACTGGATAGAAAGAACAATATATGTATGAAAAATGCTTACCTTCAGTGAGGAATCCACACAGTTCATATGATGTAAGTAATCCAAAATGATACACATCTGCAGAAATTAAAAACTTTTTGTGCACACTGTAATCCACTTCTTCATGCTCTCTATCCTCCCACACAAGTTCAATTACACTTCTGAGCACTTTGTATGCCCTACAGAGAATAGTATACTTATGACAACTGCATAAAGCACAAGAATTTGACCACAAAATGCTTGATCCACTCAAAATCGTGTGATCGTGTTCAAAATCGTGTGATCGCGGGAACTGAGAGTAGGACAATTCAAATCCATATAAAACTACAACAGAATACAGGAAGAACGGTCTAAGGGAAGCAACTGCAAGAAAAGGCCCTACGCTGTCCCTGAAATGAGATTTATTGCCCTTTAATAAAAGGTGGTATGATTTAAAAAATCGTCAAACTCTCTCGGAAATATGCGTCCGACACGCCTTCAAGCGATGTGAACAGTGTCGGAATCCCACTTCCGACAAGACTCGATAGAGTTAAGAGTGCCTCCAGTTGGGTTTTTTCCTGGATTGCAATCAGCATGGATTCCTTCATCAGTCTAAGTAAGCACGGCCATTAGATCTGTTCATCAGCCAATCAGCAAGGCTCTTCCTTACAATTATCCTACTGGAAGAAAAATGCTCATTGACTCGATCACTCATGTTCAATAAAGGTAAAGTGTCCCTCTTTTTAAGAAATCAGACATGATTCTCTGAGCTGAGCAAAACAACTTGACATCTGCATGGTAGAAGACTCTTTCCACTTCTTTTGCAGGAATAAGACATGATTCTCTGTGCTAGAGGAAAACTACTTATCATTTCAACAATAGAATACCCCTTCAATTTTTTGGACAGGAAACTATGGAAAGATACAGCTTCACAGTCTTTTCCATGCAATGTCCAACTACCCCTATCACCGCCAATTCTCTCTTGTCCTAGGCTATTGGAACACAGCCTCACAGTCTTGTCCAAGTGATGTCCAGCTACCCCTATCACCGCTAATTCTCTCTTGTCCTAAGCTGTAGGAAAACAGCCTCACAGTCTTGTCCAAGTGATGTCCAACTACCTCTATCACCGCCAAGTCTCTCCTGTTCTGAACCATGGGAAAACAGACTCACAGTCTTTTCTAAGGAATGTCCAATTACCCGCCCCGCCAGTTCTATCCTGTTGTAAACCTGGGGAAACAGCTTCACAGTCTTTTCTAAGGAATGTCCAATTACCCGCCCTGTCAATTCTATCCTGTATTGAACCATGGGAAAACAGCCTCACAGTCTTGTACAAGTGATGTCCAACTACCCCTATCACTGCCAAGTCTCTCTTGTCCTAAGCTATGGGAAAACAGCCTCACAGTCTTTTCCAGGGAATGTCCACTTATTCCTATCACCACCAATTCTCTCCTGTCTTAAACCATTGGAAAATACAGCCTGAGTCTCTTTCAAGGAATGTAAAATTTTCTAGTATCAGAGCAGTTCTCTCCCATCCTAAATCATGGAAAATACAGCCACAGTCCTTTCCCTAGAAGCCCAATTTTCACTTATTACAGCCAGTTCTCTCCTTTCCTACTCCCCCCCCCCCCCCCCTTCCTCCCCACTCCCTATTGCCTCCAGGCAGCTCATTTGTAAGGGCTAGGGAGAAAATCACCACAAAGGCCAATATAAAATCAGAAAATGAATTTTCAGAACCAATGACCTGCATGCTAGGTTAGCGCATTAACATGGGTGAAACTGGAAAAAAATTGAAAAACTGAAAGGTCGGGGTCCAGGGGCTGCCTGGTGGGGGGCCCAGGGGGGCAAAGCCAACCGGCCGAAATTTATTTTTTGAAAAATTCAGACAGTTTTCGTGGCCTCTGGTGAAAGGAAATTTGGAACTGAGGCCTTGTTGGAAACACATATTTATTGCTTATATGACAGTTTCCCATACATGAAGTGGGTTTTTTGTTGGGTTTCGTGTGTGTGTGTGTGTGTGTGTGTGTGTGTGTGTGTGTGTGAAATACAGTGCAGTGAAACCTCTCTATTTAAACCTTCCCTAATAAGACTTCCTCTGTAAAGTGACTCTAAATTCTGTGATGGTTCCATCAAACTGTCTGTTAAATTACCCATCTTCTTATCTTCTTTTTTAAAAAAAAATCCATGTTTCATGTTAAGATCACAAATCTGTGCATTTTCTAAGGTCTTAATAGAGAGTTTCCACTGTACTTCCAAAACTAACCCATTTTATTACACGGAAGAAATAGAACCTTTAGTAGTTTTCCCCATCCTTTTTCCAGAAAACTAACCCTCATATTTATTTTTCTTTTATGTTTTTTTTTTCTTTCTTCAAATATTTTTTTCATACTATTATGTCTCTCTCTCTCTGCCTTACATCCATCTTTGTGTGCGTGTGCGTGTGTGTGCGCGCATGTGTGGGTCACTAGGGGGGAAGGGGGGGGGGCATGGAGGGCTGCTGAAAAAGATTTTACTGAAATTCTTACCTTCATGCTTTTAATATGGTCCGGACTTTTGGCATGCTTTGCTAGCTGATATTTTCCATTGGATCCATATTTGAGGTCCAAGTTGCACACGCGGCAAAACGCTACACCAGGTTTGCTCGTTTTCAAACACCAAACACGATGTTGTCGTTTTTCATCATCTATTTCGTTCGGCCAAGCCCATCGCCACTTATTAGTGATGCCAGCATCGATCTCCTCAACTGAATCACCTTACAATTGGACTCAACTGAATCACCTTACAATTGGACATTCTCACGGTTTCCAACGAACTCCAAACTCGAAATCTAGATTTCGGCAAATGGTGCTTTATCTTTGTACCCTAAAATAAGGAGTACTTCCGATTCGGCACTTCCGTTTTATGGTAAGACACACTCGATACGTAATTTGCGCAATTTTAGAGACTGTTTTGAAAAACTTTTTTTTTTTTTTTTTTTTTCAGATTTACGAAAAACGGAAAATTCCGTCTCGAATAATTTCATAAAACGGATTCCATCCTCAGACTGAAGAAGTTTCACCCATGCATTAAAATAACAGCACTCCCTTCACCTCCTGATTTGAGTGCCATGCCAGAGAGTGAGCAGCCAAGAAAGCTGCCATGTGATCTTCACCACTACTGCACAGTGTCCACTGTGGGAATGGTCTGGGCTGATCTCCGTCCATCACCACCACCACCAGATGCCACCTGACTCAATCATCAGAAGAATTCACTGTTTAACTCATTCATTTTCCTCTTTGCATAATGTTTTCTATGGATTTATATTGTTTCAGTATTCAACATATATATGATCAATAATACCATCTCTTGACCACAGGCAGGCAGCAACATACGTGGCCACATCCTTCACACAAACATCCTACAGGTAACAATATCAGGAAGTGAGCAATGATATCATCATACACATAATGCACCTAGTGGTAAAGAATGACAGTAAGTGATTTGTAAACTTATCCTACATGTATAAAGGTAGCTCAGGAAGTGATCTATGAACCCATCCAGAAGAAGACAAGAAGAGGAAGCGACCTATGACTTCATTCTACACATAGACATGTACAGAAGCAGATGGCAACAGGTAGTGACCTATGAACTTATCCTACACACAGGCATGCCAAGAAGCAGACAACAAGAGGAAGTGAATTATGATTTAATCTTACTCACAGAAATATACAGAAGTAGACAACAGGAAGTGACCTTCGATTTCATCCTACACTCAGACATGCACAGAGGCAGACAACAACAGGAATAATGATGTATGATTTCATCCTACACACACAGACAGGCATGTGGTGAAGAACTAACCTGAGGTGACCACCAGAACGTGAGGTCCACTGCCAAAGGCCATGTCCACGATGCCTCGTCTACACACCAAGGGAACTTTGCGTGGCTCAAAACTGCTGTGGGTGTCTCCTGCAATCAGCACCAAGCAGCCTTCATTATCCATGCACAGGTCTACAAATGAGTCAGCTAAGGTCATTGTCATTTATCAAGTTCAAAAAGAATTCAAAATGACGAGTAAGAGAGTAATGAGAAATCAGGAGAAAAAATAACAAACTGAGGATTACGATTTCAGAGAAAGCCTATTCTTTCCATTATTTGTTGATGAACTACAACATGCGCATATGGTACTATATAAACAAAAAAGAAAAAGAAAGAAAGAATGAAAAAGCAAAAAAAAGATCTGACCTATTCATAGACATACATGATACTCACAAACACCAACATGCTCCGAGCAGACACTAATCATGCATGCATACCATCTCACAAACCACCAGCATAGCATAGCTGCAGAGGGCTGAGGGAGACGCAGGGGTGAGGGTGGAGGATTTCAGATGTTTAACAGCATTAAAGAAATGGAATAATCTTTACATAACACACACACACACACACACACACACACACACACACATACACACACATAACACACACACACACACATAACACACACACACACACACACACACACACATACACACACACATGGAACCAACATACTGAATATATTTTGAATAAAGCAAGAAAAAGTTTAAACTTTCTAAAGATCATAAGCAAACAAAAATGGGGACAAAATAAAGAGAGTTTAACACTCCTATCTTCTGCTCTTGTGCGGTCTAGATTGATTTATGCTCAAGAAGTCTTCTTCAGCGCTCCACAGCATCTACTTAATAAGCTACAAAGTGTAGACTGCAAAGCATATAAACTTGCTCTTGGAGTTCCCACACATACCTGCAATATTGGGACATACTATGAAATTGGAATTTTACCTTTGAATGAGTTTCGAAAAGTGTCCTCCACCAAATTTGTTTTAAAGAACCTTTCACAAAAAAGTTTCTGCACAAATGAAGTATCTCTAAATTCAGATACAGATTTTGCTAAAAGAGCAAAAGACATAAAATCAGCAAAATCTATTCAGTCATACACATCTACTCTTCTCAAAAACACCAACATTAACCAAAGTAAAATAGTTGGCAATCTGTCCTTTCCACCAATTCCCAAATGGGAACAAACCAAAGCAAATTATGACACAAACTATACTGAACTGAACAAAAACGATCCACCATATCTTTTAAAAAAATTATGTAAATTCTCATTTGGAAAATCAATATAAGGACCATCTTCAAATTTTTACAGATGGCTCAGTGTTAGATGACCAAAGAACAGGAGCAGCTTTTATAATACCAAAATTAAAAGTGGAGGAATTATATCATCTTGGCAAACACCTGTCAATATTTACTGCAGAATTAGTTGCTATTCTAATGTCCCTAAAGTATGTTTTAAATTCTTCCATAGAAAATTGTCAACTTTTACTGTGCAGTGACTCAAAGTCATCCCTTTCTGCCTTACAGTCTTTAAATCCAAAGATCCGCTGTGAGACTATTACAGAAATTAATTACGTGACACATCTCCTATCGGTGAAAAGAATAAATGTGACTTTCTGTTGGGTGCCCTTTCATTGTGGAATTTCAACAAATGAGAAAGTTGATCAAGCTGCTCGAAGAGCAGCTCGAAATATTGAAGGAACGACTACTCTGAACATTCCGCTGGACCTATCAGAATGTTATACTTTAATTACTAGAGCATCCTTTAACAGTTTCAAGAGATTATTGGAAGACACAGATAGCCAATATTATCACAACTGTATACAACCAAATCCCGACATCCACCCCAAGACTCAGTTAGACAAATTTGAAAATATGACATCGAGAGAGGTAGTAACTTTAATTCATAGATGCGTTTAAATTCACTTCGAACCAAATACAGTAAAAATGTTACATGTATGTGTGGGGAAACTCTTAGTGTACGTCACCTATTAGTAGACTGTCCAAGAGTAAAGAATACAGTGCTCAAGGCTGGTTCTAATATTTCACATAATACAGCGACTCCACTGACTTTACCAAAAATCTTAAATAATTATGCTTTGCTTTGTTCATTATGCCCACATTTATCATGCAGTCCAGTAGGAATTTATCTTTAACTTTCAACAACCCCTCATACACAAAAAGAAATTACACACACACACACACACACACACACACACACACACACACACACACACTCATACACACACACACACACACACACACACACACACACAAGCGCGCACGCACACTCACGCATGCAAATACACAGGTGCCCGCGTGCGCGCGCGCACACACACACACACATATATATATACACTATTACACAATCCGTCTGAAATCACTTTAAGTGGGAAGACGTTATATTGAAGAACAACACACACACACACACACACACACACACACACACACACACAACATCACACACACACACAAAGAACTTGGTAAGGTTAGTATAATGAATTACACAATGATGTTGTTGATGATAATAATGATAATCATGACAAGGACAAAGATGACAGGTGGACAATAGATTCTTGGCCTACCTACCAAGAATTTGATTTTCATTTTCCAAAATGGAGAAAATTTGATATCAGGGAGTGATTCAACATTCGTGAAAGAAAGGATTCTGCACCAACAGAATTCATGAGGACATATACATGAGCTTATGTGAAGGATGCCCCTTCATTTCCAACTGTGAAGCAATGGATGGCTGAATTAAGAGGATGAAGACAGAGCCTGTAAGATGCACCTTATCCTGGGATGCTGTTGCATGCCAGTACTGAGGATATGTGGAGCACGTCACGAAGCTAGGCTACAGGCACCTGTCCATCAGACACACCGCCACAGACCCTGGCACATCACATCACAAAGTGCATGACATTCTAACCAGTGATCTGGCCTTGAGGAAGGTGACAGAAAGGTGGGTCCTGACAGTTTTTACTTAACAACAGAAATGCCTCTGGTTGGACATGTCTCCTGATAACCTGCACCATTTTCAAACAGATCGCACTGACTTTTTGGCAAGATGTGTCACATGGACCAGACTTGGTGCAACACTTTTGCCCAGAGTCACCATGAACCAGACTTGGTCCAACACTTTTGCCCAGAGTCACCATGAACCAGACTTGGTCCAACACTTTTGCCCAGAGTCACCATGGACCAGACTTGGTCCAACACTTTTGCCCAGAGTCACCATGGGCCAGACTTGGTCCAACACTTTTGCCCAGAGTCACCATGGGCCAGACTTGGTCCAACACTTTTGCCCAGAGTCACCATGGACCAGACTTGGTCCAAAACTTTTGCCCAGAGTCATCATGGACCAGACTTGGTCCAACACTTTTGCCCAGAGTCACCATGGACCAGACCTGGTCCAACACTTTTGCCCAGAGTCACCATGGACCAGACTTGGTCCAACACTTTTGCCCAGAGTCAAAGGAACAGTGTCAGCAAGGAAGTGCTTTGACTTTCTCCCACCAAAAAAGGCCGAAGTCGTCCACTCAGCTAGTGAGACAATGGCTTCCAATTTATGGGATGCTGAAGATATCCAGTTGGTGGACTTCCTAGAAAAGAGCAACACCATAACTGAAGAAAAGTATGTGACAATACTGAGACACCTGCAGGACAACCTTGTTGTTCACCCTGTGGAGAGATGGACAAAGAGTGTTGTTTCACCAAGCTCCAGCACCAGCTCACCAATCAGCAGTCACTATAGTGAGGAGTTGGAGGGTGACTATGCTGCAAAATAAAATGGGAAAAAAAAACCCAGCCTGCTATGATTCCTTCATAGGTAGGCAGAGAACTTATCATCCACCCCTTGTATTCTAGAAGCCATTTTCTCACAACAGAAACCAAGTTTCCAATTAAATGCAGGTATGAGGAGTAGGGTCACTCTGTCAGATATTACAAAAGGTATTTTCACTCTATCCTCAAATTTTTAAAGTTTCTTGATGGCAAGTTATGGTCGATCTTTGGAAGTTTTGGGACCTTCTGCCAGCAGAATGATGGCAAGTTATGGTCGATCTTTGGAAGGTATGGGATCTCTGCCAGCAGAATGGTGGCAAGTTATGGTCAATCTTTGGAAGGTTTTTGATCCTCTGCCAGCAGAATGCTGGCAAGTTATGGTTGATCTTTGGAAGGTTTGCAACCCTCTGCCAGCAGAATGATGGACAGTTATGATTGATCTTTGGAAGTTTGGGGACTCTCTGCCAGCAGAATGGTTCCTTATCATGACCTTACTCCTTAAAGTCTTCAGACTGGCTGAGTGCACGAACAGCGCCTCTTCCTCTTGTCTTCCAAGTGGAGCTGACCAAACTCAGAAAGCCAGACAGTTCAAAACGGCAGTGACTCTGACATTACTTTCTCAATAGAAGAATCTGATTCCTTTACTTCCTTTAGTCTTTTAGTGGTAATGGACAGTCCATCCCTTAAGTCAAGAGAACAAGCCACCATTTTTGACAAAGCATGAAATGCTATTTTGAAGAAGCCATCTGACTGAATATGCAAACTCTAATCAAGGCCCAATCGTCCAGTCCAATACTTCAGTAGAAAGGTTTTTTGGTTTTGTAAAACAGGCTGAGATCTGTTGTTGGTCATCCTCTTTCCAAGTACTGTGAAATGCAAAAGGAAAATCTAATCCTTCTACTGCAGCAATGTCACTAATGTTTAATGCTCTCATGGTCTTTTTTCAAAGTGGATATCAAAGGGCACCATTTTATGTCTAGGGAAAATGAATTCCGCATGGACATACCTGAAAAATGAAAACTGGTTCTGACCATGTTTAACCAAGCACATAGAGAAAAAAAGTAGTTAAAGCAACATTAACATTATATCTGAGTAAATATATCTTTGATCACTGTGTACTCTATAAGTAAGGAGAGCTTTGGTGAAGTCTGCATTTGCAGCAACAGTATGTTCTATTTAGCTAGCTTCTCAGGGGTTGATAAGAAGGAATCTGGTGTAATAGTCTTAGATGCTCTTTTGTAGATGGAATAAATTTTTCTGCAATGATCTTTGCAACACAGTCCCAAAATGCAGATGTGTAACTGATGTAAGTGCAGCAGTGAACTTGGAAAACACATTTTTCCAGTGCCTGTATTGGTTTAAAAAAGAAAAAGCTTAAGTTGCTTAAGAATGAAGCGACACAGTTTGAGAATAATCTTTGTGATTCAATCAATGCGAGACTGCTCTTTTAGTTCCTCATCCACTATCACTCTAAGGACCCAATGTTCATGCTGCTTGTTCTTTGGTGTTCCCTCACAATCAGAGTAAGACTGAGATGAGAGTCTGATTCTGTGCTTTTGTCTGCAAGTTATCCTCATGCTTTTCGTTTCTTTGAATGAAGTTTCTCTGGATGACTACAATGTATAATGGCACCACGAAAGAACATTACTCAAACTGAGTTGCAGAGAGTCTGGGACACAGAGCTAGTCTGCTGTAGTTCAATGGAGTGAAGTGTCTTCACAAAAAAAAAAAAAAAAAAAAAAAACATGACATGGATAGAGGATAATACTGATACACAAGCAGAACAGAGGTGGCCCTAAAACAGACCTCTGGAGCACTTCAGTTTTTATCATCTCAGTATGTCAGAAATTGTTCTTGTTCAAGACATTCGAGGCTCTGTTGGTAAAACAGGATTTGAAGAAGGATACTGTGTTGTGGTCACAGAGATAAAATGCTAATTTCTTCAGACATAGTTTGTTGTCAACAAGATTGAATGCTTTCTACAAACCTAGAAAGACAGTACCTGTAATTTTGGTTGGGTTGACTGAAAGCAACAATGTATCACAATTAAAAGAGACAGACTAAGGCAGTTTGGCATGAATATATTACTTTAGATATTTGTGCCCGTGTTTTTTATAAGGCTTTGACCCCACAGAGAAGGTGAAACAGATCTGTAACTGTTCAAGACCAAGATGTATTGTGACTTAGCCTGTGGAATACGTTTTGCTGATATAAGAGTATGTGTGATTTTCATCATGACCTTGTTCTGTTCACATGTCATATATAAGATCAAAGAATAAACTGTGGGAGTAGTTTTAGATAAAGGGTAGTTATTGTTGTTCTTCTTCTTGAGACTTATCATGAGAATACCAACTTTGGGGAAGTATGTTGAGGTGTTTCCTAAGTGACCTAGTTTAATTTTCATCCTACTGTAGCATGACCTTTGGAAAGAAGAAAGGATAGTTTCATTTTTATGCACTGTATACTGCTTTAATTTTGTCATGGACTCAGCTAGATTCCATAATTCATTAATGCACAAACATGGTGGCCACTTGCAGAGATTTTGTGATTTGCTTCATGATCTGTGTGTAATGCCATTTGTAATTTGACACAGTGAAAGCATGTCTTTCTTATCAGTTGATATTTTCTTAAATTAGCGTTTCTTAAAGATAAGGTCACTAATTCGGGAAGGGGGAAAGTTTTTAGTTAAATTTTCTTGTTTTCCCTTTCAAGGTTTTGCTGATTCTTTTTTTTTACCCTCTAATACTTCTAGCAGCCAGATATTGTATTCCTTGTAGAATTTTCCACACACACACACACACACACACACACACACACACCACACACACACACACACACACAGAGCCTGACAGATAAAAAGATAGACAAACAGACAGAGACTAGACATAGCAATAATAAGAATGTGTCAATCATCTGTGCAATCCAGAACAAAGTTTTATAATCAACACTCTTGACCTTTAAATCAAGTTTCTACAGATCTGCATGAACCTGTACAGTACACAACTCAATGTCAAACAAAGAGACTGAGATATGTGAAAAAGACTTCAACAGGACAGAAAAATGAAGAGAGAGGGAGAGAGAGAGAGAGAGAGAGAGAGAGAGAGAGAGAGAGAGAGAGAGAGAGAGAGAGAGAGATGCAGAGACAAATAGACAGATAAAGAGATAAAATAGAGAAACAGAGAAAGACAGACAGACAGACACAGACAGACAGAGAGACAGAGACAGTAAGAGACAGAGAGAGAGAGATACAGAAATTCAGGCAGGCAATACACTATACAGACAGAGTGAGAGACAGGAGACAGTGAGAGACAGAGAGTGAGATACAGAAATTCAGGCAGGCAATACACCATACAGACAGAGTGAGAGACAGGGGGAAGTGAGCTAGGGGGTGAGAGAAAGGTAAACAGACAGAAACCAAACGCATGCTCCAACTATGATAAGACAAGCAGGGTGAGGACCCAGAGCTTACCCAGCCCCAAACAAGCACTGCAGTTGGAGCCAATGGCATAGACATCATCAGTATTGGTGATGAACATGGCCTCGTTCCCAGAGCTGCCGAAGACGCAGATCTTGCGGATGCTGTTGAGGACATCCTCAGGCAGAATGCTGAAGATGGGCCAGCGGCTGAGGTCGTTCTGACGGCTCATGGACTCAGGCATGCGCAGGCTGAGTCGAGATGCTGACAGTTCCGACCCACAACTGCTGGCTGCTCCACAGGCCATCCTGCAAATCACTGAGAGTAAAGCCAGGGTCAGCGACTGAAGGGCACTCATTCACTTACTCCTTCCCTCCCTCCCACTCTGTCTCTCTTCCTTCATTGCTTGTGGCCACAATAAACACTGACTTTTTCCCCCTCTTGCTGTGATAGTGTGAAGGTGCTTTTCTTGTTCTTTTACAAAGCAAAACAATGTTTAATCAACAAATGGCATCACATTATTGCATGAAACTATGTAAATGTAAAATCACATAGAAGATTGTTATAGAAGCAAACAAATTTGAAAAATGACCCGAACGATCTGCCAAAAGAAAACAGTAGTGCGTGCATCATTTTGCATCAGATGCTTTACCTTCCCAGTTGGACACTGACAGACGTCTCAAGTAGTGTCTCACAATGTTGCCTCTTGCAACCCCCTACCCCTCTGCCTCCACTTATCTCCCTCCCCCCCCTCTCTCTCTCTCTCTCTCTTTTGATGTGGATGATATCCTCTACTGCTCTATGTATCTCATTATATGTCCTCCCCTCACCCTTCCCCCACCCTGTTTTCAATCTACTTCTCATTTTCACTTATCCTCACCCACAATTCAATTCTCTGTCTCTGTCTGCCTCTCTCTCTCTCTCTCTCTCTCTCTCTCTCTCTCTCTCTTCTCTTCTCTTCTCTCTCTCTTCTCTCTCTCTCTCTCTCTTCTCTTCTCTTCTCTCTTTCTCTTTCTTCTCTCTCTGCTCTCCTCTGCTTCTCCTCTCCTCTCCTCTCCTCTCCTCTTCTCTTCACTTCTCTTCTCTACCCTTCTTTCTCCCTGACTGTTTGAACTGGAACCCCACTGACTCACGGTACCCCACTGACTCACGGAACCCACTGACTCACCTACATACCAGGTTATGTAGCCTCCACAGAGCCTGGGAACCTATTGGCGCAGCCCCATTGACCCACCTACATACCAGGTTATGTAGCCTCCACAGAGCCTAGGAACCTATTGGCGCAGCCCCACTGACCCACCTACATACCAGGTTATGTAGCCTCCACAGAGCCTGGGAACCTATTGGCGCAGCCCCACTGACCCACCTACATACCAGGTTATGTAGCCTCCACAGAGCCTGGGAACCTATTGGCGCAGCCCCATTGACCCACCTACATACCAGGTTATGTAGCCTCCACAGAGCCTGGGAACCTATTGGCGCAGCCCCACTGACCCACCTACATACCAGGTTATGTAGCCTCCACAGAGCCTGGGAACCTATTGGCGCAGCCCCATGACCCACTAATACCAGGTTATGTAGCCTCCACAGAGCGGAACCTACTGCGCAGCCCACTGACTCGCCTACATACAGATATGTAGCCTCCACAAGGCCTAGGAACCTATTGGCGCAGCCCCACTGACCCACCTACATACCAGGTTATGTAGCCTACACAGAGCTAGGAACCTATTGGCGCAGCCCCATTGACCCACCTACATACCAGGTTATGTAGCCTCCACAGAGCCTAGGAACCTATTGGCGCAGCCCACTGACCCACCTACATACCAGGTTATGTAGCCTCCACAGAGCCTGGGAACCTATTGGCGCAGCCCCACTGACCCACCTACAAACCAGAATATGTAGCCTACAGAGCCTGGGAACCTATTGGCGCAGCCCAATTGACCCATCTACATACCAGATCATGTAGCCTTCACAGAGCCTAGCAACCTATTGGCACAGCCCCACTGACCCACCTACCTACCAGGTTATGTAGCCTACACAGAGCTAGGAACCTATCGGCGCAGCCCCACTGACTCACCTGGGAACTTACTGTGTCCATGACAACTGACGAGCATAGGCATGAGAATCCATGCTAACACATGGCCATAGGGACAGTCAACTGACCAGCAGATGACAATCCCTGTTGACACATGGCCATGTGGACAGTCAACTGACCGGCACATGACAATCCACGTTGACACATTGCCATAGGGACAGTCCACTGACTAGCATGTGACAATCATTGTTGACACATGGCCATAGGGACAGTCAACTGACCAGCACACGACAATCCATGTTGACACATGGCCACAGGGACAGTCAACTGACCAGCACATGACAATCCATGCTGACACATGGCCATGTGGACAGTCAACTGACCAGCACATGACAATCCATGTTGACATATACTATAGCCACAGGGACAGTCAACTGACCAGCACATGACAATCCATGTTGACACATGGCCATACGGACAGTCAACTGACCAGCACATGACAATCCATGCTAACACATGGCCATAGGGACAGTCCACTGACCAGCACATGACAATCCATGTTGACACATGGCTATGGGGACAATCAACTGACCAGCACATGAATACCAATCCATGTTGACACATGGCCATACGGACAGTCAACTGACCAGCACATGACAATCCATGTTGACACATGGCCATAGGAACAGTCAACTGACCAGCACATGACAATCCATGCTGACGCATGGCCATGGGAACAGTCAACTGACCAGCAGGCCCACATCAGGTTTGGCACTGATCAACAGACCGGAGAGAGATCCTTCAGTCTCTCCCTTTAGGGCAACTCACAACCAGCTAAGTCTTTACGCATCTTCTGGACTCAAATCAGATCAGTGTGACACTTCACATCCAGTCTCTGTAATGAGAGCAGGCCAAGCTGACCTTTGATTTACAAAATACAAATGGTTTGTAATTTTTAATCTTTTTTCAAAAGTAAAGTTCTGCATACGTGTGATATTGCAGTCAACTGGTGTCGGTCAATTTATCATTCCTGCATCTCTTCATGTTTAACCTACTTCTGTCATTCTGAGCATAAGTACTTCTAAGTGTATAGATCTACAGTAAATTACACATGTATAAGCCATTCTTGAGTGATTTAAATAATGCTGAGAAAAATCAAAATTCATTTTGATAACTAGTGCACCACTACTGCGCTAGTAAGAGAAAGGATAGATGTGAATTTCTTTTTCTTTTTTTTAATCATTCAATTTTTTTCAGTACAACCCTGAGCCCATTCCCTAGATACTCGCACCTTCCATTCTACACATCACAGTCACTGTGCGTCAAAATGAATTTTTAAAAATTGTGAACATGAACCAGAACTGGCATTAACAACACCATACTAAAACTGGACCTGCTGACAAAATCATATGGCAGACAAATTGACACAGCAACAACAACAGCAAAAAGCTGTTTGCAAAAATAAAAAAAGAAAAAGAAAAAGAAAACAGAAAGAAAAGAAAAAAAAGTGTGAGAGTGAAAGTCATGTAAATCTACCATGTGATATAAAATCAAGACTTGGTACGAACAGCAGAACTTGAATCTAACATAAATTTCATTTCAAACAATCATTGTAGTTACTGGAATATTCTTCCAGCATAAGTCAAGCTTACAAATAATCTAACTTCTACCCTCTAACATAATCACCCAAAATTAAATCCCAGTCAATCACCCAAAATTGATTCATTTACAATACCAATATGACCAACCTGCTGGAAACAAATTAGGCGAAAATGCCTAAAACGTTAGTTTCTGTGACTTACGAATGGATTTCATGAAAGTCTGTGTAGTTTTATTCCTTATCAGACGTCCATAAAATTAATGGTATGACCGGTAAATTTGGTTTCGATATTTCAGCCGTTAGACATTAAAAACTACTGGATGCAAGTATGACAATGCAATGGGGAGAGAAGTGCGATAGGTCAGCATTGCAGCTGACTGCTCCTTCACACTGTTCACAAACGTTCATTGCCAGTGGAAGCACTGCCACTTGTCCGCCAGTAGATTTAGTTATTCAGACAATGGGACGGGGTGGTACTTTGTGCCTTATTCTACTTGAAATATAGTATAACCTATAGACTACACACTTGTACTGTTGTAGAGTAGACTCTGTGCAATCATTGACTAACAAAATTAATGAATCATAATGATGTTGTTTCTTTATGAACTGATGTGGTAATCTGTGGCCTTCGTAAAAAAAAATAAATAAAACAAGATGCGAAGCATATAAACGTACTCCCAGTTTTCCAAACTGCTTATAAATCGGCCAAATGCTTTGTGAGATAAGAAATAAAGGCAAAATAACGGTTTTAATGGTTATTTAACCGATGTACACTTTTGAAACTGGTATTTTAGTCCTCACTGGGCTAAAGCCCGTGTACATACCAAATTTCATCCAAATCGGACAATATCTCAAGAATAACGGTTTTTAACAGTCAGATTTTGAAACACTACATGGAAGTGCCATTTGTGTGTGATAACCTTTCTATATACAAAATTTCATTAAAACCCACCAATATATAAAAAATAACAGCAAAATAACGGTTTATCGGTACTTTTGAAACCGGTATTTTAGTCCTCACTGGGCTAAAGTCTGTGTACATATCAAATTTCATCCAAATCGGACAATATGTCAAAAATAACGGTTTTTAACGGTCAAATTTTGAAACACTATATAGAAGTGCCATTTGTGTGTGATAACCTTTCTATATACCAAATTTCATTAAAATCCACCTATATATAAGAAATAACGGCAGAATAACAGTTTTTAACGGTTGTTTACATATGGACAGAGACTCCGATTTGCCACAAGATCATCCAAACCGCTTATAAATTGGCCAAGTACTTTCTGATATATTCCATAAAGAAGAAAAACCGTTACAGGCTGTTACAGCCGTTAGTAACAGCTATAGCGGAAAACTAAAACATCGGGCATCATCCGTGGCCCATAATGAACATACCTACAAATTTTCAGAAAGATCGGCCCAGTAGTTTTGTCTGGAGCGAGTGGAACACATTTTGACCACGGACACACAGACAGACAGACAGACAGACAGACCCACAGACAGCATTTCTTCGTTCCCATTCTAAAGTACTCCCTGTTCTATAAGAACTGGGAGTACAAAAAGGGTATCTGCACTTTCGCCTTCAATTTGGGAGGTCAGTCGTCATTTTTGACTATTATTGGCCTCTTAGTAATAAACAGATTGACAAGCGTTGGTCTATGCAGTCATACTGTCCATGTACTGGACATGTACTGGACATGTCCATGTAACACAATTACTACAAGTAACAGAAATCTTATCCAATAGAGAGGACATGGGAGAGAGTACAGATATTATATACCTTGACTTTCAAAAGGCTTTTGATAAAGTTCCACATAAAAGGCTTATGATGAAAATAAAAGCAGCTGGAATCAGTGGCCCACTTCTTGGCTTTATTAAGGATTTCTTAGCAGATAGACAACAAAGGGTAAGGGTTGAGGGGGCATACTCGGACTGGGCAAAAGTGAGGAGCAGCATACCTCAAGGCAGTATCTTGGGTCCGTTGCTGTTTATCATTTTTATAAATGATCTGCCGGACAGCATTAAAAGTTACTGTAAAATTTTTGCCGATGACACAAAGATATTTGGGAAACCAGGCATTCAACTACAAGAGGATCTTGGAAAAGGTGTGGAATAGTCAAAAAAGTGGCAAATGAGTTTTAATGCACAAAAATGTAAGGCATTACATATGGGAAGTAAAAACCCAAAAGTGATATATAATATGAGAGATAATAAAGGTGACTTGGTTGATGTGACAGAGACTGATGCTGAAAAGGACATTGGTGTGACATTCAATTCGGACCTAAAGTTTGATACCCATATATACAAAACATTGCCCAAAAAGCAAACACGATGGTTGGACTAATAAGATCTTTTTCATATATGGATGAGGATATGTTTAGAACATTATATGCAACAATGGTCGGACCAATACTGGAATATGCACAAATAATCTGGGCACCATGGTTAAAGAAACATATAACAACCCTAGAGGCAGTACAGAGAAGACCGACAAAGCTAGTGTCACACATAAAGGACTTAACATACAAAGACAGACTGAAACATTTGAATTTGTTTTCACTAAGCTACCGACGAAGAAGTGGGGACCTGATTCAGATGTACAGAGTTATCAAGGGAAAGGACAATATTGACATAAATGAATTAGTGACCTTTAATAAAGGAAACAGAACACGTGGACATACCTTAAACTAGTTAAAGTTAAAAAAAATTAAATGGAATAAAAGATTGCAGAAAGTATCATTTTTCTAGAAGAGTCTTTCAAGACTGGAATAGGCTTAGCGATAATATAGTCCTGAGTACCAGATTGGATGATTTCAAAGACAAAATAGACGATTTTTTTTCAAGCACACATTGGTGCACAAAATAGTCCACATTTGGCAACGACTGGAAGCAAGTGAGGGAGCCCGTAATAAGCCGCGAGGCCTAGGGCCCATACCTGATACCTGATGTACTCACCCCACACTGATCGAGTCTGACAATGCTGTGCCTGTTACTAGACAGGCTGCCGTCTGCCCAATTCTGGCTGTTGGATGCTCAGAAGGAGTTGGACTTATTCCCCTTGTAGGCTAAAGGGGTAATAATAATAATGATAATAACAAGAACGATAATGAGAGTGGTTTCCCTTGATCCATGTTTCGCTTTCTGCACGCAGTTGTATTCAATTTCAGCCAGCCAATTCAGCTCATTCGGAAAATGTCTGAGAAGGCCCCGAGATCTAAAGACCATGGACACTGGAGCATGGGACTTTTGGCGTCCATGGATGACCCTGATCTGAGAATCTGCGCCGACGACAAAGTCGTGATAATAAAAGATAAATATCCCAAAGTAAGTGGCTGTTCAGTCAATATGGCTCTGTGTATGATAGTAGAACTAAGTTAATAAGTGAAAGGGACATTAAAACATGGGGACATAGCGGTACAGCGCACAGTGTGTGTGTGTGTGTGTGTGACGGCCACAGTCAACATACGACTTTGCTGCTTATTACTAGTTCAAGTTCAAATTTCAAAATAGGGGCGATGAAATATTTTCATCATAGCCTTTCAGCTTTGTATGCCCCTTCATTGTCGTATATTGTTTTTGGTCAGGTCTTAAGCGAGCCCAGGTTTTTTTTTTTTATTTTTTTTAATTTGTTTGTTTTTGAGGGGATTTATTGTTATTTTTTCAATTTTAACCAGCAAAAATGTACCTAATATCAGTAAATGTGTGATGTTTATCGATATTTTTAAATGAATTAATATTTGGTGCACGCTTTATATCAGGTGTTAGTGTATTCCAAATGGGTGCTACTCTTAGACTGAATGAATATTTCCTTAAGTTAGTATTGGCATGCTGGATTTGTATTTTATCACAACTGTTACGTGTTGTATTGGTTAGTGCAAGCTGAAAAAAACATGACTGGTCAATATCATCAAGGTTATTGAAAATCTTATAAGTTTGGATTAAATCCCCTCGTATTCTTCTTGCTTTGAGGGATGGTAATTTTAGGAATCTCAGTCTTTCTTCGTATGTATAATTGTTTATGTTATGTATTAACTTTGTAGCCCTCCTCTGCACTTTCTCAATTTCTATTGACTGCCTTTTTAATCTCGGATACCATATTACATTTCCGTATTCGAGGAACGGTCTTACCATTGCTTTTTTAATCTAAGGAAAGTATTTTTATCAAGGTATGTAAAAGTTCTTTTTATAATGCCTATCATCCGAGTAGCTTTGTTTACAACATGTGTAATGTGCCTGTCAAACATTAAGCCTGTATCAAAAGTTACTCCCAAATCCTTTTCTTCTTCTTCTTCTTCTTCTTCTTCTTCTTCTTCTGAAACAGAGCCGGGCCGTTAGGCGTAGAGGCTCTGCGATGTGTCGTTGTCGCTTTGCTTTGTCTCAGGCTTAGTTGGCTTGATGAACTGATTTAAAACTATATACATGGGTTGATGGGAGGGTTCAAGGAGAGACTGGGGGGCTGCAGGTAGTGGGGACTGCAGCTTAGGCGGCTCCTGAACGCCTCCAGTGTAGGTGCTGATGTGGTGGTGGTTGGTAACTGGTTCCACTCCCTGATGGTGCGGGGAAAAAAGGAGTGGTACAGAACTGTATGGGTTACCCGCTCCTGGTGGATCTTCTGTGTGCCTCTAGTCCGTTTGTCTGAAGGGCGGTAGAAAGTGGTGGGGTTGAGGTCTACCAGCCCGTTGTGGATACGGTAGAGCATCGAAAGCCTGTTATGGTGCCGACGCTCTTCGAGGCTGTCCCACTTGAGGTGTTTAAGCAGCCGTGTAACTGCGCCTGGTGTCCTGTCGTGGAAATTGTTACAGGCGTATCTTGCTGCTCTCCTCTGAACCTTCTCCAGGAGTTGGGTGTCTTGCTGTAAATTTGGATCCCATACGGTGGAGCTGTATTCCAGTGTAGGTCTGACCATGGTGGTATATGTGGCAGCTTTGATCTCTTGGGAGCAGTCCCTGAAGTTTCTTCTGAGAAGGCCCACCATTCTGTTCCCCTTGGCTGCCACTGTTTCGACGTGTCGGGTCCAGGAAAGATCATCCGCCATGGTCACGCCTAGGTACTTACTGGAGCTCACCGTATCCAGTATTTGTCCATGAAGGGTATAATCTGTCTGTATAATTCTCTTGTGTCTACTTGGAGAGACTCGGATGGTGTTACACTTGCTTGCATTAAAGCTCATCTGCCAAGTGTTTTCCCAGTCTTCCAAGTGAGTGAGGTCGGCTTGTAGCAAGGCTTGGTCCTGGCGACTGCAGATCTTCCTGTAGAGGAGACTGTCGTCTGCAAACAACCTGGTGTGTGAGGCCTTGACTACATCCGGCAGGTCGTTTATATATGCTAAAAATAGCAGCGGGCCCAGTACGGTGCCTTGAGGGACACCAGATAGTACTGCAGCAGGGGACGAGTGTGTACCTTCGAGGATGGAAACAGATGATCCAACTTTAACGTATCGTATTCTATTTCTTAAGAAATCTTTAACGTATCGTATTTTATTTCTTAAGAAATCTTCACATGAGGTTATGGTAACATCTTGAGTTCCAATTTTCATATTGTAATCTAGTTTAGGGTTTTTATTACCAATGTGTAATACTTTGCATTTAGTGGCATTAAAATATAAGTTCCATGTATTGGACCAATCAGTGAGTCGATCAATATCGTTTTGCATTTTATGGTGTTCAAATGGTGAAATATATAATTTAGTATCATCTGCAAAGATCTTGCACGTGCTTTTTAACCCATTTGGCAAGTCATTAATAAATATTGTAAACAATACTGGCCCGAGGATGCTACCTTGTGGGATTCCACTAATGACATCAGCCTTACTGGAAACACATGATCCAACTTTAACGTATCGTATTCTATTTCTTAAGAAATCTTCAATCCAGACGAATATTTTCCCTAATATCCCATATGATTTAAGTTTATTAAGTAATCTCGCGTGAGGTACAGAGTCAAATGCCTTGCGAAAATCTAAGTATAAAACATCAATACTTTCACCACTATCTATTACTTTAGTAAAATCCTCCATAACTTCAAGTAACTGTGTAACACAAGATCTATGTTGACGAAAGCCATGCTGACACTTGGCATACAACTATTTTCTTTCATATGGTTCACTATAATATCTCTTACTATTGATTCAAGTATTTTGCAAGTCGCACTTGTTAAGCTTACGGGTCTGTAATTTCCAGGATCGGTTCTGGTTCCCTTTTTAAAAATGGGAATTACTGTTGCAACCTTCCAGTCATTAGGTAAAATTCCTTCTTCAGTGGATTTATTAAAAAGTACACTAAGAGGGCTGGCTAGCTCTGCACTAAGCTCCCTCAAGACTCGAGATGGAATTTCATCTGGCCCTTGTGCTTTATTCGGATTTAGATTTTCAAGCTTCTTTTTAACTATTTCTGGAGTGATGCTTACATCATATACTGCTTTCCCTTTAGAGTTACATTTTGGTTCTATATCTGGTACATTACATCTATCTTCTCGTGTAAATACACTAGCAAAGAAGTTGTTTAAAACTTCAGCTTTGTCCTCATCCTTTGTCATAGTATTTCCATCTTGTGCCCTTAAGGGACCTTTACCTACCCTCACCTTGGTTTTTGACTGGACGTACTTCCAAAAAGCTTTTGGATTTGATTTACATTCCCTGGACAATTTTTTCTCAAACTCCTTTTTACTTGTCCTTACCTGTCTACTACATTCATTTCTTATCTTTATTTATATACTTGGTAATCTCTCCCTTCTTTTGTCCTTAGGAACTTCTGATATAGATTGTATTTCTTTCTTATGAGTTTCATCAGTTTTCTATCCATCCATTTTGGTTTCACCCTTCCATTTTTATTTCTTTTACATTGTGGGATATTCCTCTGCATAGCCTCGTGAATTTTCTTTTTTATCAAGGTCCAGCTGTTTTCGACATCTGAGTCTGGAAGCATGGACCAGTCTAAGTCCTTTAACTCACTCCTCATTTGTCCGAAGTTTCCATTTTTCATGTCGAAATGTATTTCATGCTTATCAGCCAAGTATAGTTTAAAACTTAAAACTTCATGGTCACTCTTCCCAAGGGGTGTCATGTGTTCCACATCTGAAATTAATTCTTCACTATTTACAATCACCAGATCTAGAATATTTGCTCTCTGTCCTTCTCTTCTTCTTGTTGGCTTTGACACAACTTGTGATAAATATGTATCTCTTAGGCATTCTATAAATTCTTGTGCACACTCTCCAGCCCGTTTCCCTTTCCAGTCTATATTTGGAAAATTAAAGTCCCCCATGATGCACACACAGTCAAATTTATTTAAATGTCTCTCTTTAAGAGTTTAATCATTTCTTTTTCATTTTCTGCTGTTCCATTTGGTCTCTTGTAAATGCATCCAACTAGTGTTTTCTGCCCATCCCCTATGACAAATTGGATCCAGACACTTTCTTCAAAGTTATTTCCATTCATCTCAGTGTTTAATTGTGAATTTAGAGACTCTTTCATATATATAATTACTCCTCTTTTAGGGTTTAAGCTGAAGTATGTATCATAACCAGGTATAGAATATTCTTCTAGGTTGACGTCAGATTGATTTTTAGCTATTGCCTCTGTAATTGCTATTATGCTTGGTTTATTGTTTTCCACTAATGTTAACATTTCATCCTTTTTATTAAGAAATCCATCCGTATTACCATACAACACCGAACATTCAATAAAACTATCAACTTCTTTGGATGCAATATTAGAACTCTTTACAGAACTATTTACAGCATTTTCTTCTTTTGTGGGTTGTCAGTCTTTCTTTTGGCCTTCCAGACTTGGTCTACTCGACCACTTCACCCTGACAATTTTGCCATTTCTTATGCCTATGTCAGTCTCTCCCTCCTCAATCCTTCTTTTGAGTTCCTGTCTCAGTTCTTTGTTTTTGACTCTCTCTGTGGGTGTGTAGTCAGGGTTTATGTAGATCCTTTTAGCCTGGTCATGTACTCCTTTGTTTAGCTGGCGTGCATTTGTCAAGATTTCTCTCTTAGCTTCAGGTGTTTGAACCTTAATGCGCAGTAATCTGGGTTTTTACTAGGTTGCTGGAAAACAGGTATGCGTGCACGCGCACGCACACGCGTGCGCGCGCACACACACACACACACACATATACACCTCAAGCCACCCCCACCCCCACCCTCCCTAAAAAAAAAAATGCTAAGGTTG
>CM065732.1:351542-366542 GCA_033310375.1 Conus canariensis | reverse complement strand
TATAGATATATTTTTTTTTTTCCCCCAATTCCCCCCCCCCCCCCCCCCCCCCCCCTTTTTTCATTATTATCAATCCACCTTTACCACAACCATCACAAATATATCACACCACCCCACTAAACTAGACTCACAACCCCATCGTATCACCCCCCCTCCCCCCACACAAACCCATCCTCCTTTTCCTGTCCCATAATCCCCTCTGTCATTTCCGCCTGGCGGCCATTCTCCCTACCACATGGACAACAGATGAGTCACTCTTAGTTCTTTATTTGTACTGTCCTAAATGTTAAATGTGATCTGTTTTTTTGCCTGAAGAAGACCCAAGAGGTCGAAATGCGTCATGTCTTGTCCTGTGCTTTGTTTGTCAATGTCATTGGCGGTAACTAACACCCTCTCTTTCTAAATTTTGCTTCGTTCTCCGCCATCAGTCACTCCATTTTAAAAAAATTGATTGTTATTGGTCGTATATAGCATGGCCAGTCTTGCCTCATTGTTAATGATCTTATCAAGCATGGCCAGTATTGTTAATGATCTGATCAAGCATGGCCAGTCTTGTTAAATGATCTGATCAAGCATGGCCAGTCTTGCCATTGTTAATGGTCTTATCAAGCATGGCCAGTCTTGTTCTTGATCTTGTTAAGCATGGCCAGTCTTGTTCTTGATCTTGTTAAGCATGACAGTCTTGTTCTTGATCTTGTTAAGCATGGCCAGTCTTGTTCTTGATCTTATTAGGCATGGCCAGTCTTGTTCTTGATCTTGTTAAGCATGGCCAGTCTTGTTCTTGATCTTGTTAAGCATGACCAGTCTTGTTCTTGATCTTATCAAGCATGGTCAGTCTTGTTATTGATCTTAATTAAGCATGGCCAGTCTTGTTATTGATCTTGTTTAGCATGGCCAGTCTTGTTGATCTTATCCAGCATGGCCAGTCTTGTTATTGATCTTGATTAAGCATGGCCAGTCTTATTATTGATCTTAATTAAGCATGGCCAGTCTTGTTCTTGACCTTGTTAAGCATGACCAGTCCTGCCATCTTCATTTAATGCTGGAGGGAGGGCCACTGCTATGTCACAATCATAGCTGAGACACTTCGTATGGAAGAGATTGTCACTTGACGTGGAAGTGATTAACTACAAGTCTGGCAACTCTTCTTCTAAAGATGTTCTCAATCTCGTCATCATTACACTGGGTGTGGGACTGGGAGTCCCTTGCTGTACAGGTATACTCTACAATGGGACAGGCACGTATTTTGTAGGCGACCTTCTTTAAATGATCCGCACTAATCTGGAGACTGTGCTGTAAAAAGTGGATGGTATTTTGGGCTTTGGAGCATGTGGTGTTAATTTGCATGCCCCACATGGGATTTTGAGTGATGCCAACACCAAGATACTGGGAGCTTTTTTTCTTTTTTTTTTTTTTTTTTTTGAGATATTAAATTTGCAGAACCCATACTCCTGTTGTTCTCAAGGTGGTGTGTGAGAGTGCTGACGAAGTGTTAAAAATAAAAATGTTGCTTAGGATGGATGTAAGGCAGACTGGATGGTAGTTGGATGGGTCAAAGTGTTGTGCTGTCCTGAAAGTGGGCCCAGTGTTGGCATTGCACCAGTCCAAGGGAATAACTCCTAAAGCCAGGGAAGATCTGAGTTAAGATGGGGTTCACTTCCCCAGTCAGCTCTCATGGTATTCATGGGTAAATGTTGGGTCCTCAAGCTTTGATCAGATCTAGGTGTTTTTATGTGTGTGTGTGTGTGTGTGTGTGTGTGTGTGTGTGTGTGTGTGTGTGTGTGTGTCATGTGTGCGTGCGTGTGTGTGTGTGTGTGTGTGTGTGTGCGTGCGTGAGCGCGCACGCGTTTGTGCATGCATACATGCATGCATGTGTGTGTGTGTGTGTGTGTGTGTGTGTGTGTGTGTGTGTGTGAAAGAGAGAGAGAGAGAGGAAAATTACTGTTGCTCCATATATACATATGACATGAATTTTATTGGAGATGCGGTGAAGCAGCATCCAGAAGAGTGAGTCCAGCATTGCCACATCCACATAAGCCCACATCCCACAACAGCAGTATGCCACCACAGTGACAAAACCATGTGTCTCAGGGTCTTTCACCTGTGTGGGTGATGTACCACCACAGTGACAAAACCATGTATCTCAGGACCTTTCACCTGTGTGGGTGATGTACCACCACAGTGACAAAACCATGTGTCTCAGGGTCTTTCACCTGTGTGGGTGATGTACCACCAGTGACAAAACCATGTGTCTCAGGGTCTTTCACCTGTGTGGGTGATGTACCACCAGTGACAAAACCATGTGTCTCAGGGTCTTTCACCTGTGTGGGTGATGTACCACCAGTGACAAAACCATGTGTCGCAGGGTCTTTCACCTGTGTGGGTGAGTGTTGTGAGCTCCTTCATCCCCCTCCACCACCCCCAACATGCAGTCATGTGCGTGCACATATGTACGCTCACACTTGTTTACACACACTCACATGCACACACACTTGAATGATCCTTTGCTGCTATAGTGGTAAGTGGCTGTTGTTGGCTGTTGTAGGCTGTCGCATAACTGATGTTGCTTTTAACTGGTTGACACCACACTGGATTGTGATTAAATGGACCTGCTCCATTTTAGTTTATTTATTGAGCATCCCAACTATTCTGATAGCCATGAAAAAAGGTAATCTCATAAATGTTTCTAAATGTGTGTGTATGTGCGTGTGGTGTGTGTGTGTGTGTGTGTGTGTGTGTGTGTGTGTGTGTGTGTGTGTGTGTGTGTGGACATTATCAATCATAGTAAGCGAGTACTAGTGTTGAGTTGCTGAGTATCTCTACATTTTGTGTTTGTGTGTTGGTTTGAGATGGGTCATGGTGTCTACAGACCATGTTATCTCTCTGTGTGTTGGTCAGTGTTGGGTCATGGTGTCTACAGACCATGTTATCTGTGTGTGTTGGTTAGTGTTGGGTCATAGTGTATACAGACCATGTTATCTGTGTGTGTTGGTTAGTGTTGGGTCATGGTGTCTACAGACCATGTTATCTGTGTGTGTGTTGGTTAGTGTTGGGTCATGGTGTGTACAGACCATGTTATCTGTGTGTGTTGGTTAGTGTTGGGTCATGGTGTCTACAGACCATGTTATCTGTGTGAGTTGGTTAGTGTTGGGTCATGGTGTATACAGACCATGTTATCTGTGTGTGTGTGTGTGTGTGTTGGTTAGTGTTGGGTCATGGTGTGTACAGACCATGTTATCTGTGTGTGTGTGTGTGTGTGTTGGTTAGTGTTGGGTCATGGTGTGTACAGACCATGTCATCTGTGTGTGTTGGTTAGTGTTGGGTCATGGTGTCTACAGACAATGTTATCTGTGTGTGTTGGTTAGTGTTGGGTCATGGTGTGTACAGACCATGTCATCTGTGTGTGTGTTGGTTAGTGTTGGGTTGTGGTGTCTACAGACCATGTTATCTGTGTGTGTGTGTGTGTTTGGTTAGTGTTGGGTCATGGTGTATACAGACCATGTTATCTGTGATGTGTTGGTTAGTGTTGGGTCATGGTGTCTACAGACCATGTTATCTGTGTGTGTGTGTTGTGTTAGTGGTGGGTTGTGGTGTGTACAGACCAGTCATCTGTGTGTATGTTGGTTAGTGTTGGGTTGTGGTGTCTACAGACCATGTCATCTGTGTGTGTGTTGGTTAGTGTTGGGTTGTGGTGTCTACAGACCATGTCGTCTGTGTGTGTGTGTTGGTTAGTGTTGGGTCATGGTGTCTACAGACCATGTCATCTGTGTGTATGTTGGTTAGTGTTGGGTTGTGGTGTCTACAGACCATGTCGTCTGTGTGTATGTTGGTTAGTGTTGGGTTGTGGTGTCTACAGACCATGTTATCTGTGTGTGTGTTGGTTAGTGTTGGGTTGTGGTGTGTACAGACCATGTTATCTGTGTGTATGTTGGTTAGTGTTGGGTCATGGTGTCCACAGACCATGTCATCTGTGTGTATGTTGGTTAGTGTGGGTTGTGGTGTCTACAGACCATGTTATCTGTGTGTGTGTTGGTTAGTGTTGGGTTGTGGTGTCTACAGACCATGTTACCTGTGTGTGTGTTGGTTAGTGTTGGGTTGTGGTGTCTACAGACCATGTTATCTGTGTGTATGTTGGTTAGTGTTGGGTTGTAGTGTCTACAGACCATGTTACCTGTGTGTGTGTTGGTTAGTGTTGGGTTATGGTGTCTACAGACCATGTTACCTGTGTGTGTGTTGGTTAGTGTTGGGTTGTGGTGTCTACAGAACATGTTACCTGTGTGTGTGTTGGTTAGTGTTGGGTTGTGGTGTCTACAGACCATGTTACCTGTGTGTGTGTTGGTTAGTGGTGGGTTGTGGTGTGTACAGACCAGTCATCTGTGTGTATGTTGGTTAGTGTTGGGTTGTGGTGTCTACAGACCATGTTACCTGTGTGTATGTTGGTTAGTGGTGGGTTTGTGGTGTCTACAGACCATGTTACCTGTGTGTGTGTTGGTTAGTGGTGGGTTGTGGTGTCTACAGACCATGTTACCTGTGTGTGTGTTGGTTAGTGGTGGGTTGTGGTGTCTACAGACCATGTTACCTGTGTGTGTGTTGGTTAGTGGTGGGTTGTGGTGTCTACAGACCATGTTACCTGTGTGTGTGTGGTTAGTGGTGGGTTGTGGTGTCTACAGGCCAAGTTACCTGTGTGTGTGTTGGTTAGTGGTGGGTTGTGGTGTCTACAGGCCAAGTTACCTGTGTGTGTGTTGGTTAGTGGTGGGTTGTGGTGTCTACAGACCATGTTACCTGTGTGTGTGTTGGTTAGTGGTGGGTTGTGGTGTCTACAGACCGTGTTACCTGTGTGTGTGTTGGTTAGTGGTGGGTTGTGGTGTCTACAGACCGTGTTACCTGTGTGTGTGTTGGTTAGTGGTGGGTTGTGGTGTCTACAGACCATGTTACCTGTGTGTGTGTGTTGGTTAGTGGTGGGTTGTGGTGTCTACAGACCATGTTACCTGTGTGTGTGTTGGTTAGTGGTGGGTTGTGGTGTCTACAGACCATGTTACCTGTGTGTGTGTTGGTTAGTGGTGGGTTGTGGTGTCTACAGACCATGTTACCTGTGTGTGTGTTGGTTAGTGGTGGGTTGTGGTGTCTACAGACCATGTTACCTGTGTGTGTGTTGGTTAGTGGTGGGTTGTGGTGTCTACAGACCATGTTACCTGTGTGTGTGTTGGTTAGTGGTGGGTTGTGGTGTCTACAGGCCATGTTACTGTGTGTGTGTTGGTTAGTGGTGGGTTGTGGTGTCTACAGACCATGTTACCTGTGTGTGTGTTGGTTAGTGGTGGGTTGTGGTGTCTACAGACCATGTTACCTGTGTGTGTGTTGGTTAGTGTTGGGTTGTGGTGTCTACAGGCCAAGTTCCATTTCCTCGTGTTGCCGAGGGAGAAGATTCCAAGCCTCAAACGTCTGGACAGCACTCACATTGACCTCCTCCGTCATATTCACCAGAAAGGAGTGGAGATAGCTGAAAGGTATGTTGTCTTTTACAACATGTTGATGTCTGCTACAACATGGTGGTTATGTCTGTTTCATGGTGATCATGTCTGTTGCAACACAGTGATTATGTCTGTTTCATGTTGATTATGTCTCTCACACCAAGGTGATTATTCCTGTTACATCATACTGATTATGTCTGTAAAAATTTGTTGATTTTGTCTATAACATTAATTTATTGTTATTGTGTCTGTTATGTTTCTGCTTAGAGACCATAGCCACACCCTGACCACGGTTTTCTATGTAAGGACCATAGCTACACCCTTACTCGGGTTGTGTATGTAGGGACCATAGCCACACCCTTACCTGGGTTTTCTGTTTAGGGACCATAGCTACACCCTTACCTGGGTTTTCTGTATAGGGACCATAGCTACACCCTTACCTGGGTTTTCTATTTAGGGACCATAGTCACACCTTTACCAGGGTTTTCTATGTAGGGACCATAGCCGCACCCTTACCTGGGTTTTCTAGGTAGGGACCATAGCTACACTCTTGCCTGGGTTTTCTATGTAGGGACCATAGCCACACTCTTACCTGGGTTTTCTATACAGGGACCATAGCCACACCCTTACCTGAGTTTTCTATATAGGGACCATAGCCACACCCTTACCTAGGTTTTCTATACTGGGACCATAGCCACACCCTTACCAGAGTTTTCTATATAGGGACCATAGCCATACTCTTACCTGTGTTTTCTATGCACGACAATAGCTATGCCCTTACCTGGGTTTTCTATATAGGGACCATAGCTACGCCCTTACCTGGGTTTTCTGTGCACAACCATAGACACACCCTTACCTGGGTTTTCTATGTAGGGACCATAGCCATGCTCTTACCTGGGTTTTCTACACAGGGACCATAGCCACACTTACCTCGGTTTTCTATACAGGGACCATAGCCACACCCATGCCTGGGTTTTCTATGTACAGACCATAGCCACACTCTTACCTGGGTTTTCTATACAGGGACTGTAGCCACACCCTTACCTGGGTTTTCTATGCATGACCATAGCTGCGCCCTTACCGGGGTTTTCAATATAGGGACCATAACTACGCCCTTACCTTGTTTTTCTGTGTGTGGGTTGCAGAGCCAACAGGGAATTGACCTTCAGGTTTGGTTACCATGCTGTTCCTAGCATGAGGTAAGTCACACTACACAGAGTAATCATAGTAACACTACACACAGACAGATTAGAATAACACTACACTGCACAGAGTAATCATAGTAATGTGACACAGAGTGATCAGAGTAACATGACACAGAGTGATCAGAGTAACACTACACAGACTGATCATAGTAACATTACACAAAGTGATCCCAGTAACACTACACACTGCACAGAGTGATCAGAGTAACACTACACAGACTGATCATAGTAACATTACGCAAAGTGATACCAGTAACATACACACTGCACAGAGTGATCAGAGTAACACTACACAGACTGATCATAGTCACATGACACAAAGTGATCCCAGTAACACTACACACTGCACAGAGTGATCAGAGTGACACTACACAGACTGATCATAGCAACATTACGCAAAGTGATCCCAGTAACACTACACACTACACAGAGTGACACTTCACAGAGTGATCAGAGTGACACTACACCGAGTGATCAGAGTGACACCACACAGAGTGATCAGAGTAACACTACAGAGTGATCAGAGTAACATTACACAAAGTGATCCCCGTAACACTACACACTACACAGAGTGATCAGAGTGACACTACACAGAGTGATCTGAGTAACACTACACAACATGATCACAGTAACACTACACACTACACAGAGTGATCACAGTAACACTACACACTACAGAGAGTGACACTGCACACAGTGATCAGAGGAACATGACAGAGAGTGATCAGAGTAACACCACACAGAGTGATCAGAGTAACACCACACAGAGTGACACTACACAGTGTGATCAGAGTAACAACACACAGAGTGATCAGAGTAACAACACACAGAGTGATCAGAGTAACACTACACACAACAGAGAGTGACACTGCACACAGTGATCAGAGTAACAACACACAGAGTGACACTACACAGAGTGATCAGAGTAACACCACACAGAGTGATCAGAGGAACACCACACAGAGTAACACTACACAGTGTGATCAGAGTAACAACACACAGAGTGATCAGAGTAGCACCACACAGAGTGATCAGAGCAACACCACACAGAGTGACACTACACAGATTGATCAGAGTAACAACACACACAGTGATCAGAGTAACACCACACAGAGTGACACTACACAGTGTGATCAGGGTAACAACACACAGAGTGATCAGAGTAACACTACATAGACAGCAGAGTAACACTACACAGAGTGATCAGAGTAACACTACATAGACTGAGCAGAGTAACAGTACACAGAGTGATCAGAGTAACAACACACAGAGTGATCAGAGTAACACCACACAGAGTGATCAGAGTAACACTACATAGACTGAGCAGAGTAACAGTACACAGAGTGATCAGAGTAACACTCCACAGAGTGATCAGAGTAACACTACATAGACTGAGCAGAGTAACAGTACACAGAGTGATCAGAGTAACACTACATAGACTGAGCAGAGTAACACTACACAGAGTGATCAGAGTAACATCACACAGAGTAACATCACACAGAGTGACACCACACAGTGTGATCAGAGTAACACTACACAGAGTGATCAGAGTAAACACTATGTAGACTGAGCAGAGTAACACTACACCGAGTGATCAGAGTAACACTACATAGACTGAGCAGAGTAACACTACACAGAGTGATCAGAGTAACACCACATAGACTGAGCAGAGTAACACTACACAGAGTGATCAGAGTAACACTACATAGACTGAGCAGAGTAACAGTACACAGAGTGATCAGAGTAACACCACACAGTGTGACACTACACAGTGTGATCAGAGTAACACTACACAGAGTGATCAGAGTAACACCACACAGAGTAACACTACACAGAGTGATCAGAGTAACACTACATAGACTGAGCAGAGTAACACTACACAGAGTGATCAGAGTAACACCACACAGAGTGACACTACACAGTGTGATCAGAGTAACACTACACAGAGGGATCAGAGTAACACCACACAGAGTGACACTACACAGTGTGATCAGAGTAACAGTACACAGAGTGATCAGAGTAACACTACACAGAGTGATCAGAGTAACACCACACAGAGTGACACTACACAGTGTGATCAGAGTAACACTACACAGAGTGATCAGAGCAACACTACGCAGAGTGATCAGAGTAACACCACACAGAGTGACACTACACAGTGTGATCAGAGTAACACTACACAGAGTGATCAGAGTAACACTACACAGAGTGATCAGAGTAACACTCCACAGAGTGATCAGAGTAACACTACACAGAGTGATCAGAGTAACACCACACAGAGTGACACTACACAGTGTGATCAGAGTAACACTACACAGAGTGATCAGAGTAACACTACACAGAGTGATCAGAGTAACACTACACAGAGTGATCAGAGTAACACTACATAGTCTGAGCAGAGTAACACTACACCGAATGATCAGAGTAACACCACACAGAGTAACACTACACAGAGTGATCAGAGTAACACCACACAGAGTAACAGTACACAGACTGAGCAGAGTAACAGTACACAGACTGAGCAGAGTAACAGTACACAGACTGAGCAGAGTAACACTACATAGACTTAGCAGAGTAACACTACACAGAGTGATCAGAGTAACAGTACACAGACTGAGCAGAGTAACACTACACAGAGTGATCAGAGTAACAGTACACAGACTGAGCAGAGTAACACTACACAGAGTGATCAGAGTAACAGTACACAGACTGAGCAGAGTAACAGTACACAGACTGAGCAGAGTAACACTACACAGACTGATCAGAGTAACACTACATAGACTGAGCAGAGTAACACTCCACAGAGTGATCAGAGTAACACTACAAAGACTGAGCAGAGTAACACTACACAGAGTGATCAGAGTAACAGTACACAGACTGAGCAGAGTAACAGTACACAGACTGAGCAGAGTAACAGTACATAGACTGAGCAGAGTAACACTGCACAGAGTGATCAGAGTAACAGTACACAGACTGAGCAGAGTAACAGTACACAGACTGAGCAGAGTAACACTGATCAGATTAACATGATACAGACTGATTAGAATAACTCTACACAGACTGATCAGAGTAACTGTAAACAGACTGATCAGAGGAACTGTGAACAATATATAAAGGGTAACACTATACAGACTGACCAGAGCAAGTGTGAACAGATTGACCCGAGAGACTGTGAACAGAATATAATATGAGTAACATTATACAGACTGACCAGAGCAAGTGTGAACAGATTGACCAGAGAAACTGTGAACAGAATATAATATGAGTAACACTATACAGACTGACCAGAGCAAGTGTGGACAGATTGATCAGAGGAACTGTGAACAGAATATAATATGAGTAACACTATACAGACTGACCAGAGCAAGTGTGAACAGATTGATCAGAGAAACTGTGAACAGAATATAATATGAGTAACACTATACAGACTGACCAGAGCAAGTGTGAACAGATTGACCAGAGAAACTGAACAGATTGATCAGAGAAACTGTGAACAGAATATAATATGAGTAACACTATACAGACTGACCAGAGCAAGTGTGAACAGATTGATCAGAGAAACTGTGAACAGAATATAATATGAGTAACACTATACAGACTGACCAGAGCAAGTGTAAACAGATTGATCAGAGAAAACTGTGAACAGAATATGAGTAACACTATACAGACTGACCAGAGCAAGTGTGGACAGATTGATCAGAGAAACTGTGAACAGATTGATCAGAGAAACTGTGAACAGAATATAATATGAGTAACACTATACAGACTGACCAGAGCAAGTGTGAACAGATTGACCAGAGAAACTGTGAACAGATTGATCAGAGAAACTGTGAACAGAATATAATATGAGTAACACTATACAGACTGACCAGAGCAAGTGTGAACAGATTGATCAGAGAAACTGTGAACAGAATATAATATGAGTAACACTATACAGACTGACCAGAGCAAGTGTGGACAGATTGATCAGAGAAACTGTGAACAGATTGATCAGAGAAACTGAACAGAATATAATATGAGTAACACTATACAGACTGACCAGAGCAAGTGTGGACAGATTGATCAGAGTAGCAGTAAACAGACTGATCAGATTAACACAAAACACTGATCAGAGGAACACTAAACAGACTGATCACTGTTACAGTAGACAGACTGATCAATGCAACAGTAAACAGACTGATCAATATAACAGCAAACAGACTGATCAATGCAACAGTGAACAGACTGATGATATAACAGTAAAGAGACTGATCAGTGTAACAGTAAACAGAGTGATCAATGTAACAGTAAACAGAGTGATCAGATTTTAATACAAAACAGAGAAACACTAAAGAGACTGATCAATGTAACAGTGAACAGACTGATCAATGTAACAGTGAACAGACTGATCGATGTAACAGTGAACAGACTGATCAGTGTAACAGTGAACAGACTGATCAATGTAACAGTAAACAGAGTGATCAATGTAACAGTAAACAGAGTGATCAGAGTAATACAAAACACTGATCAGAGGAACACTAAACAGACTGATCAATGTAACAGTAAACAGACTGATCAGTGTAACAGTAAACAGAGTGATCAATGTAACAGTAAACAGAGTGATCAGATTTTAACACAAAACAGAGAAACACTAAAGAGACTGATCAATGTAACAGTGAACAGACTGATCAATGTAACAGTGAACAGACTGATCGATTTAACAGTGAACAGACTGATCAGTGTAACAGTGAACAGACTGATCAATGTAACAGTAAACAGAGTGATCAATGTAACAGTAAACAGAGTGATCAGAGTAATACAAAACACTGATCAGAGGAACACTAAACAGACTGATCAATGTAACAGTAAACAGACTGATCAGTGTAACAGTAAACAGACTGATCAGAGGAACACTAAACAGACTGATCAATGTAACAGTAAACAGACTGATCAATGTAACAGTAAACAGAGAAATTAGAGTAACACAAAACACTGATCAGTGTAACAGTAAACAGACTGATCAATATAACAGTAAACAGACTGATCAATGTAACAGTAAACAGACTGATCAATATAACAGTAAACAGACTGATCAGTGTAACGGTGACCAGAGTGACAGCGAACATATTGATCAGAATTCATCAAAGATAGTTCACTGTGAACATATCTTTTTGCACCCACCTTTATAAAAAAATTCCCTCTCTCTCTCTCTCTCTCTCTCTCTCTCCTCTCTCCTAACGATTTTTTTGCTGTGGGTTGTTTTGCAGTCACCTGCACATGCATGTGATCAGCCAAGATTTCGACAGTCCATGTCTGAAAACCAAAAAACATTGGAACTCTTTCACCACATCCTACTTTGTGGATTCTAATGGTGCGTTGCTCTGCAGGTCTTGTTATCTTTAAGTTGTGCCTTTGTATGCTCTGTAGGCTTTCATATGTTTAGTTTTGTGCCATTGTTTGCTCTGTTGTATGTTTAGGTGTGTGCCTTTGTATGCTCTGTAGGCGTTGATGTGGTTAGGTGTGTGTTTTTGTATGCTGTGCAGGTATCATTATGTTTGGGTGTGTGCCTTTGTATGCTCTGTAAGTATTGTTATGTTTAGGTGTGTGCCTTTGTATGCTCTGTAGGTATTGCTATGTTTAGGTGTGTGCCTTTGTATGCTGTGTTGGTATTGTTATGTTTTGGTGTGTGCCTTTGTATGCTTTGTAGATATTGTTATGTTTTGGCTTGTGCCTCTGTATGCTGTGTAGGTATTGTTATGTTTAGGTGTGTGCTTTTGTATGCTCTGTAGGTATTGCTATGTTTAGGTGTGTGCCTTTGTATGCTGTGTTGGTATTGTTATGTTTCGATGTGTGCCTTTGTATGCTTTGTAGATATTGTTATGTTTTGGCTTGTGCCTTTGTATGCTGTGTAGGTATTGTTATGTTTAGGTGTGTGCTTTTGTATACTCTGTAGGTGTTCCTATGTTTAGATGTGTGCCATTTTATGCTGTATAGATATTGGTATGTTGATGTGCATGTTGGTATGCTCTGTAGGTACTGGTATGTTGGTGTGTGTTGGTATGCTCTGTAGGTACTGGTATGTTGGTGTGTGTTGGTATGCTCTGTGGGTACTGGTATGTTGATGTGCATGTTGGTATGCTCTGTAGGTACTGGTATGTTGGTGTTGTGTTGGTATGCTCTGTAGGTATTGGTATATTGATGTGTGTGTTGATATGCTCTGTAGGGATTGGTATGTTGGTGTGTGTTGGTATGCTCTGTAGGTATAGATATGTTTGTGTGTTGGTATGCTCTGTAGGTATTGGTATGATGATTGTGTGTGATTGTATGCTCTGTCAATATTGGTGTGTTGATGTACGTATGCTAGTCTGCACTGTACATATTTGTAGGTAGATTGATGTGTATCTCTATGCTCTGTAGGTATTGGTATGTTGATGTGTATGCATTGGTATGATCCGTAGATATTGGTATGTTTATGTGTGTGTGTGTTGGTATGCTCTGAATGTGTTGGCATGCTGATGTGTGTTTGTTGGTATGCTCTGTAGGTATTAGTATGTTGATGTGTGTGCGGTTGTATACTCTGTAGTGTTGGTGTGTTGATATGTGTGGGTTTGCATGCTCTGTAGTGTTGGTGTGTTGATATGTGTGCTTTTGTATGCTCTGTAGTGTTGGTGTGTTGATATGTATGCGTTTGTATGCTCTATAGTGTTGATGTGTTGATATGTGTGCTTTTGTATGCTCTGTAGTGTTGGTGTGTTGATATCTGTGCGTTTGTATGCTCTGTAGTGTTGGTTTGTTGATATGTGTGTTGATATGTGTGCGTTTGTATGCTCTGCAATGTTGATGTGTTGATATGTGTGCTTTTGTATGCTCTGTAGTGTTGATGTGTTGATATGTGTGCGTTTGTATGCTCTGCAATGTTGATGTGTTGATATGTGTGCGTTTGTATGCTCTGTAGTGTTGGTGTGTTGATATGTGTGCATTTGTATACTCTGCAATGTTGGTGTGTTGATACATGTGCGTTTGTATGCTCTGCAATGTTGGTGTGTTGATACATGTGCGTTTGTATGCTCTGCAATGTTGGTGTGTTGATACATGTGCGTTTGTATGCTCTGCAATATTGATGTGTTGATATATTGTGTTTGTATGCTCTGCAATGTTGGTGTGTTGATACATGTGCGTTCGTATGCTCTGCAATGTTGGTGTGTTGATATGTGTGCGTTTGTATGCTCTGCAATGTTGGTGTGTTGATACATGTGCGTTGTATGCTCTGCAATGTTGTTGTGTTGATATGTTGGTGTGTTGATACATGTGCATTTGTATGCTATGTAGTGTTGGGTTGTTGATATGTGTGTTGGTATGTGTGCGTTTGTATGCTCTGCAATGTTGGTGTGTTGATACATGTGCATTTGTATGCTCTGTAGTGTTGATGTGTGTATGTGTGCGTTGTATGCTCTGTAGTGTTGGTGTGCATATGTATGCTCTAAATGTTTTGTTATGTTTATGTGTGTGCGTTGGTATATTCTCTAAGTGTCTGTATTTATACTTGTGAACATTTACATATGCATTTATTAGTCTGTACATGTACATTGTACATAGATTTGTGATTCCATGTTGTGGTTTGGTCGTCACTTTAATCAAACAAATTTCTCTAAGCGCTTTACAAAATCATACCACATTCACCCTTCTCATATACAATAGTACACCTTACACCCAACTACAAATACTATTACTACAATAACTAACAAATCCTAATCCTACAAGTATGACATTCACTTATTTTTCAAGTATCACTACAAAAACTAAATTCTATAATGTTCAATCATACAACAAATACATGTGATAGAGAACATACACACACACTACATTTGAAAAGGCCCAGACGGCTATGAGTTAGGTTGTACCCCCCCCCCCCCCCCCCCCCCAGCATTGACTAATTATGAGAAAATAGATGGGTTTTAAGTTTAGACTTGAAAGAAGAGATAGAATCTGAATGTCTGAGAGAGTCTGGCAGTCTGTTCCACGTTGCTGGAGCTTGAAAAGAGAAAGATCTTTCACCAGTAGTAGTCCAGAAGCGAGTCATTCGTAGAAGGTGGTCGTCAGCACAGGAGCATAGTTGTCGAGAGGGGGTGTAGATTTTAAGGAGATCTGAGAGATAAGAAGGTCCATTTTCAAAGAGAGCAGAGAAAGTGAGAGTTGAGATTTTGTACGAGATACGGTTTGAGACAGATAGCCAGTGAAGTAGAGGCGAAATGTGATAATATTTTCCTGCTCTACAGACGACTCGGGCTGCGTGATTTTGGATTCGCTGTAATCTTTCTATCAGGTATTTTGGAAGGCCGGCCAAAAGT
>CM065732.1:259042-349042 GCA_033310375.1 Conus canariensis | reverse complement strand
CTTTTTTTTCATGATCATGGGGACATTGTAATGTGTCACATAATTCATCATTGACATTGTAATGCTTTACATAATGTATTATTGATCGCTGCATTACACTGTCAGTTACATAGGGCTTTTTTCATGATCAGGGTAACATTGTAATGTGTCACATAATTCATCATTGACATTGTAATGCTTTACAAAATGTATTATTGATCACTGCGTTACACTGTCAGTTACATAGGGCTTTTTTCATGGTCAGGGGAATATGATCCAAGGCAAAGAGATGTGGGTATCTTGGCAGAGCAGATGTAAGTGACCTGGACAAGTTCACACACTGTGACCTCTCTGAAGTCAAGTTGGGAGGCCGGAATAGCTCAGTTGGTAGAGCGCCGGACTCGTGATCCTGAGGTTACGGGTTCGAATTTCGGTACAGGGGGATTTTTCCCTCGGAGTTAACATTGGTTCTGACTCCATTCCCCATACAGTCCTTCGAATGAGACTATAAACCGAGGTTCCGTGTGTGAACGCACGCATAACATCTTGCACACACGTAAAATCCCATCACCAACTTTCGGAAGAGAACACGGCTGTTCAGAGCAAGCCACTTAGTTTTGAGAGGCAGGGGAGTTTACAGCTCGCCCACAGCTGCAGAGGCCAAGCCGTGAATGCAGGTCAGGGAAAGGGGTGTTTTCTGCAGGCTGCTCCCCACCAGCCAGCTAACCATGCCGTACTCGGCGAACTGAATGTCATTTGTGTAAAGCCGGTCTGGCAACAATGTGTTTGGCATTGCTGAGCAGCCATTACAAGTGGGGCTGTTAGTTTGATAATTAGTGGTTGTCATGGAAAATGTAATATATCTGTGCTTTTGAGATGACTGAATAGGCGAATTCCCGACAATTCTTTTAATACCAAACTCGACTAGGTTTATTTTCCTGTAGATAATGTAGATACGGCATGAAAGTTTGTACACAAGCGGTCAGGCGATATTCAAACAATGACAACACACACACAATTGTGCAAAAATGACGTCATCACTTTCTGGGAAGTTAATTTTCCCTAGTGAACTAGTACACAAGTTTGATACATGCCTCTGCTTGGACTACAACAACAAAAATGTTGGATCAGAAATGTGTAAGCCTTGTTTGTTCGGCCCTTCAACTGAGTGTCTTGCATTGGACGGAAAAATAAAGCTGTGAGAAGGCCAGTTTGGCCGTTGGTATGGATGACACGTTACACATAGCATGCACACTGCGTGAGAAATTGAAAGAATGGAGAAAGTAAGGATATTGAGAGAACGATATTGGACGATATTGACTGGATGACACGGGAAACGACTGAATGAAGCGCCAGCTGGCAGCTCTTCAGTCGGCACTACCCAGGTAGGCAGCCCGTTGTGCAAACGAGTGTGGATTGTAAAGCGCTTAGAGCTTGGTCTCTAGCCGAGAATAGGCGCTATATAAGTATTCATTATTATTATTATTATTATTAAGTTGACACTGAGGCTGACTGTTTTAGGTGCCATGTATGCAAGAAGATTTTCTCCACCATGCCAGCTCTCAAGTCGCACATCGTCTTCCACAACGTTACCAAAGCTGCCAGATCATGATTCATAGTGCTGCCCGTTTCAGGGGAACTTTGCTTCACACTGAGTTACCTCCCATTCTGTCGTGTGATCTGTGCGAAAGATCAAAGAGAACTTTGTGTGTGTGTGTGTGTGTGTGTGTGTGTGTGTGTGCATGCATGCATGTGTGTGTGTGAGAGAGAGAGAGAGATTTACATTTTCCAGATTGTTTTTTTTTTTTTTTTTGACATTGTATGTGAATGAAAAATGTATGTGAATGAAAAATAATAAATGCGTAAATGTAACTTTATGCTCTTGGTTGTAACTGAAACAAATGTATGAACCAAAACAAAACAAGGCAAGCTATGTCAGCGTCCACTCCTGATGAAATCCTCCCTGTTCTGAACACTGACACCAAGTGTCAGGATGCCAACCCTGTATAAAAGCACATGCTTCCCTCCTGCATGGGTGAAACCTACAAAACTTGATTTGACTGAAATAAGGCTGGGGTCCAGGGACCGCCCCGCCCTTTAGGCCAATTTCGTTGGCTCTCCTGCACCAGAAAAAGCTTAATTGTAACATGATTTCTGCAGTAAAAAGCTTAACTGTAACATCATTTTGTGAGTTACTGTTAGACTTTATGTTCCATTAATTCATTTAAATGGATAAAAATAACATTTATGGCTTATTGTACAAGCTCAGGAAAGTTAAAGTTTAAAAGTGTAGAAATAAACCAGAATGTAAAAACTCAAAAAGGGAAATTTTTCTCACCCAATCTGAACTGAACAAACGTTCCAAAAATCAACAAAATTTCCATCACAAATTGTTTAAAATGGTCACTTTACTATTTAAATCAAGACTGTGTTCAAAGGTAGAATCATCTGGGTGATCAGAATCATCTGGGTGATCAGCATGGCTTCGAAGTTTCTTTTGTCCGTTCACTCCGCAACTGATTGTTTTTGAGCAAACAATACAGAAAACGATACAGAAACATGTGCCGGCCACATTCATTTTCTTGCACCTCTTGCGATATTCATTGCCGTCGTCATCAGTTTCGTTTAGCCATTGCCATCTCCATTTGTTTCTAATTTGGCCCTCGATGCATGCTACTGAATCTCCTTCTTTCAAAAAAGCCATGACTACTTTTCCGGAGCACCGTGCAAACTTTCCTTGTCAGCCAAACGCACCAGTGTTAGCCTGTGAAGACGCCGGAAATACAGAAACAGCTGCTTCCGGTAAGAGATCGAAAGCTTGGATCGAACACAAAATCGGAACCGATAAATCGTGATTATTTTTTTTTTTTTAATTGACGGAAGTTCCATCAAGACTGAAAGTCATTTTGACGGATTTCTGTCCATAGACGGAAAAGTTTCTCCCATGCTTCTGTCTGCTGACAAATGAACGTTTGAAACACAAGCCACCAACTGTCTGCGGGCTGAGGACCATTTGGAACACTGTCTGTTCACTAAGGACCATGTGGAACACTATCTGCTGGCTAAGGACCATTTGGAACACTGTCTGCTGGCTAAGGACCATTGGAACACTGTCTGTTGGCTAAGGACCATTGGAACACTGTCTGTTGGCTAAGGACCATTGGAACACTGTCTGTTGGCTAAGGACCATGTGGAACGCTATCTGCTGGCTAAGGACCATGTGGAACACTATCTGCTGGCTAAGGACCATGTGGAACACTGTCTGTTGGCTAAGGACCATGTGGAACACTATCTGCTGGCTAAGGACCATGTGGAACACTATCTGCTGGCTAAGGACCATGTGGAACACTGTCTGTTGGCTAAGGACCATGTGGAACACTATCTGCTGGTTAAGGACCATTTGGAACACTGTCTGCTGCTAAGGACCATTTGGAACACTGCTGGCTAAGGACAATTTGGAACACTGTCTGCTGGCTAACTGTCTGCTGGCTAACAACCATTGGAACACTGTCTGCTGGCTAAGGACCATTTGGAACACTGACTGTCTGCTGGCTAAGGACCATGTGGAACACTGTCTGCTGGCTAAGGGCCATGTGGAACACTGTCTGCTGGCTAAGGACCATTTGGAACACTGCTGGCTAAGGACCATTTTGAACACTACTGGCTAAGGACCAGTTGGAACACTGTTGGCTAAGGACCAGTTGAAATGCTGTCTACTGGCTAAGGACCATTGGCAAAGTGTCAGCTGGCTAAGGACCATTTAGAACACAGTGTCTGCTAGCTAAGGACCACTTTCTGTATGCTAGATAGGGACTATTTGGAACACTGCTGGCTAAGGACCATCTGGAATACTGTCTGCTAGCTAAGGACTACTTGGAACACTTTCTGTCTGCTGCTAAGGACCATTTGGAACACTGCTGGCTAAGGACCATTTGAAACATTGTGTACTGGATAAGGACCATTTGGAACACTATGTGCTGGATAAGAACCATTTGGAACACTGTCTGCTGGGTAAAGACCATTTGGAACACTGTCTGCTAGCTAAGGACCATTTGGAACATGTCTGTTCACTAAGGACCATTTGAAACATGTCTGTTCACTAAGGACCATTTGGAACACTGTCTGCTGGCTATGGACCATTTGGAACACACAGTGTCTGCTAGCTAAGGACCACTTGGAACAGTTTCTGTCTGCTGGCTAAGGACCATTGACTCTCTGCTGGCTAATGACCATTTCAAACATTTCAAACATTGGCTGTCTGCTGGCTGAGGATCTTTTGGAACACCATCTGCAGGCTAAATACCAAGTGGAACATTGTCTGCTGGCTAAAGACCATTGGAACACTGTCTGTCTGCTGGCTAAGGACCATTTGGAACACTGTCTGTTTGCTGGCTAAGGATCGTGTGGAATATTGTCTGTCTGCTGGCTAAGGACCAATTAGAACACTGTCTGCAGGTTAAAGACCATTGGAACACTTGTCTGCTGGCTAAGGACCATGTGGAACACACACTGTCTGGTGGATAGGGACCATTTGGAACACCATGTGTTCACTAAGGACTATTTGGAACACTGCCTGCTGTCTAAGGACCATTTGGAACATCACTGTCTGCTGGCTAAGGACCATTTGGAACACTGTCTGCTGGTTAAAGACCATATGGAACACTGTCTGCTGGCTAAAGATCATTTAAAACACTGGTGGCTAAGGACCATTTAGAACACCGTCTGCTGACTAGGGACCATTTGGAACACTGCTTGCTAAGGACCATTTGGAACAGTCTGCTGGCTAAAGATCATTTGTAACACTGGTGGCTAAGGACCATTTAGAACACTGTCTGCTGGCTTAGGATCATATGGAAAACTGTCTGCTGGCTAAGGACCATTTGGAACACTGCTGGCTAAGGACCTTTTGGAACATTATCTGTTGGCTAAGGATCATTTGCATTTGGAACACTATTTGCTAAGGACCATTTGGAACACTGACTGTCTGCTGGCAAAGGACCATTGTCTGTCTGCTGGCTAAGGACCATTTGGGACACTGACTGTCTTCTTTCTAAGGACCATTGTCTGTCTGCTGGCTAAGGACCATTTGGGACACTGTCTGCTACTAAGAACTATGTAGAACACTGTCTGCTGGCTAAGGACCGTTATGACCATTTGGAACACTGTCTGCTGGGTAAGGACCATTTGCAACACTATCGACTGGCTAAGGACCATCTTGTACACTGACTGTGTGCTAGCTAAGGACAATTTGGAACACACTGTCTGCTGGCTAAGGACAATTTGGAACACACTGTCTGCTAAGGACAATTTGGAACACCCTGTCTGCTGGCTAAGGACAATTTGGAACACCCTGTCTGCTGGCCAAGGACCGTGTGGAACACTGACTGCTGGCTATGAACCATGTGGAACACTGTCTGATGGCTAAGGACCACTTGGAACACTGTCTGTCTGCTGGCTTACTGTCTGCTGGTTAAGGACCATTTGGAACGCTGTCTGCCAGCTAAGGACCGCTTGGAACACTGCTGGGTAAGGACCATTTAGAGCACTGTCTACTGGCTAACTACCGTTTGGAAGACACTGTGTGCTGGCTAAGGACCATTTGGAACACTCTCTGCTGGCTAAGGTCCATTGGAACACTGTGTCTGGTGGCTAAGGACAATTTTGAACACTGCTGGCAAAGGACCGTTTGGAACACTGTCTGCTGGCTAAGGACTGTTTGGAACACTGTCTTCTGGCTAAGGACCATTTGGAATACTGTCTGCTAGCTTTACCATTTGGAACACTCTTTGCTGGCTAAGGACCATTTGGAATACTGCCTGCTGGCTAAGGACCATTTGGAACACTTGTCTACTGGCTATGGACCATTTGGAACACTGCCTGCTGGCTATGGACCATTTGGAACACTGCTGCCTATGGACCATTTGGAACACTGCTGGTCAAGGACAGACCATTTGGAACACTGTCTACTGGTTAATGACCATTTGGAACACTGTTATGTGATGCTTAGACCCAGTGGTGGGAGGCAGGCAGACTGAGGTCATCACGATACTGACACAGAAATAGATCAGCCATGTTTACTTGTTGCAGACCTCTGAAGTGTGTTGGTTCTAACACTGTTTGAAGAAAGTAAAGTTCATTCACCATCTCCAAACGAAAGTGGATGGATGTTCTGAATTTCTATAGAACTTTTTTTTTTTCAGTTGAATTAGGGAAAGCTGAAATCGCCAGTTATATTTTTCAAATTTATTTTATTACCAACAGATAATGGAGTACATACAATTTTGATCATGTAGACAGATGGGCTTTACAAATTCAAAACTACACACGCAAACACTGTGATTGTCACACAGCTGGTGAAATCTTCATGCTGGAGTTGGCTGGAAAGTTACCAACATCATCCATGCGTGTGTCCAGTTTGGGTGTGCTAGCACTAGTAATTGCAAGAAAAGTGTCTGTGTTCAAGTCTATCGCAACCTACCCACAGTTGTTTATCCAAAGCAGGGCGTATTACAAACATCACCAGGACAATTTCAGGGTTGCAAGCTGAATTATAATTAACTGGATGAGTAGGGCACTGTTCCCCAGAGCTAGAGGTGAGCCTCCCATTCTGTGAGCTGTAGCTCTTCAGGTCCAGACTGGAGCACTAGAGTTGTTCCCCTCTTGACCCTGCTTACCAGGCCTGCCTGCTACACTCAAACATACATGACTTCCACTATATGTTCTATCCTCAGCACACACACACACACACACACACACACACACCAGGTCTGAGAAGTTCAAACATACATGACCTCCACTACATCTCCAATCCTCAGCAGACACACGCCAAGTCATCTTGTTTTGAAGCCTTTATTCAGATCACTACATAGCATCTTATGAACACAAGAAACCCCTGTTATAACATAAACAGACTGTAACATCCTGCTAACAGTTTCACCTTGCAGACTCAGAGCAGAACAAGTATGAAGAAAGCAGAAATGAGGAGCCTTGAGCACAAGGCTGAACTCTTGGTAAGTACAATGGAGTCTGCTTAGCATAAGTTAGGGGGGGGGGGGGTCATGGGGGTGACTCTGATCAGGGGCTTTATCTGTGGGATTTTCCAGTCCCAGCCAGCTGCTACTTCAAGTGCAGAGTGCTATGGGCTGCCATAGGCAGACTGGAACATCACAGTGCCCTTCACTTCTGCGTGTTCTCTTCATGTGAGGAACAGCCAATGGCCTCTGTACCATGATGGGACAAGAAACACAGCCAGCTGTACAATTGACGGCAGTGGAAGACATTTTTCCTCCCTAACTTGTACATACAGTTACTGTTGACAGTGAAAAACATTCTTCCTCCTGACATGTACATACAGTTACTGCTGATAGTGAAAGAAACTCTTGCACCTGCCTCTGTAGCTGTAGGTGAATGTTTGGACCACCATGGACCTCAAGGTCACATGACCACTGGTAGATCAGTAAAACTCGGCAATAAACTGGCCATTGCTCACACCAAGAGTGCAATCCTGTGCAACTGTTGGGAGCATGAACCCAGTGTGTCCACCATTCCATACAGTAAAGGGAGACCACCAGGTCAGTTTCACTGACTATGGTCCAAACTAATCTTGTGCGACTATTGGGAGCATGACCTCAATGTGTCCATCATTCCATGCTGGAAAGGTATACACCACCAGGCTCACCTTCACTCCCCACACATTGCAACAGGCTGGTCATGGACACTATACAAAGCAAGAAACCAAAGCTGGTGTTACCATGGTTCATGGCCAGGGGCACTATAGATACACTGAAACCAAAGCTGGTGTTACCATGGTTCACATCGTCATCTACATGAAAGGCAGAGATGGGGCACATTGTTGGCAAAGGCAGCATGGCCCACACAACCACCTGAACCCAGTGACCCCCACCCCCTCCCAGGCCCTCACTACCAGGTGACCTCCACTATACCAGGTGTCCACTATACTTGGTGACCTCCACTATACCAGATAACCACTATACCAGATGGTCATTATACCTGGTGACCTCCACTATACCAGATGGCCATTATACCTGGTGACCTCCACTATACCAGATGGCCATTATACCTGGTGACCTCCACTATACTAGATGGCCATTATACCTGGTGACCTCCACTATACCAGATGGCCATTATACCTGGTGACCTCCACTATACCAGGTGACCACTATACCAGGTGACCTCCACTACCTGATGACCCCCAGTACCTGATGACCTCCACTACCTGATGACCCCCAGGTACCTAATAAGCCCCCACAACCTGATAAGCCCCCACTACCTGATGACCCCAAGTACCTGATAAGTCCCCACTACCTGATAACCCCCACTACCTGATAACCCCCACTACCTGATGGCCCCAAGTACCTGATGACCCCAAGTACCTGATGAGCCCCCACTACCTGATAACCCCCACTACCTGGTAAACCCCCACTACCTGATGACCCCCACTACCTGATGACCCCCAAATACCTGATAAATCCACACTACCTGTGACCCCCAAGTACCTGGTGATCCCCACTACCTGATGACCCCCAAGTACCCGTGACTCCCCACTACCTAATGACCCCCAAGTACCTGGTGACCCCAATTACCTGGTGAACCCCAAGTACCTGGTGATCCCCAGGTATCTGGTAACCCCCAAGTACCTGGAGACCCCCACTACCTGATAAACGCCCACTACCTGGTGACTCCCAAGTACCTGGTGACCCCCAAACTACCTGGTGACCCCCACTACCTGGTGACTCCCCACTACCTGGTGACCCCCAAGTACCTGGTGACCCTACTTGGTGATCCCCCAAATTCAGTGACCACCACTACCTGGTAAGTCCAAACCCTGATGACCCCACTACCCAATGGCTTACCCCCCACCTCCCCTTACCCCCACTACCAAGTGTCCTCTACCACTCGTTGACCCCACTATCCGGTGACCCCCACTATATAGTGACCCCTGCTAACTGACCATCCCCACTATCTGATGACCCTGCTAAGTGGCCCCACCCCCCCACCCCCCCACTCCGCCTCTCTGTGGCTTCTGTATGACCAGGGCCTCGACAACATTTTCACTCTCTGCACTTTGCTTGTCTTAAGAAAACAGATGAAGAAACAGAAGTAAAAAGAAAAATATGAACATCAGGCTTTTTTTTTTTTAATCCAAGAGATATACTCAGGGGAGGGGGGTGTGGAGTCAGTTACTATCTTTAACTAATGTCACCATGCAGCACACCAAATTACAATCAATACAATATAAAATAATATAATTTAGCATAATATAATATAACATAATTATCATGTAATACAATACTATATATAATATAATATAACATAATATAATATAATATAATGTAGGAAAATGCACAACTATTTTACCACTTGCAAGTTACTTCATAAAGAGAGTGGACCAAGAGAAGGGAGACAATCAGTGATATAACGACAAACAGGCAACCACTAGATGGGACTTGCTAGATTATTCAAAGCCAGTATAATTTGGACAGTAACATCAACCTGCCAGAAACATACATGCTGTATGTAGCACTGATCTAAAACAACTGTTAAACATACATACTACAGTCTGGAATAAATGAACTAAACAAACATTGAAAACAATGTTAGCAAGCAAACCATAATTATCAACATACAACTTGACAACAACAAACTAATAATATATGTCATAGCACCAAATCAATGGATGACTTGCAAATGTCTTTGCTAATATCTTAAGCAGTGCATTGCCGAAACATCACTGTCCATTTCTAACGCACAAGGACAAAAGGCCATTGCAGATCCAGGCCAGGAACAAACTGGAGCGGGAAAAAAAAAAATAGAGTGGAACCAAGAGGTATATAAGCGCATTGAGTTGTGTAACAAGAAATGCGCTATATAAGTATTATACATTATTATTATATTATATTATATACAAAAAAAAAAAAAAAAAAACCATACTGGACATTGCCATACAACAGCCGCATGTGTTGGAGAAAATGTACTAAAAATGTACAATGCATATATCCTCTCCATCATGTGTATACTAAAAGCTTGACACAGGACCATGACATGAATCAAAGCACCTCAAAATATGCATGAAGATTAACAACAACAACAAAAAAGTTGTAAAGATATAACAGTTTTGAAAAAGATTGTGGGAGAAAAAGTCTGAACATCATAGCACACAATGACACCTTGAGATGGTGACATGCTAGCCCTCATGCAGACACCATTCTAATCTGCATGAACACCACAGACACTATGGACATGGTCATGAGACTATAGGCAACCTTAATTATTCAACACATACTTTCTCTTTATTTGTTTACATGAGCAATGATGTATGTACTACACACCTACATCAATCAGTCAAAAATGAAGGCACTAATGATTATTGACACAAATATTTTTTTAGAATGTAGTCAACAAGAAATGTCCTACATCACATGCCTATCATGAATGAAGCATTTACAGACACGTAAAAAAAAACATAACCAAAACCAGCAGGCGCGCGGATCTTCTTCATGAAAAACACAAGTTTCTCAGTCATGGTGGCACAAATAATGTAAGGATAAGAAACAGAGGCAGCTAAAGAAAACAGAACAGAACCAAAGAACATGAGGATAATAAACAGTCAGCCAAAGAAAATAGGACAGAACCAAGAACATGATAATAAATAGAGTCAATGAAAGACATGAGAACAGAACCAAAGAACATGATAATACAGTCGGCTACAGAAAACGAGATGTGACCAAAACTTAAAACCATTAAAGAGGGCTAGTAACAGAGCAATCCAAAGTGTGTTTTTCCATAAGGAAGGTTTTCTGAAACCACCTATTCCTTCATACTTTTTCATGTTTTTTCCCAAGCTGTTGCCATACATGATACAGACCATTTCACTCCATGTCATATAATCTTCATTACCAATGACCAGCTCTGTCTCAGTTGTGTAGCATACAGAGCTGGTTGTATCCAAGCGGGTTTTGTCAGGTGTCTGTTTTCAGGGAGGGACTATTTTTCCAGGGGGGAACGCTTTCTGTGTCTGTAGCTCCAGCAGTCATGAAGCTGTCACAGCACGCTGACTGGGTCCGCCAACCCAATTTACTGTACACAACACGGACTGCCTTCTTCTATGGTGTATTCTTTAAATCAAAACATGTGTTTTTCATTAATGTTCTTCCGATCTAAGCAGTCTTCTGTCAACACCAATTGTGTTCTTCTCCCTGCTTCAGTTCAAAATTCTTCGATCAGTGTGTTCTGCACAAGCATCCCGGAGACTAGAAGCAGCAGTGAGAGCAGTCAGGCTGTCTGCCCCTGACTTACTTTCGCACCTGTTCGTCGTAGGCTTTCTTCAGACGCTTCTTCAGCTCAGCAGGAAACTTGTCGTAGCAGTTTTTGCACACGGGTTTCTGGTCAAACTCGAAAAACTTGGTCCTGGAAAAGAAAGTGACCGATAACAGACTCAGAGCAGCTAGTTGCTTCCCTTTATTTTCCCCACAGACCGTTCACTTAAAGAGGGTCGAAGGGGTGGTGGTGTGGAAGCGAAGGCACACACTCGTGCACACACACATACACACTAAAATACACACCACAAATGTACAGAGAGAAAGAGAGAAAATGCAGTGACTTTCTTGAGACTCTTTATATTGATATAATAAATATAGTGAGTACTGAAGGCCCATTTATGTTGCTGTAATAAATGTACTGACCTATTTGAAGTTACTTGAGATTCATTTCTACTGTCATAATGAATAAAGCGACTTACATGAGGCTGATATAATGCATATAGTTTCTAAACTGAAGCTCATTTATGTTGCTGTAATGAATGCAGTGTTCATTTATGCTAACATCATGAATACAGTGACAAACTTCAGGCTAATTTAAGTTCACATAATAAATATTAACTGACTTCAGGCTCATTTCTACTGACATGACCAACACAGTGACTTGGGAGCTCCTCTGTGTTGACATAATGACTACAGTGACAGACTTCAGTCACATCTGTGTTGACATAATGACTACAGTGACAGACTTCAGTCACATCTATGTTGACATAATGACTACAGTGACTTCAGTCACATCTGTGTTGACATAATGACTACAGTGACAGACTTCAGTCACATCTGTGTTGACATAATGACTACAATGACTTCAGTCACATCTGTGTTGACATAATGTCTACAGTGACAGACTTCAGTCACATCTGTGTTGACATAATGACTACAGTGACAGACTTCAGTCACATCTATGTTGACATACTGACTACAGTGACAGACTTCAGTCACATCTGTGTTGACATAATGACTTCAGTCACGTCTGTGTTGACACAATGACTACAGTGACTTCAGTCACATCTGTGTTGACACAATGACTACAGTGACAGACTTCAGTCACATCTGTGTTGACATAATGACTACAGTGACTTCAGTCACATCTGTGTTGACACAATGACCACAGTGACAGACTTCAGTCACATCTGTGTTGACATAATGACTACAGTAACTTCAGTCACATCTGTGTTGACATAATGACTACAGCAACTTCAGTCACATCTGTGTTAACATGACTACAGTGACTTCAGTCACATCTGTGTTGACATAATGACTACAGTAATGACTACAGTCATATCTGTGTTGACATAATGACTACAGTGACTTCAGTCACATCTGTGTTGACATGACTTCAGTCACATCTGTGTTGACATAATGACTACAGTAATGACTACAGTCATATCTGTGTTGACATAATGACTACAGTAATGGCTACAGTGACTTACTTGAGGCTCATCTTGCGGTCACAGATGGAGCAGGAAAAGTGATGGACACACCAGGACTTGTTGAAGGCACTGAACACTGACAGACAGAGAACAAACAGCGCACTTCACTGTACTGCTCTGGGGTTCACAGTCTACAGTCTATGTTAGGAGAAACTGAACACTTCCATGTACTGCTCCGGGGTTCACAGTCTACAGCCTATGTTAGGAGATACTGAACACTTCACTTTACTGCTCTGGGGTTCACAGTCTACAGCCTATGTTAGGAGATACTGAACACTGACAGACAGAGAACAAACAGCGCACTTCATTGTACTGTTCTGGGGTTCACACAGTCTATGTTAAGAGACATTGAACACTTCACTGCACTGCTCTGGGGTTCACACAGTCTACAGTCTATGTTAGGAGACACTGAACACTTCCCTGTACTGCTCTGAGGTTTGTACAGTCTACAGTCTATGTTAGGAGACACTGAACACTTCATTGTACTGCTCTGGGGTTCACACAGTCTACAGTCTATGTTAGAAGACACTGAACACTTCCCTGTTCTGCTCTGGGGTTCACACAGTCTACAGTCTATGTTAGGAGACCCTGAACATTTCATTGTACTGCTCTGGGGTTCACACAGTCTACAGTCCATATTAGGAGACACTGAACACTTCCCTGTACTGCTCTGGGTTTCACACAGTCTACAGTCTATGTTAGAAGACACTGAACACTTCCCTGTACTGCTCTGGGGTTCACACAGTCTACAGTCTGTGTTAGAAGACACTGAACACTTCACTGTACTGCTCTGGAGTTCACACGTCTACAGTCTATGTTAGAAGACACTGAACACTTCCCTGTACTGCTCTGGGGTTTGTACCAGTCTACAGTCTATGTTAGGAGACGCTGAACATTTCATTGTACTGTTCTGGGGTTTGTACAGTCTACAGTCTATGTTAGGAGACACTGAACATTTCATTGTACTGCTCTGGGGTTCACACAGTCTACAGTCTATGTTAGAAGACACTGAACACTTCCCTGTACTGCTCTGGGGTTCACACAGTCTACAGTCTATGTTAGGAGACACTGAACACTTCATTGTACTGCTCTGGGGTTCACACAGTCTACAGTCTATGTTAGAAGACACTGAACACTTCACTGTACTGCTCTGGGGTTCACACAGTCTATGTTAGGAGACACTGATCACTTCATTGTACTGCTCTGGGGTTCGTACAGTCTACAGTCTATGTTAGGAGACACTGAACACTTCCCTGTACTGCTCTGAGGTTCGCACAGTCTACAGTCTATGTTAGGAGACACTGAACATTTCATTGTACTGCTCTGGGATTCACACAGTCTACAGTCTATGTTAGGAGACACTGAACATTTCATTGTACTGCTCTGGGGTTTGTACAGTCTACAGTCTATGTTAGGAGACACTGAACATTTCATTGTACTGCTCTGGGATTCACACAGTCTACAGTCTATGTTAGGAGACACTGAACATTTCACTGTACTGCTCTGGGGTTCGCACAGTCTACAGTCTATGTTAGGAGACACTGAACATTTCATTGTACTGCTCTGGGGTTCGTACAGTCTACAGTCTATGTTAGGAGACACTCAACACTTCATTGTACTGCTCTGGGGTTCGCACAGTCCAAGTCTATCTTACCAGACTCTCACTTGGATGGAAAACTACACAGCCATCCAGGGGGGTGGGAAGAAGTGAGGGTGGATGGTGGATCAGTGTGAGGGTCAACAGGAAGAGAAGGAAGATGAGGGAAGATGGTGTGGTGCTGAGGGGTTACTTTAAAAAAAAGTACTGAAAAGGGCACAGAATTTGGGCCTATGACAACATGGTGTTCTTGCTGGACAATTCAGTGAACACCATTTTCCTATAGAGTAAAAGTCCTGTAGCTACACAGTGACAGTGACTGGAAAAAGGACAGAAGGGCGAGAGGGGGTCCTGCAGTATCAGACACTGTGCTGGCTGTGGAGGTCGCACAACTGTCACAGAACAGGGGTGGTGTGAGGTGTGGGGTGTTCCTGCAATATGACAATGTGCTGGCTGTGGTCACACAACTATCAGAGAACAGGGTTGTACAGCTCATGTTAAACAAAAAATGTGCAAACCAACAGGTTCAACTGAGATGAAAACCACAGTATGTCCAGTATTTTGCGCTCTACTATCCTTTGATTCAAGGAAAAGTAACAGCCACACCATCCAATTGAGGTGTACACCTATCAGCCCCTACCCTCTTCAATCAGTGACTAACCATCGCCATTAATATATTTGCGACGGGCATGGCAGCCCAATGTCACTTCTCTGCAGCTGTGTGCTTATAACCGTTGCAGACACACGATTTTCGCACTTTTTTTCATCTTATTTTACGTCCCCTAATATAAATGTAACAACCAACAGTTATATATCAACAGAAAGGGTAAAACATCAAATTTGCAATGAGCATAGACTTAAATATCTTATGGGTAAAATAGCAATGCTACAGGTACGGAAACAACAGAACTAAAACGTAGGAAAACACAACCTTGTTTACGTTTGTCTGGCTAGTATGACAACAGCAAGTGAGGAAGAAAAGCCGCAAAAAATTTTACACTTCATTTGAATAGATGCAGAGAAAGGCTGATGTATTCAATATGTATAATCAAAGTGGAAAAAAAAAATACAAAATTTTTTTTTTTAATCATTGCACACTGTACACCCTTTTCACTGTTTTGGCTTCAGACAATATGTCGTATAAAACTGTTACATACACAGAGCAAATAAATCAAGCTCAGATTCTTTTTGACGAACTTGTAAATCTTTACTCTCTCATCCTCTGAACCACTTTACTGAACTAATTCTAACACCTGATGTAATGCCACGTTTCTTCTTCTGCCCGACATGTAGGCAAGGCAGGAAATTCCAGACGTGCCTTTAGCAGAAATTCCCAGTGCCAGACAGGTCTCTTTGCTTGGACTACTCAGGGGTCACAAAGGTCATCGCTAGTGCATGCAAACTTACTCTTTCCAATGGCTAGAACCCTGTTCTAAATATTTAGAGCAGCTGCATTCTCTCGACCGTAGAGGAGAGAACAGGGGATTTTTTTTTATCGTTGTGCCGTAACAGAGGTACAGCTCATCCAGGGAGTACAGCAGCATTGCTGTAACCACCAAACAGCTCGTCCTGAAGGGGTCGACTGAGCTGTCATAACTATCGCATGGCGTGTTGTGAAAAGGTTAACAATGTTGTTGTTGACTAACCAGATAGTGACTTACCATCTCCATTAACAATTCTGTTGTTGACTAACCAGACGGTGACTTACCATCTCCATTAACAATGTTGTTGTTGACTAACCAGATGGTGACTTACCATCTCCATTAATAATGTTGTTATTGACTAACCAGATGGTGACTTACCATCTCCATTAACATTGTTGTTGACTAACCATACGATGACTTACCATCTCCACTAACAATGTTGTTGTTGACTAACCAGATGGTGGCTTACCATCTCCATTAAAATGTTGTTGACTAACGAGATGGTGACTTACCATCTCCACTAACAATGTTGTTGTTGACTAACCAGATGGTGACTTACCATCTCCATTAACAATGAAGTTGATGACTAACCAGATGGTGACTTACCTTATCTGTCAATACGAAGTAAATGATGACTTACCATCTCCATTAATAATGTTGTTGCAGACAAAGCATATGTTGCCAAACAACTGGAACACACAGAAATGGAACAAAAAAGGTCACACCATCAGAACAAAATACTGCATAGTTATCTGTAAACATGCTGACACACAGAACAGAGTTCTGTACACAGGCTCACACACAAAGAACACAATTCTGCTGATCATCTGTAAACAGGATAGCACATATGGAACAGAATTCTGCAATCATGTATAAACAGGTTAACACACAGAGAAGACAATTCTGCTAATAGAATTCTATGAACATATGACTATGAACATGGACCAAATGGAATATCCATGTGTCTGTGGAAAGCGTTTCGCTACCACCCGTGGCATGAAGATCCACAGAACAAAGATGGGATGTGTGAAGACTCATCTGAATGAGCAGCAGCGCACTGCATCAGCAGATAAGACGTCGGAAGACCAAGGCCAGGATTTAAACCACAGTGCCAAGGACATCCACGCTGTTGGTTCGGATGAGGAATTTGCACAGGCCCTCGATGCCAGGCGCCTGAAACTCAACCTGCCACGAGCAAACGAAACTGAAGATTGGGAGAAACTGGATGCAAAAATCGTCCAAAGACTCGATGCACTGATAGGGAAAAGCACCCTGGAACACAAACTAGCCACATATGGGGACATTGTGTATGCCACATGTAGAGACGCCTATGGAGCAAAACTACCCAAAGAGAAAACACCTCCAAAGAAATCCAGACGCCAAGCTGGATCTGGTCAAGGAGGAACAAAAGTGAACTTCATAAGGCTTAATTTCCCTACAAATATCAGGTGTCCCTGTGGCTCAGTGGTTAAAGCGCGAGTCATTAAGTGGAAAATGAGCATGTCCAGAGGGTCATGGGTTCGAATCCCAGCCATGGCTCGTCCCAAGATGGAAAAAAAAGGGGCAGCAGAGGGACATCCGGAGTCATGAACCGGGTGTGGCCCAACCCCCCTAGAGTGTCAGGAGATAAGGGCCGAAACACTTGCTTGAAGGGGGCTTCTCTTCTGATGACTCTCTGCTGCCACGCTCTCCACGAGTTTCTTTCTACTGCAATCATGTATAAACAGATTAACACACAGAGAAGACCATTCTGCTAATTATATGTAAACAGGTTAACACATATAGAACATTATTCTGTAAATAGGTTAGCACATATAGAACAGATTTCTGTAAATAGGTTAGCACATATTATATAACAGAATTCTGCAATCACACATAGGACAGTATTCTACACAGTCTTCTGTCAATAAATAAACACACAGGGAACAGAATTCTGCTGCATTATTCTGTCAACAGAAAGTACTGTACAGACATGAGAGAAAGTTCTGAAAACTGACATGGCTGAAATAAGACCAGGGCCAAAATTCTGCTGCATTATTCTGTCAACAGAAGACACTATGTATACATGGGTGAACATTGTGAAATCTGAGTAGCTGAAGCGAGGCCAGGGACTACCTAGCCCTGGTGGTGTGTATACATGGGTGAACGTTGTGAAATCTGAGTGGCTGAAGGAAGGCCAAGGACTACCTAGCCCTGGTGGTGTGTATACATGGGTGAACGTTGTGAAATCTGAGTGGCTGAAGGAAGGTCAGGGACTAGCTAGCCCTGGTACTGTGTATACATGGATGAACGTTGTGAAATCTGAGTGGCTGAAGAAAGGTCAGGGACTAGCTAGCCCTAGTACTGTGTATATATAGGAGAACGTTGTGAAATCTGAGTGGCTGAAGCAAGGCCAGGGACTACCTAGCCCTGGAACAGAACACAGGCAGCAGAACTGTGGACAGTCCTGGGGAGGTGGACAGAGAGGCAAACATCACCCTACCTTCACTTCCACCTCTCCCTACCAACAGTGATGTGCTTGATTTTTAAGCAACTTTTATTGCCTCTCCAAAGAAAAAAAAAAAAAAAAGGAAAAAACAACCTAACAAAAAAAACCTAAACTGCAGCACACTTTATCTTTTACCACTGAGAGAACTAGATTAACATTCGTTGCCTGCATACAGAAGTATTTGGTTCTCTGGTCAAGGTTCAGATTCTACCACTGACAGGACTAATTTAACATTCACTTTGTGCATAGAGAAGTATTTGGCTCTCTGGTCATGGTCAGGACAGTTGCAGACTACAGAGTTGACCATGTCCACAGAGACAGACTGTCATCATCTTCCTGTCACTCCAATGACAGGGGGGAGGCTGCATGAGAACAGCTGTTTCAACAGATTTCTGAAAAAAAAAAGGTGACAGGCTGGGGGCCACCTACACGCTGCTGGGGTCCAGGGGCAATGCTCTGGCAGAGGGTCGAGGGAGGGGGAGGATGAGGGTGGGGGTGTGAGCCCCCACCCCCTAGCCCCAGTTGAAATTAATTTTGAGCATTTTAAATCATTTGCATTTGGTGAAATGTTGTCCAGACATCATCAGCAACCTTCACAACGTTCACCTTCCGAATTCAGCCATTTTCATTTCATCATGACCGTCTTGTTCTAAGTTGACTGTTGTTTGATTCTTTTCATTTTTGAAGCTACTTTTTTTTCAGAAAAAATAAATCAGAGAATAAATGTTGACAATGAAGAAGAATCATAAAATAGTTGTACAAGTGACAAGTAAGTCACTAAAACTAACAACATTAACCCGTTCGCTGCTTGAAAATGTTACAAACAAAGGCTTTCCCAGTGCCAGGGAAATCTAATGATTTGGGGGTAATAATTAACAAAAAATTCTAGCTCAGAAACTACAAAAGATATAACAATGAAATATATATGATTTTTGAAGGAAATTGAATGAAGATTTTGAATCTGGGCTTCTTTTGTTTTAATTTTGATAATAAAAAAATATTTAGGCATTTAGATTTGGATAGATTTTTTTGCACGATCAAAAACATATGTATTTACCACTACAGCTTCACATCCAAAAAAGAACACAAAGCAAAAAAGTTGAAAATAAAGTTTGTATTGTCACACTACACACGTAAATGAATGTAAAACAGTTTAGAAGTCTGTCAAGACGCTCGCACTCTATGCAGACAGGTCAGTCCACGACCACGCCCCCCTCCCCCCACCACACCCCCTTGCTGGACTTCAACCCTCTCTTTCACTCCTCCTCTTCTCTTCTGCCCCATGTCACGCCGCGAGCAGGCCACGCTCCCCTCTCGCGCTGACTATCACATCACTGGCCACTGGCACGCAGTGCAGAGTACACACAAGGCGAGCTCGTTCGACGCTGGCAAACCAGTCAGCTGAACACACACTGAGGTCACACAGCCCGACTCAGTAACTGACGAATACGGTCAGCAATTCCATCACAATCATCATCTCACCTTCATGCTCGAGTAAGTTGTTGAATAAAAGATTATTGTCTTTGTCAAAAATGATTAGCAGAGCCTGCTCAGCTGTGTAAATACGTTGATTTGGTCGCTACCCTTGTCGAAGGTTGCGCCGCCATCTTTGCAAGCGAGACGAAGTGCTGGCTGGTCATCCAGTCAGTGATGAGAATAAATGGGCTTTCCCCTCACGTGTGGTCATTTACATATCATTTTAATACTACAGACATATAAGGCTTACTACGCACACTCTATTTAAGTCCGTTAATAGAAATAGTAACAAATGAAAATTCAAGAAAAATGCATGACGTCAGTGGACGGCCCATAGGCACTGGGAAAGCATTTTTACTTTGGCGTCAGCTGACGGCTTATAGGCACTCTTCGGGTTAAAAGCTGTGATGGCGACTGAACTGAGACCGATCTTTTTGGATTCAGGTCGTACATGCTTGCTGTGTGTGTTGTTCACTTGGTGTATATGTTTTCAGGTAGTACATGTTTGCTGTGTGTGTTGTTCATTTTGTGTTTATGTTTTCAGGTAGAACATGTTTGTGGTGTGTGCTGTTCACTTTGTGTTTATGTTTTGATTCAGGTCATACATGTCTGTGGTGTGTGTTGTTCACTTTGTTTTGATTCAGGTCGTACATGTTTGTGGTGTGTGTTGTTCACTTTGTGTTCATGTTTTGATTCAGGTCGTACATGTTTGTGGTGTGTGTTGTTCACTCTGTGTTCATGTTTTGATTCAGGTCGTACATGTTTGTGGTGTGTGTTGTTCACTTTGTGTTTATGTTTTGGCCTCACCAAAGAGGCAATAGTGGACTCTAGTTTGAATCAAGCTACCAACTGATTTTAGAACAGTTTTTGCGGTTTATTGTTTTTTCTCTTAAATTTTATTTTGCTTACACAATATCAACTTAAATATGACTAATAATTTTGTTTAGGAGTAATTCATTAGTATTTGATAATTATAATGAATAGTTCATAGTTGTTTTCTGTCTTAGGTAGCTTCATATTTTGACGAAGGCATGGGTGAGTTTCGGTGCTGGTGGGCTGGGACGTGTCTTCACAGTAGCTAACAACAAAGCCCTGGAGCTCAAATTCTTCAATTAGCACAGAGGATAACTTCTTTAGATCTGTGCTGTTTTGGAGAAAAATGAGTTCTGTCATGAGTGGAAAACGTTTTTCCAATAGCTGGCACATTTCCTATATTACATTGCTACAAATCTGGCTGGACACTTCTTTTTTGAGAAATTTCTTCTTCTACATATCAGATAAGATTTCACATGTGTGTGTGTGTGTGTGTGTGTGTGTGTGTGTGTGTGTGTGTGTGTGTGTGTGTGTGTGTGCGTTGCTTTATGTTTTTGTTTTGTTTTTGTTGTTGTTTTTTTGTTTGGCCCCCACATTTTACGTTATTTCTACTTTCTTGAAATATATCAGGCTGACCTATCCAGTATTACCATATACGCATCAATTTAACAGTAAAACACACATACACCAGCACTGTGTACTGAGGGGACTAAGAGGGTACACTTTAAGGTAACTGAAAACAAGAGAAAGGGCTGTTTATTGAGGAAGGAGAGATGGATCTGTTTTACATCCTTTCTTTTGTTAAAATTATTTTCCTATACAAAAATCGAGTAATCTTGAAATTTTCTTTATTTCTTCATTTCTTTTCTGTTTTTGAATTGTTGTTGCAGTTAAGGTAAGCTAGAAATTCATGTATGTATTCCCATAAAGTTTTTGCTTTGTTTTGCTTTGTTTTTTTGACATAATCTACATCAGAATGTATCTACTGAAGGATGAGCATCATAAGTTTTATATCAAATGGTCTGAATTGGTTTCAACAAGACACTAGCTTGAATCGTACATCAATACACCAGCATCAAACTGGTCTGAATTGGTCTTAACAAGACACCAGCTTGAACTGTACAACAATAAACCAAACTATCCACAAAGACTGCTTCAGACACTGTCCCTAACAAGACACTGATTTGAACTGTACACCAATAAACCAAACTATCCACAAAGGCTGCTTCAGATATTCTTCTAAACAAGACTCTGCTTTGAATTGTGCACCAATAAACCAAACTATCCACAAAGACTGCTTTAGACACTCTTCTTAACAAGACTCTGCTTTGAATTCTACACCAATAAACCAAACTATCTACAAAGACTGCTTTAGACACTCTTCTCATCAAGACTCTGCTTTGAATTCTACACCAATAAACCAAACTATCTACAAAGACTGCTTTAGAATAGACCTCTATCTTAACAAACATCTGCTTTGAATTCTACACCAATAAACCAAACTATCTACAAAGACTGTTTTAGACACTCTTCCTAACAAGACTCTGCTTTGAATTCTACACCAATAAACCAAACTATCTACAAAGATTGCTTTAGACACTCTTCTTAACAAGACTCTGCTTTGAATTCTACACCAATAAACAGTCAACGAAGATTGGTCTGACACTCTTCTTAACAAGACACCGACTTGAACTGTCTATCAATAAACCAAACTGTTAATAAAGGCTGGTTTGACACTCCTCTTCACAAGATACTGGCTGGAATTGAACACCAAGTTACCACACTCTAAATAAAGGTAGAAAAGTCTTACCTGATGGTAGTGGATCTCACAGTAGGCCAGGCCTTTCTTCTCGTAGTGTCGGGTTCCCAGGAAAGGCTTCTCACACTTGGCACACACAAAGTGCTGAAACACAAACCAGGATGCTGCCTCACAATGGGCACACACAAAGCACTGAAACACAAACCAGGATGTTGTCTTATAATGGACACACACAGAGCACTAAAACACAAACCAGGATGTTGCCTTATAATGGACACACAAAAAGAGTGGAAACAAACACCAGCCGCCGTAGCGAAGTGCTTAGCGTCGTGGACTCCCGGCTGGGAGGTCGTGGGTTCGAATCCCATCAGAGTCATGTGGGTTTTTCTGCCCCGACTGGCTCCTACCCAGAGTTGAGTTTGCTGTGGACTCAGTTGGGAAGACTGGGACCACACAGTTGAGTTTCATCCACCTAATGGACGCGTTTCTGAGAGTGTTGCTCAAATTTCTTGACCAACAATGCAGGTGCCTGTATCTCTCGGGCCTGGCTGACGCCAGGATATATTATGAAAGGAAGCGTAGAGTACAGCCTTGTCATGCAGTCTCCGACCGAAATGGAAATTTGTAGCATCATCTTAATCATCCTCATTCTCATTGATCAGCATAAAAAAAAAATGTCTCAAATTCTGTGGCCCTTCATGCCCTGCTCTCATGGTGACCTCAGTTTCGATGTCTTCTCCACGTCTGTGGCCTTGGTTTGGTTCCGTCGGGGTCACCGGTATCGGCGAGTCCATGGGGGCTGTCGTTGGACGGACGTGGTGGCGCCCTCCGGAGGGAGAGCTCACTCACGCCGGCTCCGCGACTAAGCAATTATTGTCGTCAGTAGGGGGCTTAGTAGGTGGTGTCCTACGTATATTAGATCAGAACAGGCGCCACTAAACACCACCAAAGTGACTCGGCAGCAGTGCAGTGTCTCCTCCGGTGGGTTGCCTCTTGACCCCTTGACACTGATTGCTCCCTGTGGATTGCTGGTGCCGGAGCTGCGGTGGGGCCAACCGGGCTATGGCTGTGGATGGGGTGTCGGAATGAGCGGCGCGGGTGCACTGCCTCTAAAATGGCGCAGAGGTTGGGACAGCAAAAAAAAAAGAGTGGAAACAAACGCCAGGATGTTGCCTCACAATGGCATACACAAAGCACTGAAACAAACTAGAATGTTGCCTCATAACAGACACACACAAAGCGCTGAAACACAAACCAGGATGTTGCATCACAAAGGGCATACACAAAGCACTGAAACACAAACTAGAATGTTGCCTCACAACAGACACACCTTAAGCACTGAAACACAAACCAGGATGTTGCATCACAAAGGGCACACAAAGCACTGAAACACAAACTAGAATGTTACCTCACAACAGACTCACACAAAGCGCTGAAACATACACCAGGATGTTGCATCACACTTCCAAGTGCTGAAACACAAACCAGGATACTGCCTCACACTTGGCTTACACAAAGCACTAAAACACAAAGATGTTGCCTCACAATGAACACAAAGCACTGAAACACAAACCAGGATGTTGCATCACAATGGACACACACAAAGCACTGAAACACAAAGATGTTGCCTCACAATGGGCACACACAAAGCACTGAAACACAAACCAGGATGTTGCCTCACAATGGGTACACACAAAGCACTGAAACACAAAGATGTTGCCTCACAATGGGCACACACAAAGCGCTGAAACACAAAGATGTTGCATCACAAAGCGCTGAAACACAAACAAGGAGGTTGCCTCTCATCAATACAGTCACTGTCCTCTGTGACTACCACAGGGGAGGTCACTGTGAATGTGGTATCACCAGTGGCCTGGGAATCAAGTCCACCTACAGGACTTTTACTCCATAGTTACCTGTCCTTTCTCCAGTCATTGTCACTGTGTGTCTACAGGACTTTTACTCTATAGCTACCTGTCCTTTCTCCAGTCACTGTCACTGTCTACCTACAGGACTTTTGTTCTATACTACCTGTCCTTTCTCCAGTCACTGTCACTGTGTATCTACAGGACCTTTATTCTATATCTACCTGCCCTTTCTCCAGTCATTGTCACTGTGTACCTACAGGACCTTTATTCTATATTTACCTGCCCTTTCTCCAGTCACTGTTACCGTGTATCTACAGGACCTTTATTCTATATCTACCTGCCCTTTCTCCAGTCATTGTCACTGTGTACCTACAGGTCTTTTATTCTATACCTACCTGTCCACCATCTGCCTTTTCTCCAGTCACTGTCACTGTCTACCTACAGGACTTTCATTCTATATCTACCTGTCCTTTCTCCAGTCATTGTCACTGTGTATCTACAGGACTTTTATTCTATACCTATCTGTCCACCACCTGAACTTTTCCCAGTCATGGTCACCGTCTGTCTATAGGATTTTTATTCTATAGCTACCTGTCCACCTGTCCTTTTTCCAGTCACTGTCCCAGACCAGCCACACTGTTCATCATCAGCCTCAGATTCTACCCAAATTATACGGCAACATTCTTATGGACAGTGCAGGTTGAATATGAGTGACTCACTCTCTTACAGAGATATGCACTATATATGTGCCTAGGAACACACCTATGTACACAGAAACACACATATGAACACAGAGACACACACCTATGTGTACAGAAACATCAAGAAGTCAACAAATGCACATATGAACACACAGAGACACACCTATGTGTACAGAAACATCAAGAATTCAACAAATACGTATATGAACACACAGAAACACACCTGTGTCTACAGAAATATCAAGAAGTCAACAAATACACATATGAACACAGAGAAACACACCTATGTCTACAGAAGCACAAACTTGTTGACAGAAACATTAGCAAGTCAACAAACACACACACACCAGCACAGAGAAACACACAGACCCACCTCCACGTGCCAGGCTTTGCCCAGGGCATGGACGACGCGCTCCTCAATGGGCCGGCGACAGGCCCCACATATAGGGATGCCCATTTTGTCGTGGCAACGCAGGCAGTACAGCTCAGCATCCTTCTCCCTGGCCTCCGTGTTCAGCTCCACTCTGAAATCAGCCTCAATGACTCCATCATCAATGAACTCTCAGTGTGAACTCTTCATCATCAGGGACTCCATGTTAACTCTTCATCCTCACCGACTCCATGTTAACCCTTTATCCCCATTTATTGCATGTTTTGTTTTTGTTTTTTTGTTTTTTTTCCCCCCTCGTCTCCTTTCTCCTCCCTTCATCTCTCACGCACCATGTAAGTCTGTATGCTGTATTACTATCAATGGACATTGATTATCTTGCAGATTTTAATATTTTGGCGTTTTTTACAGCGCGTCTGGGTTTGTTTTTGCACTAGTGTTTGGTGTTGTGACACATTCACACCGTGTGTAACAGGATTGAAAAGGAAAGAAAAGTTAAATAAAGAGAGAAAGGCCCGGGCATCTTCCAGGAACCATCCTCGAAACGAAAGACGAAAATAAGGTGCAAGGATGATACCAGAAGTGCACGAAGAATGAGAAAAGGGAAGAACAAGAAAAGAAGAGAGAGAGAGAGAGAGAGAGAGAGAGAGAGAGAGAGCGTACATCTCGTCTCGCAAACCGGCCTATTCTCCCCGAAGGCTATCTTTATTGTGAACAAAGGAGACAACAAGGAAGACACGAGGAAATCTCTGCATCGAGACAATCAGTATCAATGAGAGAGAGAGAGAGAGAGAGAGAGAGAGAGGAGAGAGAGAGAGAGAGAGAGAGAGAGCATTGAGTAAGCAAAATTGCTGATATTCATAAAAAAAAGACAGGAACAGAGAGAGAGAGAGAGAGAGAGAGAGAGAGAGAGAGAGAGAGAGATTGCTTTTGTGTGTGCATGTGTGTTGATTTTGCATGTTGATGTGCGTGCATGAGATTGTGTGTGTGTGTGTGTGTGTGTGTGTGTGTGTGTTTGTGTGTGTATGTGTGTGTGTGTGTGTGTGTGTGTGTGTGTGTGTGTGCGCGCGCGTGCGCGTGTGTGCATGTGTGTGTGCTATACAAATACAAAAGTAGCGGGGTTATTTCTCAATTCGTTCCACCCCCCTCTCCCCCCCCCCTCTCCCTTCATTTGTGGTTACCGTTTATTCTTCACTTACAAATATCTAGATTTGTGATTCTATGCTGACTAAAGCTTCTTTTCAAGCGGTATGATATTTGTTGTTCAAAGATTAGAAACAGAGGGGACGTTGATTTGGTCTTTTTTGCGATGCTTATGCACATTTTACCGACTAGAATAATCATATTTATGGTCTTTAAGTTTTCCTTGCGTTGTTCTTGGCTCTGTAGTCCAAATAATACATTGCATAAGCTGAGTTCTATGCGCTTTCCTATTAAGCCATGAATAAAATCTTCTATTTTCTTCCAAAATGCTTTAACTGGAGCACACTCATAAAAGAAGTGCTCTGTAGTAATCTATTTCATCCCTGCATGTTGAGCATTTGTTGTCCTCTGTTACTTTCATTTTGTGTAGGAGTATGTTTGTTGGATATATGTTGTGTATTAGCTTCCACTGCAGCTCTTTCAAACGAACTTCCTTGGTAACAAACTCAGGGATTTGCCATATGTTTTCAGTGATTTCGATTCGTAATCTTCTGAGCCAAAACCCGTGTGCACATGGTTTAATTTCTTTCTCCCTCGGTTGTCCCTCTCTTAACAATTTTAATATGTTCTTTGGCTTTGTATTATACAGCTTGACTTCACATTCCGGAGTGTTTTCTGCCTCTGTTCTCAAGTCATTGTTATTTATCCATTCCTTCCACTGCGCAGGAATGGCGTTTATCATTGCGTTATACTGCATAAGGGTATTGGCTGCATTTTGGTTAACTTTGTTCTGGATTTCTTGTAATGATAAAAATCTGTTTTCATTAGCTGAAATAATGTCCCTGACTCTTTCAATATTGTTGTTTTTCCATGCACTGAAAAAGAGGGGTTTGTTTTTGTATTGTATCAAACTGTTGTTCCATAAGAGTTGATTTTGAAAATTGTTTGTATTGACATCATTTTTCAGATCTAGTCGTTTATTCTCTAGGTAAGTCCACATTGCTTTTTTCCAGAATTCGTTTTTCATACATTTAATAGCATTTACACTGGCTGGTCGACAATTGATTTCAAAAATACTTCTTCCATTTGCTATTTTGTTAAAATGCCATTTAGGAATGAGGGTCCAACTTTCATTTTCTGATATGTAGAGCTTTCCAAACCATTGCAGATAAAAACATTTTTGTAAATCGTTTATGTTTGTCATGTTAAGCCCTCCTTCTTTTCGATTTCCTTCCATTACTTTCCGCTTTATTTTTTCAAAAGCATTTCTGTTTGAGTGGTTCCTTTGCCAAATAAACTTATACAATTCACGATTTATTTTATTAAGAATCTGATCAGGTAATCCAATTGATTGCATTACAAATGTGAACTGGCTAATTAATAACGTTTTTACGATCACTATTTTCCCATGAATACTGAGGTCCCTTCTACTCCAGGATTTTATGAGATTTTGCATTTTGTCTACCCTTCCTATCCAATTTTCTTCCAAATTTTGTGCTCTTATGTCATTTGTGAAATATACGCCGAGTATTTTTATTTTATCTGTCAATGTATATGGCAGAATATCATCGTCTACATGCCTTCCGATTTTCATTGCTTTTGTTTTTTCTTGGTTTAGTGTGAGGCCTGAAAATTTTGCAAAATCTGATACGATTCCTGCAGCATGTGCCACATCGTTAGCATTTTTTAAGAATAGTGTGGTATCATCTGCCAGCTGTTTTATCTTTATTTTTTCAGTATCTTGGTTATTTTTAGGCACCCTAATGCCTTCAATATTACTGCTTCTTATTTTAATTGCCAATATTTCAACTGCCAAAATAAATGCTAGGGGAGAAAATGGACATCCTTGTCTGATGCCACACGTTAATGAAAAAGATTCAGATAACCATCCTCCATGATTAATGCTGCTAAATGTATTATTACCTATAGTCCTGGTCCATTTCCTGAACTGTTCTCCAAAACAAAGAAAGTGAAAGTATGTGATAAAAAGTCTCTGGATATGCTATCAAATGCTTTACAATAATCGAGGGCAAGGAGATACCCAGCTTGGTCTGTATTATGGAGATAATCTATGACATCTTCGATTGTTCGGATAATGGTTGAAATATTTCTACCTTTTAAATACCCTACTTGGTCTTCATTAATTAGTTTGGATATAACCTTGCTGAGTCTTTCTGCAAGCACTTTAGCTAAGATCTTATAATCTGTGTTAGATAACGTAATTGGCCTCCAGTTATTGAGTCTGTCGCGTGTTAATTCTTTGCCTTTGTGCAGCAATATAATTATCCCTTGCCTCTGAGAATATGGTAATTCTTCTTTTTCATATGATTCGTTGAAAGAATCGGTTAGTAGTGTTTTGACTTTGTTCCAAAAATTTTTATAAAACTCGACAGTCATACCGTCGCTCCCTGGAGACGATCCATTTTTCATCTTTTTCAGTGCGTTCCCTGCCTCTTCTTTTGTGATGAGACCTTCGCATAGTTTTGATTCTTCTTCAGACAGTTTAGAAAATGATTCTTTTCCAATAAAATCTTTAACTGCTTGTTCCATGTTTTCTGTGTCTATGGTTTGATTGTAAAGTTTTGAATACTAGTCAACCTGTTCTTTCAGTATACCTTCTTGATCTGTTATTATGTCTCCTTTGTTGTTTATTAACTTTGTCATAATTTTTTTCTTTGCTTTTGTTTTTTCCAAATTAAGAAAGTACTTGGTGTTTTTTTCGCCTTCTTCTATCCATTTTTCTCGTGCTCTTGTTTGTGCACCTCTTGCATTTTCCATGCTGATTATTTCTAACTGCTGTTTTAAATGAAGCAGTTCACGCTGCAGATCATCATTCTCTGGATCTTTAATTATTTCTTTTTCTACTTTTTTGAATCGTACCTTAATGTAGTCCAGTTGATAATTTCTCTTCTTGTGTGCTTTTTGTTTCCCGTATTCTAAACAGAATTCTTTTATCTTAATCTTGCACATTTCCCATTCTGCTGTAGAACTAACATGTCCGTTAGCTGCATTGTTGCATATATTTCGATCAAGGAATTCATTCATTTGTTTAACGAATGAATCATCTTTTAGATATGAATTGTTGAACCGCCAGTATCCGGGTCCACGTACAAAACTAGCATTATTAAAGTCGACTACGACTGCTTTGTGATCAGTATGTGGGACGGAAAAAATATCACACGTGACAAGGTATTGTAAAATATCTTCATTTGCGAAAATGTAATCTATTCTGCGGGCTATAAATGGACTATGACGACACCAAGTGTATTCTTTTTCTGTGTCGTGAAAAATTCTCCAGATATCTGTCATACCAAGAGTCTGAATTGTGTGTTTAAAGCACTCTACTTCTCTCTTGGAGTGTGGACGACCTGATACGATGTCTTCATTATTATTTATAACACAGTTGAAATCACCCAGAACAATAAGTTTTTTGTCTGAATATTTATGCATTATGTCCTTGAGCCCTGAGAGGAAAGATATTTTTTCGTTACCATCATTTGGGGCATATATATTTACTAAGACAAAGTCTATGTCTTCGTTTTGCACAGTGACGACAAGTATTCTATCGTGTTGCTCTTCAAGTCTTGCTTCTCCGGTGAAGCGTTTTGAAAACAGAATCATTTCCCCTTTACTACGTGCTGTTCCTTCATTATATTTATTGTATGTTAACTTTTCATCCTCACTGACTCCATGTTAACTCTTTATCCCCATTTATTGCATGTTAACTCTTCATCCTCACTGACTCCATGTTAACTCTTCATCCTCACTGACTCCATGTTAACTCTTCATCCTCACTGACTTCATGTTAACTCTTCATCCTCACCGACTCCATCATCAATGACTCCATGGTAACTCTTCAACCCCATTAGCTCCATGTTAACTCTTCATCCTCACTGACTCCATGTTAACTCTTCATCCTCACTGACTCCATGTTAACTCTTCATCCTCACTGACTCCATGTTAACTCTTCATCCTTACTGACTCCATCATCAATGACGCCATGTTAACTCTTCATCCCCATTGGCTCCATGTTAACTCCTCCCCCCCATTTATTCCATGTTAACTCTTCATCCTCAGTTACTCCATGTTAACTCTTCATCATCAGTTACTCCATGATAACTCTTCATCCCCATTTACTCTAAGTTGACTCTTCATCATCAGTTCTCTATACATACATGAAATAGCTCATGTGTATGCAAAAGCACTACTTCTAAGGCTAAACCAACCCATCAGTCCTATCCACTGTCAGACCAGTTTAACTTCCTGGGAATCAACAGTTGTTACTCTCAGTAAACTAAGCCACTGTCGGTCAGCCTAATGTGTACAGCTGTTTGTTGTGAGAAACAGCCTACTCTTCTGCTTGTGTGTGTATGTGAGTGAGTGAAGGTGTGTTTGTGTGTATGTGTGTGTGTGTGTGTGTGTGTGTGTGTGTGTGTGTGTGTGTGTTTGTGAAAGTGTGTGTGTGTGTGTGTGTGAAAGTGTGTGTATGTGTGTGTGTGTGTGTGTGTGTGTGTGTGTGTGTGTGTGTGTGTGTGTGAGTGTTTGTGTGTGTGTGTGCATGTATGTGTGTGTCTATGCGACAGAGACAGACAGACAGAGACAGAGAGAGAGAGAGAGAGAGAAATAAGAGTGGTGGAAAACGGAGGTGGGGTAGGTATGCAGGTTTATGAAACTTCCATTCAACAATACTGCAGCATTTTTCTGGACTAACTGTAACTTTCCCATACCCTTTAAGTGATAATATCTTAAAGATATGTGATCCCCTTTTTAATAATTCTTCTTCTTACTAAATATGCTTACAAGAGTTGCAGTTAAATTCAAAAGTAATAACGGTTACAGGAATCCGACAGAACACGCAAGCGTGTGTACAGGAACAGGGCCAGTTACTTTTCTCCAACCATACACACAGACCACATCTGTATATTTTTGCAAATAAGAAGCACTGGTTGTGTATACATCCCATATTAATCCGTTCGCTGCTTGAAAATGTTACAAACAAAGGCTTTCCCAGTGCCAGGGAAATCTAATGATTTGGGGGTAATAATTAACAAAAAATTCTAGCTCAGAAACTACAAAAGATATAACAATGAAATATATATGATTTTTGAAGGAAATTGAATGAAGATTTCGAATCTGGGCTTCTTTTGTTTTAATTTTGATAATAAAAAAGTATTTAGGCAATTAGATTTGGATAGATTTTTTTGCACGATCAAAAGCATATGTATTTATCACTACATCTTCACATCCAAACAAGAACACAAAGCAAAAAAGTTGAAAATAAAGTTTGTATTGTCACACTACACCTGTAAATGAAAGTAAAACAGTTTAGAAGTCTATCAAGACGCTCACACTCTATGCAGACAGGTCAGTCCACGACCACGCCCCCCTCTCCCCACCACGCCCCCTTGCTGGACTTCAACCCTCTCTTTCACTGCTCCTCTTCCCCTATCTTTCCCTCTGCCCCGTGCCACGCCGCGAGCAGGCCGCGCTCCCCTCTTGCGCTGACTATCACGTCACTGACCACTGGCACGCAGTGCACTGTACACACTAGGCGAGCTCGTTCGACGCTGGCAAACCAGTCAGCTGAACACACACTGAGGTCACACAGCCCGACACAATAACTGACGAATACGGTCGGCAATTCCATCACTATCATCATCTCACCTTCATGCTCGAGTGAGTCGTTGAATAAAAGATTATTGTCTTTGTCAAAATGTCAAAAATGATTAGCAGAGCCTGCTCAGCTGTGTAAATACGTTGATTTGGTCGCTGCGCTTGTCGAAGGTTGTGCCGCCATCTTTGCAAGCGAGACGAAGTGCTGGCTGGTATTCCAGTCAGTGATGAGAATAAATGGGCTTTCCCCTCACGTGTGGTCATTTACATATCATTTTAATACTACAGACATATAAGGCTTACTACGCACACTCTATTTAAGTCCGTTGACAGAAATAGTAACGAATGAAAATTCAAGAAAAATGCATGACGTCAGTGGACGGCCCATAGGCACTGGGAAAGCATTTTTAATGCGGCGTCAGCTGACGGCTTAAAGGCACTCTACGGGTTAAACCTACTACATCAGTGAAATCAGCATAAAATTGTGGTGACCGGTCAGTTCCAATAGCACACAGCGGCGCCAGCACACTTAGAGCCACTTCATTTAGTTCGCTCAACACTTTGCCTTTTGAACCCGGTTAGGCCCTAACCAGTCAGCCACCGCCAGATTCGCCTTGCTTTCTCAGCGAAGATGCTATGTGTGTTTGGACGCTTCGAGACTGGTGCAACATTATTAAGTTATATTTACTGTACAGCTGTTTTCAGACTATAATTTCTGTATGTCAGCAATAGCTCAGCGAGTACTTCAGAGTGTGACAAAAGCTGGCATTTGACTGATCTCTGTGAGTACCATAATTACTACGTGTTTAAAACTTTCTGACAGAACTTTGCAACCGGCAAAACCTGCACGCACGCAGCCTGCGCGCGCGTGCGTCGTTGGCTGATGCGCTTGTAAGCCGAAGTAGGTCAAGCATTGGGAAGAATTTTGTGAATGAAAAGTTAGTTAGCATTTGTAAAGGGGTCGTATTTACACTATTGTATACACATATATTTCTTCATTGTTGCTACATTTTATATGTACTATGGTTGCATGTAGAGCAACGTAGGCCTAATTAAAGGGAAACGTAGAGGATAACATAATTACTACAAGCAAAATTATACTATTGATAACAGTAATGGTAGTAACAATAATAAGTGAATAATTATTATACTTACAATAATGCTTCATTTTCAATCACTCCTACTATTTCTATTGGCAAAATCAAATTAAAGTGCATTGTTGGTAGTACCAGTAGGGTCCTTTTTTATTTGCGTGCGTGCGTGTGTGCGTGCGTGTGTGCGTGCGTGCGTGTGTGAGAGAGAGAGAGAGAGAGAGAGAGGTATGAGAATTCATATGTAAGGTTTGCTAAAATTTTTTTTAAAAGCATACATAAGTACTATCTCAACTGACAAAATTATTATGTACATAATCATCGTATAGAATGTAAGAGCATTATAATGTTACTTTCAAGTTGACATATGTTGACTGATACAAGTTGAATTGCATGTTTGTAACGGGTGTATATAATAGCTATAAATATTGACTTTTATTTCCAAGATTATGCATATATTGATAAATATAGGTTTTAAAATTGTTACATTAAGTGAGAGTAACTACTGAACATCAACTATAGGGTTTTTTTGTGTGTGTGTGTTTTTTTCAAACAGGCAAAGTGTACTTCATGTTAAAGTGTGGGGGTGGGAGAGGGAATGGGGATGGGGGCGGTTTGAGAGTGGAGAGGGGACAACAGCAGCAAAAGCCCTGTCAGTGTCACACTATTCTGTAACACAAGCCGCTGATCTGAGAGTGTAGGACTCACACCAGGAGACATGTGCAGACAAGACAGTTTGTGTTGTGCTAAAAGTGATTGTGAACAGTTGCTGAGAAGTGGATATTGACACAGAACCATGGCTTTACCTTCAAGGGTCGTGAGTACACGTGTGTGTGTGTTGTTGTTGTTGTCTTCAATTTATCGTCTATCCACATAGTGATATTAGACAGGGGGAGGGGAGGGGGGAGGGAGGGGATCGGGAGGAGGAGAAGGGAAGGGGAACCGTATCGTGTGTGTATGTATTTATGTCTCTTTGATAAGGGGGGGGGGGGGAAAAAAAAAATGTGTGTGTGTGTGTGTGTGTGAGTGTGTGTGTGTGTGTGTGTGTGTGTGTGTGTGTGTGTGTGTGTGTGTGAGTCTGTGTGTGTGTGTGTATGTGTGTCTGTGTGTGTTTTATGTGTGTGTGTGTGTCAGTCAGAGTGTGTGTGTGTGTGTGTGTGTGTGTGTGTGTGTGTGTGTGTGTGTGTGTGTGATCTGTTTTGTTCTGTGAAGTCATGCATGCGCATCAGTTTCAATTCAGTTTCAATCTCTCTCTCTCTCTCTCCCGTCCCCGCCCCACCTGTCTCATATGCCGTGTGCCATGTGTATGTTGTGTGTGTGTGTGTGTGTGTGTGTGTGTGTGTGTGTGTGTGTGTGTGTATGTTGTGTGTGTGTGTGTGTGTGTGTGAGAGAGAGAGAGAGAGAGAGAGAGAGAGAGAGAGAGAGAGAGAAAGAGAGAGAGAGAGATCTGTTCAAAGTTATGAGTGCAAGCCAATGTTATGTGAAACATTTTCTCTCTGATCATGCTTTTATTGATTTTGTATGTACAAAGCTATCTGTGCATGTCAATTTCTTCATATATGTATTATTAATCAGTCCCCCCCTCCCACCTCCCCTCTCCTCCATCTCTCTCTCTCTGCATGCTTTTATTGATTTTGTATGTACAAAGTTATCCGTGCATGTCTGTTTCTTTATGTATGTATTCTCAATCAGTCATCCTCCCCACCCCCAATCTTTCCCTCCCTCTCACTCTATGCCAGACTCTCTCTCTCTCTCTCTCTCTCTCTCTCTCTCTCTCTCTCTCTCTCTCTCTCTCTCTCAGTTTTTGCATGTGCGCGCCTGTGTACACTGTGCATGTTTTTTTTTCCCTATTGATTTTATAAGTGGTAAAATTGCGTGCGGTGTCTTGTGTGGTCATATTTACTCAGTCATTCCTCTCTCTCTCTCTCTCACACACACCACACACACACACACACACACACACACACACACTCGACTTTGGGTTGCAGCAGCTTTTCATCAAGCGCTGGGTTTTTTGGGTTTTTTTTCATTAGTCAGGCTGTTAAAAGTTGATACCTAAACCCACATCTGTAATGTTAATAATCATAATGAGGGTATTGATGGTAAGTTTCTGCTTTTATATCCATATTGTATGTGTGCGCGCGCAGGCGTGCATGCGTGTGCGCATGTATGTGTGTGTGTGCGCGCGCTCATGTGTGCGTGTATGTGTGCGTGCGTGCGTGCATGTGTGAGAATTCAAGCGCTTCTGAACAGACACTTGTTCCAGATGGCAAGCGAAGGACGGTGAATCTGTCTGGCACTTGACGATATTCCCACACTAACCTTCGCAGAAAATAGCTCACAGGGTGCTGTGGACAGAGACGATTCCGCTTTTCTCGGTTAAGCTCTCCAAGTCAAGGAAACTCCTATGTGTAGTCGTTTTGTAAACATTGGTCAGCTTTAGGTGCGATACAGACAGCAAGGCAATGTGTGGTTCGCTATTCTCCATGCTTACAGATACAAGACCGCTCACAGACCTGGGTGTGTTGACTCCGCGCAATTTGTTTCTTCTGTTTTTCCGTCTCACGCTTTTGAAGACTTTGACTCAAGCGACTTAATGTAGCAGTAAGAACTGCCGTGAGCAAACTCTTTAATTTGGGTGAGAAGCAAAAGCAGTAGATTTGGCATGAATTTCACGCAAATTGCAATTTACTTTAAAAATATAAATAGAAAGGATGACAGACATGTTTGATCAAGTCTTTCATACAGAAACAAACTAATTTGCTCAAAAATGCTCAGAGATTGACACAGCTGAAGCCAACTTGATGAAGCTGAAAAACTTTTTTTGCAGTAGCCTGACTTGCGCAGTTTGTGACAAAGACTCAATTCAGTTGTGAAATTGCAGACCAACAAAGCTTTGTTTGATTACAGAAGGCACAAGCGTTGTACTGCTCAATTGCAGACCAACAAAGCTTTGCTTGATTACAGAAGGCACAAGCGTTGTACTGCTCAATTGCAGACCAACAAAGCTTTGACAGACAAAATGAAACATACACCAGCAGTATACTGACCCACTACACACCAGCAGTATACTTACCCACTACACACAGACACAAACCAGCAGTATACTGACCCACTACACACACACACACCAGCAGTATACTGACCCACTACACACAGACAAACACACACCAGCAGTACACTGATCTACTACACACAAACACAAACCAGCAGTATACTGACCCACTACACACACAGACAAACACACACCAGCAGTATACTGACCCACTACACACAGACAAACACACACCAGCACCAGCAGTATACTGACCCACTGCACACAAACACAAACCAGCAGTATACTGACCCACTACACACACAAACACACACCAGCAGTATACTGACCCACTACACACAGACAAACACACACCAGCACCAGCAGTATACTGACCCACTACACACACAAACACACACCAGCAGTATACTGACCCACTACACACACAAACACACACAAGCAGTATACTGACCCACTACACACAAACACACACCAGCACCAGCAGTATACTGACCCACTACACACACAAACACACACCAGCACCAGCAGTATACTGACCCACTACACACACACACACACACACCAGCAGTATACTGACCCACTACACACAGACAAACACACACCAGCAGTATACAAACACACACCAGCAGTATACTGACCCACTACACACAGACACACACACACCAGCAGTATACACACACACACACACCAGCAGTATACTGACCCACTACACACACACAACACACACACCACACACACACACACACACACACACACCAGCAGTATACAAAACACACATCAGCAGTATACTGACCCACTACACACAGACAAACACATACCAGCAGTATACTGACCCACTACACACACACACACACACGCCAGCAGTATACTGACCCACTACACACAGACAAACACACACCAGCAGTATACTGACCCACTGCACACAGACAAACACACATCACCAGTATACTGACCCACTACACACAGGCAAACACACACCAGCAGTATACTGACCCACTACACACACACACACACCAGCAGTATACAAACACACATCAGCAGTATACTGACCCACTACACACAGACAAACACACACCAGCAGTATACAGACAAACACACATCAGCAGTATACTGACCCACTACACACAGACAAACACACACCAGCAGTATACAGACATACACACACCAGCAGTTTGCTGACCCACTACACACAGACAAACACACACCAGCAGTATACTGACCCCACTACACACAGACAAACACACACCAGCAGTATACAGACAAACACACATCAGCAGTTTGCTGACCCACTACACACAGACAAACACACACCAGCAGTATACAGACAAACACACACCAGCAGTATACTGACCCACTACACACAGACAAACACACACCAGCAGTATACTGACCCACAAGAATGGCAGTTGAAGTGGTAAGGGTGGTAGGCCTCTCCACGAAACTTGATGTGCTCATTGATCTCAATCAGATCGCTGAAACACAGCACACATCACCAGGTCACACATCCTATTTAAAGTGTGGATGCGTGTGCCTGGAAAACATCACAAACTGCACTCTGCCTTGAAAACATGAAAAATTACACTAGGTCTGAATTGACATGTTGATGTGTGTGCCTTGAAAAACATGACAAATTACACTAGGTCTGACATCATAATCAAGGTTTACATGTGTGTGCAGGTAAACATCACAAATCATATGAAGTCTGATGTCATAATCAAGGTATACATGTGTGTGCAGGTAAACATCACAAATCATATTAAGTCTGATGTCATAATCAAGGTACCGTAAAGTTCGGACTATAAGCCGCGACTTTTTTCCCCAGCTTTAAATCCTGCGGCTTAAACAACGATGCGGCTTATTTGCAGATTTTTCCGATTTCAGGAGCATCACACCCTCGTCTATTTTTAGCTTCTCTGTAACTCACCATATCGTGTTTACTGTTCATGAATTTTTATGATGCTTTTAACTACGATTTTCTCTGTAACCGTGTAATGGAATCAGTAATCGACATAAGTAAAGCCCATTACTGATATCTTTTTTCATCAGTTTGTCTTCTACAAAAATACAATCGCTTCGAACGGCGCAATGTGTGGGCCGTTTCCGACCTGTTTAATCTTGACTAACACTAGCTGAATTACGAACAAAATAACAAAGCATTGGCACGGTATTAAGCAAAATAAAACAATCGAATCGTTTCATTAATGTTCTGGTTTGTTATTATATGCGTTATCTTACCAAGTGCGTCTTGCAATTCAAAAACGATTAGCGCATTCGACTCGGTCATTGTCAGACCTTGGCTTCGTTCCGCACTGCTGAAATCGTGGACAGGGAGTGAAGGTTTGCATTCGATACCTTCGCTTTGATTGGCTTGCGCTTTCGAGTACCCAACCAATTGCTTAGCTTGATCCACCAATGAATGCAGGAGAGAACTGCCTTTCTAGCGCATCGTTAATGTGTTGGGGTTTTTTCGGTATTTTTTTTTAAGCAATGATGTTGGAAAGACAACACTTGTAAAAAGCCTCATAAAAACTTCGATTCTAATTGATTTAAAACACATCGTACTAAAAAAAAAAAAAAGACTGGAGTAAAGCTGGAAACATGCTCTTGTATTCTGACCTATTTAAACGCCAATGAATGCAATGAACACATTGTATGTGTTGATTTTTGACACTGTGTTAACTCAATGCTCGGCCAGCTGCTGCCTGCTTCACATCGGACTATGTTGTATATATCTGCGGCTTATAAAACAGTGCAGCTTATTTGTGAAAAAAGTTCAGATTTTTAAAAAATTTAGTGGGTGCAGCTTATATACTGATGCGCTCAATAGACCGAACTTTACGGTATACATGTGTGTGCAGGTAAAACATGACAAATTATACTAAGTCTGATGTCATAATCAAGGTATACATGTGTGTGCAGGTAAAACATGACAAATTATACTAAGTCTGATGTCATAATCAAGGTATACATGTGGGTGCAGGTAAAACATAAGTCTGATGTCATAATAAAGGTATACATGTGTGTGCAGGTAAAACATGACAAACTATACTAAGTCTGACATCATAATTAAGGTGCGGATGGCTGTGTCTGAAAAACATGGCACATTACACTAGGTCTGACCTTGTAATTAAGGTGTGGAAACATGACTAATTACACTAGGTCTGACCTTGTAATTAAGGTGTGGAAACATGACTAATTACACTAGGTCTGACATTGTAATTAAGGTGTGGAAACATGACTAATTACACTGGGTCTGACCTTGTAATTAAGGTGTGGAAACATGACTAATTACTCTAGGTCTGACACTGTAATTAAGGTGTGGGAAACATGACTAATTACTCTAGGTCTGACCTTGTAGTTAAGGTGTGGAAACATGACTAATTACTCTAGGTCTGACCTTGTAATTAAGGTGTGGAAACATGACTAATTACTCTAGGTCTGACCTTGTAATCAAGGTGTGGAAACATGACTAATTACACTGGGTCTGACATTGTAATTAAGGTGTGGAAACATGACTAATTACACTAGGTCTGACATTGTAATTAAGGTGTGGAAGCACGCCTAATTACTCTAGGTCTGACCTTGTAATTAAGGTGTGGAAACATGACTAATTACACTGGGTCTGATGTGTGTGCCTGGAAAACATTATCCTTTTCACTGGGTCTGATATCATAACTCAGTTGAGGTTGCACACATATACTGCTATACTACAGCTCTGTACCTGTACCTGACTGACACACATATACTGCTATACTACAGCTCTATACCTGACTGACACACATGTTCTGCTATACTACAGCTCTATACCTGACTGAGACACATATACTGCTATACTACAGCTCTATACCTGACTGACACACATATACTGCTATACTACAGCTCTATACCTGCCTGACACACATATACTGCTATACTACAGCTCTATACCTGACCGACACACATATACTGCTATACTACAGCTCTATACCTGACTGACACACATACACTGCTATACTACAGCTCTATACCTGACTGACACACATATACTGCTATACCACAGCTCTGTACCTGACTGACACACATATACTGTTATACATACATATACTGCTATACTACAGCTCTATACCTGACTGACACACATATACTGCTATACTACAGCTCTGTACCTGACTGACACACATATACTGCTATACTACAGCTCTGTACCTGACTGACACACATACACTGCTATACTACAGCTCTGTACCTGACTGACACACATACACTGCTATACTACAGCTCTATACCTGACTGACACACACACTGCACCACTGTCACTTGTGGCAGACATATCTTACACCACAACTCACTGACACTTCTAGCACTCATTCATTACACCACAAGTCATTAACACTCAAGGTAGATATATATTACATCACAAGTCACTAACACATATGGCAGAAATATATTACACAACTCACTGGCACTTGTAGTAGACATATATTACACAATTAACTATACTTGTGGCAGACATGTATTACACCAACAACTCACTGGTACTTGTGGCAAACATATATTACACAACTCACTGGCACTTGTGGCAGACATATATTACAGCACAACTCTCTGGCATTTGTGTTAGGAGACATATATTACACAACTCATGGCACTTGTGGCAGACATATATTACACCATAACCCACTGGCATTTGTGGCAGACATATTACACCACAACTTACTAGCACTTGTGGCAGACATATATTACACCACAACTATCCAGCACTTGTGGCAAACATATGTTACACAACTCTCTGGCACTTGTGGCTTACATATTACATCACAACTCACTGGCACTTGTGGCAGACATATTACACGACAACTCACTGGCACTTGTGGCAGACATATTACAACACAACTCACTGGCACTTATGGCAGACGTATTACACCACAATTCACTGGCACTTGTGGCAGACATATTACACCACAACTCACTGGCACTTATGGCAGACATATTACACCACAACTCACTGGCACTTGTGGCAGACATATTACACCACAATTCACTGGCACTTGTGGCAGACGTATTACACCACAACTCACTGGCACTTGTGGCAGACATATTACACCACAACTCACTGGCACTTATGGCAGACATATTACACCACAATTCACTGGCACTTATGGCAGATATATTACAACACAACTCACTGGCACTTGTGGCAGACATATTACACCACAACTCACTGGCACTCTTGGCAGACATATTACACCACAACTTACTGACACTTGTGGCAGACATATATTACACCATAACTCACTAGCACTTGTAGCAGACATATATTACACAACTCACTGGCACTTGTGGCAGACATATTGCACCATAACTCACTGGCACTTGTAGCAGACATATATTACACAACTCACTGGCACTTGTGGCAGACATATTACATCACAACTCACTGGCATTTATGGCAGACATATATTACACAACTCATTGACACTTGTGGCAGACATAAATTACACCACAACTCACTGGCATTTATGGCAGACATATATTACACAACTCACTGGCACTTGTGGCAGACATATATTACACAACTCTCTGGCACTTGTGGCAGACATACATTACACATTCACTGGCACTTGTGGCAGACATATATTACACAACTCACTGGCACTTGTGGCAGACATATATTACACAACTCACTGGCACTTGTGGCAGACATATTTCCCTGTTCCTCTAGCTTTCTCCTTGGCATTGCACTCACGGCACAGGGCACTGCAGCACACAATCCACTGACACCAGTCATTTCAGTCAGAACTCATTTCATGCCACGTACACCTAACGTACCCCCCCCCCCCCCCCCCCCCGCCCCTAATGTTCCCCCTGACACCAGTCATTTTATGCCATGTACACCTGATGTTCCCCCCTGACACCAGTCATTTCATGCCATGTACACCTAATGTTTCCCCCTGACACCAGCCATTTCATGCCATGTACACCTAATGTTCCCCATTGACACCAGTCATTTCATGCCATGTACATCTAATGTTCCCCGTTGACACCATTCATTTCATGCCATGTACACCTAATGTTCCCCATTGACACCAGTCATTTCATGCCATGTACACCTAATGTTCCCCGCTGACACTAGTCATTTCAGTCAGACCTCATTTCATGCCATGTACACCTAATGTTCCCCGCTGACACCAGTCATTTCATGCCATGTACATCTAATGTTCCCCGCTGACACCAGTCATTTCAGTCAGACCTCATTTCATGCCATGTACACCTAGTGTTCCCCCTGACACCAGTCATTTTATGCCATGTACACCTGATGTTCCCCCCTGACACCAGTCATTTCATGCCATGTACACCTAATGTTTCCCCCTGACACCAGCCATTTCATGCCATGTACACCTAATGTTCCCCGCTGACACCAGTCATTTCATGCCATGTACATCTAATGTTCCCCGTTGACACCATTCATTTCATGCCATGTACACCTAATGTTCCCCGCTGACACCAGTCATTTCACTCAGACTTCATTTCATGCCATGTACCCCTAATGTTCCCCCTGACACCGGTCATTTCATGCCATGTACACCTAATGTTCCCCCCTGACACCAGTCATTTCATGCCATGTACACCTAATGTTCCCCCCTGACACCAGTCATTTCATGCCAAGGACACCTAATGTTCCCCGCTGACACCAGTCATTTCATGCCAAGGACACCTAATGTTCCCCGCTGACACCAGTCATTTCATGCCATGTACACCTAATGTTCCCCTGACACCAGTCATTTCATGCCAAGGACACCTAATGTTCCCCCTGACACCAGTCATTTCATGCCAAGGACACCTAATGTTCCCCCCGACACCAGTCATTTCACTCAGACCTCATTTTATGCCATGTACACCTAATGTTCCCCGCTGACACCAGTCATTTCATGCAATGTACACCTAATGTTTCCCCCTGACACTAGTCATTTCATGCCAAGGACTCCTAATGTTCCCCCCTGACACCAGTCATTTCATGCAATGTATACCTAATGTTCCCCCCTGACACCAGTCATTTCATGCCATGTACACCTAATGTTCCCCCTGACACCAGTCATTTCATGCCATGTACACCTAATGTTCCCCCCTGACACTAGTCATTTCATGCTATGTACACTTAACGTCCCCCCCTGACACTAGTCATTTCATGCTATGTACACTTAACGTCCCCCCTGACACTAGTCATTTCATGCCATGTACACTTAACGTCCCCCCCTGACACTAGTCATTTCATGCCATGTACACCTAATGTTCCCCCCTGACACTAGTCATTTCATGCCATGTACACTTAACGTTCCCCCCTGACACTAGTCATTTCATGCCATGTACACCTAATGTTCCCCCCTGACACTAGTCATTTCATGCCATGTACACTTAACGTCCCCTCCTGACACTAGTCATTTCATGCCATGTACACTTAACATCCCCCCCTGACACTAGTCATTTCATGCTATGTACACTTAACGTCCCCCCCTAACACTAGTCATTTCATGCTATGTACACTTAACGTCCCCCCTGACACTAGTCATTTCATGCTATGTACACTTAACGTCCCCCCCTGACACTAGTCATTTCATGCCATGTACACTTAAAACGTCCCCCCCTGAAACCAGTCATTTCAATCAGACCTCATTTCATGCCATGTACACCTAACATCACTTACATCCATCTTTTAATTCATATCCAATCTCTTGCCATTAACATAAATCAGCTTTTCATTCACTTCAACTCCTGTGTTGATTCATACCAAATCCACACCACTGTCATCAATTATTCATTGCATACCAAACCCCTCGTTGTTGATGTACGTGCTCCGATTTGTACCAAATCCCTTGCTTTAAATGACCATTCTTTCAACTCATACCAATTCCCTCACATTCATATCAATCTTTTTATTCATAAGGAATTCGAACAAAACTTTTCACCTTTTACATCTACTGACAATTAATTTGTACCAAATCCTTAGCCATTTATATCTATCATCTGATTGACACTAAATCCCTTGCCATCTCTATCAATTAACATCCAATTCATACCTAATCTCAAACTATTCACATCAATCATTTAATTCATACCAGATTCAACACTATCTATGCAAATCAAAATTTAATTCCTACCAAATTCCACATCATTTATGCCAGTCAACATTTAAACCAAATTCTGCAAAAGTGACACTAAAGCAATTTGGAATCAATAAAAAAAAATCCCATGTCCTTTCCAGAAGTGAGGATTGAAAGCACGCACACGCACGCACACACACACACACACACACACACACACACACACACACACACACACCACACACACATCTATGCATGCATGGATATGTACATGCAAGAACTCTCACTGTCATCCGTATTGCGCTCCCTGTACTGTGCAGGATGACACAATGTCATCACAAAAAGTGTGTGAATCAATGACACACAAACCCACTGTGGGCATCAGCGCCGACTCCATGCTGGTGGGGTAACAGGTGGTATGAGGGTCAGGTTTCTATCGTTATGAAACTCCGGACTACCATTCCACCATTTTAACAGTTCTTAGAGTTCAGTAAAGGTTTAACAAGTTGACATGAATATGGATCCAGGTATAAAATGAAAAAGTTAAATCATCTTGAATTTAGCTCAAATGTAGACAGAAAACAAAACAAAAAAAAAAGAATTGATACAGGAGAGGTCTCACCGTCCTGCATTTTTCACAAAGCCAGAGTCGGCCATGCAGATTCCACAGAGCTGGCAGAGAAAGCACTGAGGGTGCCACGAGGCATTCATGGCCTTGATGACCCTGCCACTGATGAACTCTCCTGTAACACAACATTCATGACCTTGATGACCTTGACATTGATGAACTCCCCTGTAACACAACATTCATGACCTTGATGACCCTGCCACTGATGAATTCCCCTGTAACACAACATTCATGACTTGATGACCTTGACATTGATGAAACAACATTCATGACTTGATCACCTTGCCACTGATGCACTCTATTGCCAACAACAAAGGACTCATCATGTGAACATAAACAAGCTGAACCAATTGTCAGGTAACACAGGATTCACCATGACAACATACATACATCAACTGCACGAACTGTCAAAGAAACACAGAACTCGCCATGACAACATACATGAAGTAAACAAACTTGTTAGGACAAACTGATGGACTGAAAAGCTTTACAGTTAACAGCTCAGCAACATAAAACACTTCACTGACAGAAAAGGGGGGAACTATGTAATGTAATGTAAAGTAAAAGGATATTTATAGAGCGCTTTACCTTGCAAGAGCCCAAAGCGATATATTACAGAAAAAACATGATAAAATACTAATTCTAATTAACGTAATGAAAATAGACACCAAATCCCTTGACATAAGTCTTCATCACAACTACTCATGATTTCCAAAGAATAAGGCTAGTGTCTTGAAAACTTGTGCATCAACAAAATAACTGGGTGGAGAGGAGAGGCAGGAGCAGTCAGTACAGGGTAGATGAGAAGCTGACTGCATGACTCCGGTCCTTGCCCCAAATTAAAGGAGCAATAACAAAAAATCCAGTTTCTGTTTGACTGTGCAGTGAACATCAACAATAATCTGACAGATAATGTTTCCTCTTTGTGTCAGCATTTCCCCAATCACATCCACACACGGCCTGGTTCAGTCATAAACCTCTGCATAACTTACCACATTTCCCACAGCTGGGAGCGAAGAGAACTCGAAAGTCATGTTCGCAGTATTTGCGGCCCTCAAACTCATAGAAGGTCCCTTCTGGGAATGGCTGGAAGCACTGGGCACATCTACAGTGAGAAAAAACAACAACGATGAATATTGGAAGCACTGGGCACATCTACAGTGAGAAAAACAACAACAGGAACGATGAATATTGGAAGCACTGGGCACATCTACAGTGAGAAAAACAAGAACAGGAATGATGAACACTGGAAACACTATGCGCATCTAGCACATCTACAGTGAGAAAAACAACAACAGGAACAATGAATATTGGAAGCACTGGGCACATCTACAGTGAAAATAAAAACAACAACAGACAGGATGAACACTGCACTGGGCACATCTACAGTGAGAAAAACAACAGGAATGATGAACATTGGAAACAATGGGCACATCTACAGTGAGTAGAAAACAACCACAGGAACAATGAACAGTGGAAGCACTGAGCACATCCACAGTGAGAAGAAAACAACAGAAATGATGAACAGTGGAAGCACTGAGCACATCTACAGTGAAAAGAAAACAACAGAAATGATGAACATTGGAAGCACTGGGCTCATCTAAAATAATAAAAACAACAGAAACAATGAACATTAGAAGCACTAGGCTCATCTACAGTGAGAAGAAAAATAACAACAGGAACGATGAACACTGGAAGCACTGGGCATATTTACAGTGAGAGAAAAAAAAAAAAAAAAAACAGGAGCAATGAACACTGGAAGCACTGGGCACATCTACAGTGAGAAAAAAAAAAAAAAAGAACGATGAACAATGGAAGCACTGGGCACATCTACAGTGAAAGTGAAAAAAAAACAGGAGCAATGAACATTGGAAGCACTGGGCACATCTACAGTGAGAAAAAAGAACAACAGGAATGATGAACACTGAAAGCACTGGGCACATCTACAGTGAGAGAAACAACAACAGGAGTGATGAACATTGGAAGCACTGGGCAAATCTACGGTGAGAAAAACAACAACAGGAACGATGAACACTGGAAGCACTGGGCACATCTATGGTAAGAAGAAAAACAACAGGAACGATGAACATTGGAAGCACTGGGCACATCTATGGTAAGAAGAAAAACAACAGGAACGATGAACATTGGAAGCACTGGGCACATCTATTGTGAGAAGAAAAACAACAGGAACGATGAACATTGGAAGCACTGGGCTCATCTATTGTGAGAAGAAAAACAAGAGGAACGATGAACATTGGAAGCACTGGGCTCATCTACAGTGAGACGAAAAACAACAAGAGCGATGAACATTGGAAGCACTGGGCTCATCTACAGTGAGAAAAAAAAACAACAGGAGCGGTGAACATTGGAAGCACTAGGCTCATCTACAGTGAGAAGAAAAATAACAACAGGAACGATGAACACTGGAAGCACTGGGCACATTTATAGTGAGAGAAAAAAAACAAAACAGGAGCGATGAACATTGGAAGCACTGGGCACATCTACAGTGAGAAAAAAAAAAGGAATGATGAACATTGGAAGCACTGGGCACATCTACAGTGAAAAAAAAAAAGAAAACAGGAGCAATGAACATTGGAAGCACTGGGCACATCTACAGTGAGAAAAAAGAACAACAGGAATGATGAACACTGGAAGCACTGGGCACATCTACAGTGAGAGAAACAACAACAGGAGTGATGAACATTGGAAGCACTGGGCACATCTACGGTGAGAAAAACAACAACAGGAACGATGAACACTGGAAGCACTGGGCACATCTTTGGTGAGAGAAACAACAACAGGAACGATGAACACTGGAAGCACTGGGCACATCTACAGTGAGAAGAAAAACAACAGGAACAATGAACATTGGAAGCACTGGGCACATCTACAGTAAGAAAAACAACAGGAACGATGAATATTGGAAGCACTGGGCACATCTATGGTAAGAAGAAAAACAACAGGAACGATGAATATTGGAAGCACTGGGCACATCTATGGTAAGAAGAAAAACAACAGGAACGATGAACATTGGAAGCACTGGGCACATCTATGGTAAGAAGAAAAACAACAGGAACGATGAACATTGGAAGCACTGGGCTCATCTATTGTGAGAAGAAAAACAACAGGAACGATGAACATTGGAAGCACTGGGCTCATCTATTGTGAGACAAAAAACAACAAGAGCGATGAACATTGGAAGCACTGGGCTCATCTACAGTGAGAAGAAAAACAACAAGAGCGATGAACACTAGAAGCACTGGGCACATCTACAGTGAGAAAAAAACAACAAGAGCGATGAACATTGGAAGCACTGGGCACATCTACTGTGAGAAGAAAAAAAGACCACCTGCTGCAGAAAGTACATAACTTAACGATCAGACTTCTTTTGTAACAGCACAACTGAAAAGTCTAATTATCCATCCACCTCTGAATTGAAAAGCCCTCACTAATTAAAGTCTAGCTGTAGACAAGGTAAAGCATGAACGACCTCTCACATAATTAAGCTAAACTGACCAACCAATTGTCCATTGGGCCTACACACACAACGCACAGCATGACAGATGACAAGCTTTCGGCGTATACATTAAGAAGACAAAATGGTATCTAGACCTCCATGTTGGCCCTGCCTATCCATCTCTGTCCAAGTAACCTTGCGCAGAATGACAAACAGAGCACTCCACACTGCGACACATGCTACTCTGTCCCACATTCCTCACTTCAACCCTGTCCATGTAACCCTAAGCAGGATAACAAACCCTGAACACCCCACACTGCCGCACGCTACTCTGTCCCACATTCCTCACATCAGCCCTTTAGCAAGAGGCATTAACTGGATGCATAATTCATGACCCTCTTAGGATGAATAGAAAAAGAAAAATGTCGGAAAAAAAAGGAAAAAGCCTGAAGCCTGTATGCCACATGAACTTTGCTCCTACGCCAGGGATCAGGAACCTACCTATCCCCCCCCCCCCCCCCCCAACACACACACACAGCTCTGTCACAGTAGGGTGGTGCTGGCAGGTGGTGTGTTGTGGCTCTTGTTCTTCCTGCTATAGCTATGCCAGTGATGGGGCACCTACCCCCCACACCACACACAGGTCTGTCAGGGGGGTGGGGGTAGCAGTTTGTGTTGTGGCTCTTGTTCTGGCTGGTTAGCTGCTCCTTCTTCAAAGTTTCCCTGTGGCTCTAACACTTATCCACACAACCACCTTCAGGAAATTTGGATGAACTGGGAGTTACCACTAGCAGGTCACTGTTTCCCTGTGGCTCTAACACTTATCCACACAACCACCTTCAGGAAATTTGGATGAACTGAGAGTTACCACTAACAGGTCACTGTCTCCCTGTGGCTTTAACACTTATCCACACAACCACCTTCAGGCAATTCTGATGAACTGGGAGTTACCACTAGCAGGTCATTGTTTCCCTGTGGCTCTAACACTTATCCACACAACCACCTTCAGGCAATTCTGATGAACTGGGAGTTACCACTAGCAAGTCATCAGGTGGCAACCCATCAGAGGAGACACTGCATTGCTGCTGAAGCACTTTCCTAGTGTTAAGCAGGTTGTGTTCTGATCCAGCCTTCACAGAACCCCCTCCTCTCTTGCTATATAATACCCCACTGATAATGAACAGTGTTTAGTCATGGAGCCAGTACAATTCAGTGACACCCCTCACCCTTCCCCCAAAGTGAGTTGACCCACACATTCATTAAAAGATGATCCCCATCAACATGTGGACAGTGACAACACAGACACCAAACTCATCATAAGTATGGATGGGGCATGTCTTAGGCACACACAGACACTAAAAAGGTGAATACAAAACAGAAAAAAAAAAAGACAACCACACCCCAAACAGACACTCAAAGAAGGTGAATACAAAACAGAAAAAAAGACAACCACACCCCAAACAGACACTCAAAGAAGGTGAATGCAAAACAGAAAAAAAGACAACCACACCCCAGACACTCAAAGAAGGTGAATACAAAACAGAAAAAAAGACAACCACACCAAAACAGAATGCGCTGCAATGCTGTTTGGGTTGTTCACATTTCAAAGAGTGAATAAAAAGAAAGAAAAAAAAAACCGGAAAGAGTCCTGGAGAGAGAAAGAAGCAGCAGAATGCTGAGAGTCAGTGAGAGAGAAACACTCACACAAAGCAATGAAAAAAAGCCCAGGAGAGAGAAGAAAAAGTGGAGAGTCAATAAGGGAGAACACTCACACAAAGCAATGAAAAAAAGCCCAGGAGAGAGAAAGAAAAAGTGGAGAGTCAATAAGGGAGAACACTCACACAAAGCAATGAAAAAAAGCCCAGGAGAGAGAAAGAAAAAGTGGAGAGTCAATAAGGGAGAAACACTCACACAAAGCAATGAAAAAAAGCCCAGGAGAGAGAAAGAAAAAGTGGAGAGTCAATAAGGGAGAACACTCACACAAAGCAATGAAAAAAAGCCCAGGAGAGAGAAAGAAAAAGTGGAGAGTCAATAAGGGAGAAACACTCACACAAAGCAATGAAAAAAAGCCCAGGAGAGAAAGAAAAAGTGGAGAGTCAATAAGGGAGAAACACTCACACAAAGCAATGAAAAAATGCCCAGGAGAGAGAAAGAAAAAGTGGAGAGTCAATAAGGGAGAAACACTCACACAAAGCAATGAAAAAAAGCCCAGGAGAGAGAAAGAAAAAGTGGAGAGTCAATAAGGGAGAACACTCACACAAAGCAATGAAAAAAAGCCCAGGAGAGAGAAAGAAAACGTGGTGGCGCCCTCCGGAGGGAGAGCTCACTCACGCCGACTCCGCGACTAAGCAATTATTGTCGTCAGTAGGGGGCTTAGTAGGTGGTGTCCTGCGTATGTTAGATCAGAACAGGCGCCACTGAACACCGCCGAAGTGACTCGGCAGCAGTGCAGTGTCTCCTACGGTGGGTTGCCTGTTGACGACTTGACATTGACTGCTCCCTGTGGATTGCCGGTGCCGGGGCTGCGGCGGGGCCGACTGGGCTGTGGCTGTGGACGAGGTGTTGGAATGAGCGGCGTGGGTGCACTGCCTCTGAAGTCGCGCAGAGGTTGGGACAGCAAAAAAAAAAAAAAAAAAAAGCCCAAGAGAGAGAAAGAAAAAGTGGAGAGTCAATAAGGGAGAACACTCACACAAAGCAATGAAAAAAAGCCCAGGAGAGAGAAAGAAAAAGTGGAGAGTCAATAAGGGAGAAACACTCACACAAAGCAATGAAAAAAAGCCCAGGAGAGAGAAAGAAAAAGTGGAGAGTCAATAAGGGAGAACACTCACACAAAGCAATGAAAAAAAGCCCAGGAGAGAGAAAGAAAAAGTGGAGAGTCAATAAGGGGAAACACTCACACAAAGCAATGAAAAAAAGCCCAGGAGAGAGAAAGAAAAAGTGGAGAGTCAATAAGGGAGAAACACTCACACAAAGCAATGAAAAAAAGCCCAGGAGAGAGAAAGAAAAAGTGGAGAGTCAATAAGGGAGAAACACTCGCACAAAGCAATGAAAAAAAGCTCTGGAAACAGAAAGAATTAGTGGAGAGTCAATATGGGAGAAACACACAAAACAATGGGAAAAAAAAAGCTCTAGAAACAGAAAGAAAAAGTGGAGAGTCAATACGGGAGAAACACACAAAACGATGAAAACAAAAGCTCTGGAAACAGAAAGAAAAAGTGGAGAGTCAATACGGGAGAAACACACAAAACGATGAAAACAAAAGCTCTGGAAACAGAAAGAAAAAGTGGCGAGTCAATAAGGGAGAAACACTCACACAAAACAATGCAAAAAAAGCTCTGCAAACAAAAAGTGGAGAGTAAATATGGGAGAAACACACAAAACACAGAAAAGAAAATAGAATGAGAAAGTGAAAACGAGGTCAATAAGGGAGAAGCACTCACACAAAAGCAGTCGATGAGGGAGAAGCATTCACACAAAAGCAGACAGCTGATGTGGGACAAGCACTCACACAAAAGCAGACAGTTGATGACACAAAGGAAAAAAAAGCCCTGGAGATAAAATGACAAAGCAGAGTGAATGAGGGGGAAGCACTCACACAAAACAATGGAGACAGAAACACAGCACAGTGAATGAGGGGGAAGCACTCACACAAAACAATGGAGACAAAAAGACAGCACAGTGAATGAGGGGGAAGCACTCACACAAAACAATGGAGACAAAAAGACAGCACAGTGAATGAGGGGAAGCACTCACACAAAACAATGGAGACAGAAAGAAAAAGCACATGAAGGGAGAGAACTCACACAAAACAATGAAGACAGAAAGACAGCACAGTGAATGACGGGGAAACACTCACACAAAACAATGGAGACAAAGAGGGGGAAGCACTCACACAAAACAATGGAGACAGAAACACAGCACAGTGAATGAGGGGGAAGCACTCACACAAAACAATGGAGACAAAAAGACAGCACAGTGAATGAGGGGGAAGCACTCACACAAAACAATGGAGACAAAAAGACAGCACAGTGAATGAGGGGGAAGCACTCATACAAAACAATGGAGACAGAAAGACAAAGCACAGTGAATGAAGGGAGAGAACTCACACAAAATGGAGACAGAAAGACAGCACAGTGAATGAGGGGGAAACACTCACACAAAACAATGGAGACAGAAAGACAAAGCACAGTGAATGAGGGGGAAGCACTCACATAAACAATGGGGACAGAAAGACAAAGCACAGTGAATGAGGGGGAAGCACTCACACAAAACAATGGAGACAGAAACACAGCACGGTGAATGAGGGGGAAGCACTCACACAAAACAATGGAGACAAAAAGACAACACAGTGAATGAGGGGAAAACACTCACACAAAACAATGGAGACAGAAAGACAAAGCACAGTGAATGAGGGGGAAGCACTCACACAAAACAATGGAGACAGAAACACAGCACAGTGAATCAGGGGGAAGCACTCACACAAAACAATGGAGACATACACAGCACAGTGAATGAGGGGGAAGCACTCACACAAAACAATGGAGACAGAAAGACAGCACAGTGAATGAGGGGGAAACACTCACACCAAACAATGGAGACAGAAAGACAAAGCACAGTGAATGAGGGGGAAGCACACACCAAACAATGGAGACAGAAACACAGCACAGTGAATGACGGGGAAGCACTCACACAAAACAATGGAGACAGAAAGACAGCACAGTGAATGATGGGGAAACACTCACACCAAACAATGGAGACAGAAAGACAAAGCACAGTGAATGAGGGGGAAGCACTCACACCAAACAATGCAGACAGAAACACAGCACAGTGAATGAGGGGGAAGCACTCACACAAAACAATGGAGACAGAAACACAGCAGTGAATTAGGGGAAAGCACTCACACAAAACAATGGGGGTGCCAGACCTCCCCATTAGAATTGATGATCTGCTCCTGCATGCCAAAGCCATCCCCACATCGCCGGCACACCGCGTTGCCCAGCGACATCCCTGCGCTGAAACACCATCATGCCTAGTAGCTTCACTATCAACTCTGTGTGTGTGGGGTTGTGTGTGTGTGTGTGTGTGTGTGTGTGTGTGTGTGTGTGTGTGTGTATTGTGTGTGTGTGTGTGGGGTGTGTGTGTGTGTGTGTGTGTGTGTGTGTGTGTGAGTGTGTAACTGTTCTAGTCTTGTGACACCAGATGAACAGAGAGAAACTTTTGTTTCATTTCTTATTTGTAATTTACCTTTCCTGTCCATGTTCTAATGGATAGGTGGGGTTGGGAAGTGTGTGACATTCACCTTGGACACACCCACTCAGATGCAGATAACACATCCACATCCACATACTCTTGAAGAACACATCAATATATGTTATCCATACTTCATCAAAATTCATTGGTGGGATGGGTGGGGGAAGAGTGATGGCTGGGGGATGGTGAGAGGGAAAGAGACAGAACAAGAGTGACAGAGGCAGAGACTGTGACGAAAGAAGGTTGTTTATAAATAGCCCAACTGACTACAAAGGGCTGTATAAGGGCTGTCACTGTGTTGAAGTCAATCTCAAGTCAAATTTTTAAAAAACAAAATATCGACACAACACATCAAAATACATCTAAAAACATTGGAAATTTCATTTAGAGCATTCTTCTGTAAAATCCTAGATCATATGAAAAATATCATCTTTTTACACAAAGTTCACATCATTTCATGGAGTCTGCTGTAAAGTGCTGTGTCTCAGAGAGCGAGAGAGAGAGAGAGAGAGAGAGAGAGAGAGAGAGAGAGAGTGAGAGAGAGAGAGAGAAGAGAGAGAGAAAACAAACAAATGAAATCTTATTTTACCAGGGTAATGAGATAAGTAAATTAAAATGCATTTTTCCACCCAACCCTATGGGGAAAAAAAAAACAAAAACAAAAAAATCAGAAAGCACACAGAAAACCCGCAAGTCAATCAATATAGCAGAAACATGGAAAGAAAGTGAATACTTGAGTTGACATGCAAATTATGAAAAGGAACAGACAATTACTACAAACTCAAATAATAGAAATAAACATGCATGCACATATGTGCTCGTGCGTGCGCGCCCGCACGCCCGCACGCACACACACACACACACACACACACACACACACACACACACACACACACACACACACAGGTCCTGGACTGGGGAACGGAGGAGCCGATTCGCTGAGACAAAACATGAACACTTTCGTCTTAACCATAAAATTGGGAGAGACGAGACAGACAGACAGACAGACAACACAGACAGACAGACACAGACTGGCAGACACAGACAGACAGAAAGACAGACTGTAACACAGAGAAATACAGAGAGAGAGAGGGAGAGACCAAGAGAACTGGATGCAGGTTAATAGCAAACAATAGACTTGTTTGAGGTTTCTGTGAGCAAAAGCTTCATAAACAGAAAAACATAGTGACGTGTTGACATCTGCAAATAGTACAATGTTATCATGGACTTAATGCTTCTTATGAATGAACTGTTCTCTAAGGTTTTGGTACTAAGATCATATAACAACAATATGTTATTCAGATTGTTATACATTTGGGCAGAATAAACATGTTATTTCTCTACATTTTGTTCAAATATCTTGAGTGACGTAGTTTCAGCTGAAACACACCAGGCCTGGTAGTAACACTTGTGTGAACTTGACATCAAACAGGATGGGAAAAGCAACTCAACTCTTCATGCCAGTCAGTGATTGGAGAGAAAAGTCCCCCCTTCATTATGTAGATTATTGGGAGAAGCAACTCGCCTCTTCCTAACCATCAGTGATTGGAGTGAAAAGTCACCCCTTCATTATGTACAGTATTGGGAGAAGCAACTCGCCTCTTCCTAAAAATCAATGACTGGAGAGAAAAGTCACTCCTTCATTATGTAGATTATTGGGAGAAGCAACTCGCCTCTTCCTAAACATCAGTGATTGGAGTGAAAAGTCACCCCTTCATTATGTACAGTATTGGGAGAAGCAACTCGCCTCTTCCTAAACATCAGTGATTGGAGAGACAAATCACCCCTTCATTATGTACAGTAATGGGAGAAGCAACTCGCCTCTTCCTAAACATCAGTGATTGGAGAGAAAAGTCACCCTTTCATTATGAGATTATTGGGAGAAACAACTCGCCTCTTCCTAAAAATCAGTGACTGGAGAGACAAGTCACCCCTTAGTTATGTAGATTATTGGGAGAAGCAACTTGCCTCTTCCTAAAAATCAGTGATAGGAGAGACAAGTCACCCCTTCATTAGGACGTACAGTATTGGGAGAAGCAACTCGCCTCTTCCTAAAAAATCAGTGACTGGAGAGACAAGTCACCCCTTCATTACGACGAGTAACAGGGGAAGCAACTCACCCATTCATAATATCACTGGTGATGGCCGATAAATCCAGCAAAGGATCTTCTTCCTCTTTGTCCTGGGCCAGTCGACGGCGCTGGAAGAGAGGGCTCTCTGTCTGATCATTCAAGGACTGCAATCTGAGCGGTGGAGGTCGACCTCCTGCCTGGAGGACTGGGCTGGAGTGACAGCCGCCATTTGAAATGAGGAGTGTGCACAGCAGCAGACACACAACTGGCTAAGGTCTAGGGTGTTCCCACTCTGGATGGACTGGGACGGCTTTCAGCACGGTAGGATGCTCCCAGTCACTTTCATTCAGCAGATTCTGATGGTCCCTGAAGAATCCCACAACTAGTCCATCCTACAACTTCACCTCACCTGGCCCTGTCCCAGGATTGGGGCAGTAAGGTCAGTTTCCACATACACCCTATGCTCTGTTGCCCTGTGCTCTGTTGCCCTATGCTCTGTTGCCCTGTTGCCCTATGCACTGTTGCCCTGTGCTCTGTTGCCCTGTGTTCTGTTGCCTTATGCTCTGTTGCATTATCCTCTGTTCCCCTGCACAGTCACTTGTGGCTGCCAGCGACCCCAGCCTCACCAGGTCGACAATGCTGCCCCACCCGAGGGCCACACGCTGAATGACTAGTCACACTCAGTGCCTTTTGTTTGTCACCAGGTCTGACAATGCTGCCCCACCCGAGGGCCACACGCTGAATGGCTAGTCACACTCAGTGCCTTTTGTTTGTCACCAGGTCTGACAATGCTGCCCCGACCGAGGGCCACACGCTGACTGGCTAGTCACACTCAGTGCCTTTTGTTTGTCACCAAGTCTGACAATGCTGCCCCACCCGAGGGCCACAAGCTGAATGGCTTGTCACACTCAATGCCTTTTGTTTGTAGTCTCGTCCAGAGCAACACCTGTTCTTTACTAACAAATTTCTACACTCTCCACTATTCCCTCTACTTTTTGTACTGAACCAACACACTGCTAACCCTTGAGGTGTGACTGGGCATTTCCCGTTGACACACCATACACAGCTGCTCTGAGTGAGACAACAAATCAATTCATAGCACGGACAAGAGTGTGTACCAGTCAGAGTGTGTGTGTGTGTGGTGTGTGTGTGTGTGTGTGTGTGTGTGTGTGTGTGTGTGTGTGTGTGCACGCGCACATGCATGCGTGTGTGTGCAAGAGAGAGAGAGGGAGGGAAAGAGAGAGAGTGTGTGTGTGTAGGAGAGAGAGAGAGGGGGGGAGAGAGAGATAGTTTGTGTGTGTGTGTGTGTGTGTGTGTGGTGTGTGTGTGTTTGTGTGTGTGTGTAAAAGAGAGAGAGAGGGAGGGGAAGAGAGAGAAGAAGAGAGGAGAGAGAGAGACTCTGTGTTTTGGTGTTGTGTGTGTGTGTGTGTGTGTGTGTGTGTGTGTGTGTGTGGTGGTGGTAAGAGAGAGAGAGAGACGAAGCGAGAGTGTATGTGTGTGTGTGCACACACGTGTCAGTAAATATGTGTGTGTGTGTGTGCACACGCGTGTCAGTAAATATGTGTGTGTGAAAAGGCTTGGTGAAAAGGCCAAGAAGAGGGTTGGGTTGGGTGGAATGGATGGTGCAAGAGAGAAAATGGAGAGGGGAAGAGAGAATAAAAGAGACAGTAGGAGAGACAGAGAAAGAGAGAGAGGCTGTGGCAGCAGAGAGGGATGAGGAAAGAGAGAGAGAGAGAGAGAGAGAGAGAGAGAGAGAGAGAGAGAGAGAGAGAGAGTGAGAGAGTCAATGAAAAGACAGATTGCTAAGTCAACACAAGTGAAGACCTCAGCAGTGTCTCTGTGTGCAACATTCAATGTTTACTGGGTTTTCAAGTTCTGCACAGTCACATTTTTCACACACACACGCACACACACACACACAAACACACAAACACACAAACACACACACACACACACACACACACACACAACTTAGATAAAGCAATTCCAACAGCCGCAGCTTTTCAGTCTGCAGCTTTTCAGTCTATCGCTTCCAGTTCAAGATACAGCCCCCCCCCCCCCCCCCCCCACCTCCTTAATTGACAGGCCTGTCTCCCCAGGACCAGTTATGTGGGTGAGGTAAGTGCAGGAGTGCCATCTCAGGATGCCTGACTGATGCCAAACACAGCAGCTTCCTTCAGTTTGAACAGCTGTCCTTTCACTTGAAAGACTTTCTCCTAGTCCAAGCATAGCAGGCATGTGGAACAGACAGGGAGGGAAAGACTTTCTTCCCATAGCAGGCATGTGGAACAGACAGGGAGGGAAAGACTTTCTTCCCATAGCAGGCATGTGGAACAGACAGGGAGGGAAAGACTTTCTTCCCATAGCAGGAATGTGGAACAGACAGGAAGGAAAAGACTTTCTTCCCATAGCAGGCATGTGGAACAGACTGGGAGAAAGGAAAAGACTTTCTTCCCATAGCAGGCATGCGGAACAGACAGGGAGGAAAAGACTTTCTTCCCATAGCAGGAATGTGGAACAGACAGGAAGGAAAAGACTTTCTTCCCATAGCAGGCATGTGGAACAGACAGGGAGAAAGGAAAGACTTTCTTCCTATAGCAGGCATGTGGAACAGACAGTGAGGAAAAGACTTTCTTCCCATAGCAGGCATGTGGAACAGACAGGGAGAAAGGAAAAGACTCTTCCCATAGCAGGCATGTGGAACAGACAGGGAGGGAAAGGCTTTCTTCTCATACCAGGAATGTGGAACAGACAGGAAGGAAAGACTTTCTTCCCATAGCAGGCATGTGGAACAGACAGGGAGGAAAAGACTTTCTTCCCATAGCAGGCATTTGGAACAGACAGGGAGAAAGGAAAGACTTTCTTCCTATAGCAGGCATGTGGAACAGACAGGGAGGAAAAGACTTTCTTCCCATAGCAGGAATGTGGAACAGACAGGGAGGAAAAGACTTTCTTCCCATAGCAGGCATGTAGAACAGACAGGGAGAAAGGAAAGACTTTCTTCCCATAGCAGGCATGTGGAACAGACAGGGAGGAAAAGACTTTCTTCCCATAGCAGGCATGTGGAACAGACAGGGAAGAAAAGACTTTCTTCCCATAGCAGGCATGTAGAACAGACAGGGAGGAAAAGACTTTCTTCCCATAGCAGGCATGTAGAACAGACAGGGAGGAAGACTTTCTTCCCATTGCAGGCATGTGGAACAGACAGGAAGGAAAAGACTTTCTTCCCATAGCAGGAATGTGGAACAGACAGGGAGGAAAAGACTTTCTTCCCATAGCAGGCATGTGGAACAGACAGGGAGGAAAAGACTTTCTCCCCATAGCAGGCATGTGGAACAGACAGGGAGGAAAAGACTTTCTTCCCATAGCAGGCATGTAGAACAGACAGGGAGGAAAAGACTTTCTTCCCATAGCAGGCATGTGGAACAGACAGGGAGGCAAAGACTTTCTTCCCATAGCAGGCATGTAGAACAGACAGGGAGGAAAAGACTTTCTTCCCATAGCAGGCATGTGGAACAGACAGGGAGGAAAAGACTTTCTCCCCATAGCAGGCATGTGGAACAGACAGGGAGGAAAAGACTTTCTTCCCATAGCAGGCATGTGGAACAGACAGGGAGGAAAAGACTTTCTTCCCATAGCAGGCATGCGGAACAGACAGGGAGGAAAAGACTTTCTTCCCATAGCAGGCATGTGGAACAGACAGGGAGGAAAAGACTTTCTTCCCATAGCAGGAATGTGGAACAGACAGGGAGAAAGGAAAGACTTTCTCCCCATAGCAGGCATGTGGAACAGACAGGGAGGTAAAGACTTTCTCCCCATAGCAGGCATGTGGAACAGACAGGGAGGAAAAGACTTTCTTCCCAAAGCAGGCATGTGGAACAGACAGGGAGGAAAAGACTTTCTTCCCATAGCAGGCATGTGGAACAGACAGGGAGGTAAAGACTTTCTTCCCATCATTTTCTATAATCAGTTACACTGTGCCAATGCCCGTCATTTACACCTTAACACTGTAGGTCATTTACACCTTATCACTGTTGGTCTTTTACATCTTGTCACTGTAGGTCATTTACATCTTATCACTGTTGGTCATTTACACATTATCACTGTTGGTCATTAACACCTTATCACTGTAGGTCATTTACATCTTATCACTGTTGGTCATTTACAAAATGTCACACTCCATTATTTACACCAGGCCAGTGTCCATCATTTACACTATGTGAAATGTGTTAATCAAGCCACTTACTTTTGTTCCTGAACTTACATATTATCAAAATGAGTCAAACATCATGCATACATTTTTCATTTCAACTGATTCTTCATCCACAGTAACTGGCTTGTCATTTGGTAGAAACCACAGTTCAAGGCTACAGACTTACAGACTGATTCATGATGTGAATATTGCTGTCTGACAGACACAGTTTCCATTTAAAAAAAATTTTAAAAAGAAAGAAAGAAAGAAAAGAAAAGAAAAAGGAAAAGAGACATTGTTCTCTTACAATCTGTTTTTCCATTATTCATAAAAATTACCATGAAAATGCAAACAAAAGATTCTAGATAAATATACATCTATTATCATGAGAGACAGAGAGAGAGAGAGAGAGAGAGAGAGAGAGAGAGAGAGAGAGTGTGTGTGTGTGTGTGTGTGTGTGTGTGTGTGTGTGTGTGTGTGTGCGTGTGAGCTCATATGTGTGTCTTCAATGTAAACAAATCAGTCAAAAGTGCTTTCCTCTTTGCTTTGAATGGGACACCATTTTGTGGGCTATAACTGTCACTTGTTCAACACTGATCTTCATTTCACCTGGTTCAGAATGACGCAGCCCCCCCCCCCCCCCCCCCCCTCCTCATCCCCCCCCCCCCCCCCCCCCCCCCCCCTGTTTGCTCTTGGTTTTATCTGCTGTTGATAGTGTTCTTACCAAAAGTCATAGAATGCTTTGCCAAACACTTCTTACACTGTTCTTCCCAATTCAGGATGATTTGCAAAAAGCTCTTATTACCCAAATGAATACTGCTTTGAAAGGAAACCTACTACAATGATCTACAATGAGCGAAAAATCCAATAATGTGTTCATGTTTGTCAAATCACTGTTGATCTATATATTTTAATATAGAGGGATCTACTTTTGCAAAACTGGCAAGTTTTGTAACTGTTAAAAAAAAAAAAGACATGAAAAAGCATGATCAAAAGTTGTGAGAACTCTGTGATACAAATGATGTTCTGCTGCTTGAGTTAAATGCCCTTTGTAAGTTGTCTTTAAATGTGGGGTTTACATTTCAATCCAACGGCATTTACATCTACACTGTGCAGATCTGGAAAATGTACACATGGGAATGTGGAAAGGACTGTAGTCTTACGCTGAATAAGAAATTTTGCTTAGATAAGCATACTGAATCAGAAATCAACTGAAATCAAATGCATCTGTTGGAAGCATAGATGTGGGACCCCTATTTAAAGACTATGGGTAGCAGAGGAAAGAAAGGCAAAGAAAGCACGAACTAGTACCCACATAAATACAAACATCTTCATACTGGTAAAAATAACGTTAATTACACTTATTTCATAAGTTCTCTTTCACTAGAAAATATCAAGATGGAAAAGGATTTGGATGTTCTGGTGGACAAAAATCTAACTTTTGAGCCCAGTATTTGCCATTTCATCCAGTTTGAAAATACAGACCTACTGGCTCCATTAGTCTAATTATTGGTTATACCAATACTAGAATATGGTTGGTATGGTCCCCATACCTTAGGAAACTTGATGGAAAACGTTCAGAGAGGAAATACAAAGCAAATTATAGATATGAATAATTTGACCTATGAGAAGGGAGTACACAACTCACAACTTCCAAGCCTTGAGTATGGAAGACTGACAGGTGATGTGATTGAGACCAATAGATTTCTGTACGGCCAGTATGATAACAGCACCACACAAAATCTGTTCATTTTGAAAGGCAGTGAGCACACATGGGTATACCCACTAAGACACTCCAAACCTTTTTCTAAATCTAACCATTTTTTGCCTCTCTTTCCCTAACAGAATGACGACCTTGTGGAATAATCTGCTACCACAAGAATGCTTAACAATGTCACAAGTCCATAATTAGATACACACCGGAAAGACTCTGGTAGCTTCCCAACCAATTTACACATTAGAAACTAGCCATCACATGAACAATGGCGCACCCATGGCGCACACACACACACACACACACACACACACACACACACACACACAATCATCATATCATCCACGTGTACTCAGGCAAAAGGCTGATAAAACCCGTAAACTGAATCATTGATATATGGTATGATACGGTTAAGATAAGATAATGTTGCTTATAGCCCAGCTGACCGCAAAGGGCCACATCAGGGCTGTCACCACGTTAAAATCAACTCGCAAGTCATTTAAAAAAAAAAAAAAAAAAAAAAAACCTTTCATACATCTCTTTAAACGACATCTTCTAAAACGCACCAGAAACTGGAAACTTCGTTAAAAATCTTTCTTCCGTAAAATCTTAAATCAGATGAAAAATGTTAATCTCTCTCAAAAACTCAAGATCACGTCAGGCGGGACCATCCCTGAACAGGATTTTCATGGATTCCGCTGTAAAATGTTTGTGTCTCACATCGTGCAAGTCCCAACACTCTAAAAGAATATGTTTCATTGTCAGTGGCACATGACATGGAATGCACCACGGAGCTTCCTCATTCTTTAAAAGGTACGAATGGGTAAAATACGAATGGCCGGTGTGCAGCCGGCACAGAACTGTTTCTTCTTTACGACCACCAGACATAGATGGGAGGAACTCCTTAAGTTTGGACGGATCTGAAAGAGTTTGTTATCCGTCTGCGTATTCCAATCCTCCTGCCAAAGGTCTCTCACATAATCATTAATTTTGGGTTTCAGATCTGAGCAGGGGATATATATGTTGGACAGTTTCTCTCTTGTGGCATTCTTGGCTAAACGATCAACCATTTCGTTCCCTCCGATGCCAACATGACCAGGAACCCAAGCCAGAATAATGTTGTAACCATCCGCTTTCAACTTGCTAAAAAGTTCAAAGAAATGTAAAAGTTCTGGATGCTGAAGGTTGCGGCCAGCTATGGCCTCCAAAGCTGACAGCGAATCCGACAGAACCAGAAAACCTCTTCGTAGATTGTGAGATTATCTTCAATGCCAGACCCAGAGCAATAAGTTCAGCAGAACAGACAGAAGCATCTGGAGGTATATGTTCTAACAGTATCTGAGAAGGAGCACCAGGGCAATAGGCTGCACAGGCCACTCCATCCTCAGACTTGGAACCGTCAGTGAAAATTTTCTGATAAGATGGAAATTTTGAACAGAGGTCAGCATACAATGCCTTGTATGCCAGAGAGCTGGTAGACTCCTTACGAAAAGCTGCAAGATCAAAACGAATCTCTGGTGTGAAAAAGGTCCACGGAGGCTGATCCGGAAACTTGGAAAAATCGGACACAACTCCTAGATCGAGACCTGCATTCCGCATGTGAGGCTGCATACGAAGACCAAACGGCAGAATACAGTTTGGGTTGTTTGCGAATTTGCTTTGAAACTGAGGGTCAAAGACACAGTCATAGGCAGGATTCTCCAGTTCCGAGAACCGTCTGACAGAGTAATTCAGAGACATTTTCAGCCTGCGGTTGGACAGTGAGGGTTCACCTGCCTCTGCGTACAGGCTGTACACAGGGGTGGTGCGGAATGCTCCAAGACAGAGACAAAGCCCTTGATGGTGAATAGGGTCCAAGAGTTTTAGGTAAGACGGTCTTGCACAGCCGTATACAGCACAACCATAGTCCAGTTTGGAGCGGACCAAGGCTCTGTAGAGGTGCAGTAAAGTTTTCTTATCAGCGCCCCAGTCAGTGTGTGCTACGACCCGCAGAATATTCAGAGCTTTCTGGCAAGAGGTTTTGAGGTTTTTTATGTGGCTGAGAAAGTTGAGTTTTTGATCAAAAATAACTCCCAGGAATTTGGCTTCTTTTACAGCTGGAATGGTGGACTTATCCAGACAAATTTCAGAATCAGCAAAAAATTGACGAAAATTGTGAAAATGGATTGACTGAGTTTTGGTACGTGAGAAGGTAAACCCGTTTTCCTCGGCCCACTGTTGGATCTTGTTGACACAAAGTTGGAGTTGACGCTGTACGCTGGCGTAAGAAGCTCCAACTGCGTACAGCGCAAAATTGTCAACGAACAAAGAGGACTCAGAACCCTGGCTTACCGATTTGACAATATCATTGATTTTAATGCTGAAAAGGGCTGGAGAAAGGATGCTCCCCTGAGGTATACCCAACTCCTGCCCATGGATGTCAGAGAGTGTGGTGCCAACACGCACCCGGAACTGTCGATCAGCCAGAAAGTTTTGGATAAACAGAGGCAGGTGACCACGAAAACCAAGTTTGTGCAGGTCCATAAGGATTCCTGATTTCCATGTGGTGTCGTACGCTTTTTCTAGGTCAAAAAAGATAGCGACCACATGCTGCTTATTGACAAAGGCGTTGTGGATGGTGGTTTCCAGATGGATTAAATGGTCAACTGTTGAGTGGTACTTCCGTAAACCGCACTGTTCACTGGCCAAAAGGCCATCGGTTTCCAGCTTCCACATCAGACGGGAGTTGACCATCTTTTCCATCAACTTATAGAGGCAGCTAGTCAGAGCTATTGGACGATAGTTGGAAGGGTTGGTAAGGTCCTTTCCAGGCTTAGGTATTGGAATGATCAGGGCTTTCCGCCAGGAGGGCGGAAAGCACCCTGTGGTCCAGATATGGTTACAGACTTTGAGAAGAGTCTGGAGACAGCTTTCTGGAAGATGTTTAGAAACCTGATAATGAATGTCATCCAGGCCAGGGGCAGAATCAGTGCAGGTTTGCAAAGCTAATTTTAGTTTGGTGATTGAAAAAGGAAGATTGTAGGCTTCAGAGTTGTCTGATGTGAAATTGTATGAAGATTTCTCTCTGATTTGTTTGTTTCTTAAAAAGGTTGCAGATTTATTTGAAGATGAGGAGTTCTGTTGGATGGTGGAGGCCAACAGATTGGCAACAGCTTGTTTGTCAGTGACCAGAGCATCGGCAAGTTTCAAGTGAGAAATGGAGGGGTTGGTGTTCTTCCCTTTGATTTTTCTGATGACGTTCCAAACTTTTTTCTTTGAAGTTTTAGATGTCAGCCTGGAGCAGAAGTTTCTCCAAGACTGACGTTTACTGATTTTGAAAGTGTGTCTCGATTTGGCACGGAGTTTCTGATGGACTCGAGCGTTGGGACCTGAAGGTCGTTGGTATACCCGACGCTGAGCCCGTTTGCGAACTTTTGAAATTTGTTGGCAGTCTGAATTAAACCAGGGTGTTTTGGGCATTTGGAGTTTGTCGGAAGACATTGGAATACAGGTTTTAGCACAGTTTATCACAGTATTGGTCAGAGATTCTGCTGGGTCTGGACTCTGAAGAAAATCAGTGTCCTGGAATTCTTTTGAAATATTGGTTACAAAAAGATTCCAGTTTGCCTTCTTATAATTAAGATGTTGTGAGACAGAGGCAGTTTCAGTTAATACGGGTTGTAAAAGAACAGGGAAATGGTCACTTCCGTGCAGATCGTCATGGACAGACCACTCACAGTCCAGGACCAGCGAGGGGTCACAAATCGACAAATCTAAACACGAAAGTGAACCTGTGGAAGAGTGGAGGTAAGTTGGAGATCCATCGTTCAGACAACACAAATCAAAGTCAGAAAGGACATCCTCAAGAAGCAGACCTCTGGATGATGAACTAACACTACCCCAAAGAGGATTGTGTCCATTAAAGTCACCCAACAGCAAAAAAGGTCGAGGAAGTTCTCCAATCAGACTGACAAGGTCCTGACAACAAACCGGGACAGAAGGTGGCAGATAAAGTGAGCAAACTGTAACAGTCCTGTGGAGAGTGACTCTCGCAGCTACAGCCTGAAGGGGGGTAGTCAGAGCGACAGGACTAAACAGCAAAGTTTTATGTAAAAGAAGGGCAACACCGCCTTACAGTCCCAATGTGGATGGTTGTGCAGGTTTGGAAAGAATATTAAAGCCAGAAAGAGTGAAGGTCTTCTGGCTTTGAATTTTAGTTTCCTGAAGAGCCACGATGGAAGGTTTTATAGTTTGACACAGAAGCTGCAGCTCCTCAAAGTTTGAATTTAGGCCACGGATATTCCAATGGATTATTTTACTATCCATGGTGCAGAGGACGAATAGGAGAGAAATCAGGTCATCTCCTCATCAACGTCTGCATCCAATGGAGAAAATTTATTAGAAAGTTGAACTGGACTGTTTGCGTCTTCAGACCTGCTGGCAGATTTGCCCACAGGTGAAGAAGGCCTGGGTTTTGGAGATGGTGGAGGTTTCTTTCTCATCTCCACCATCTCCACACTTGACTGAACTCCCTTGCCCGCACGGGCACTGCCCACAGAAGTGCGAGGCGGGAGGGTTGGCTTTTTAATCTGCCCAGCAGCATATGGAGTAGACTGCTGGGCAGTCTGAGGGGTGGCGGATTTTTTGCCTCCACCAGGGGCATCCACTTTGGGTTGGGTTAGTTGGGTGGACTTGCTTCCACCAGAGTTTACCATTCTACCATGCAACGTTTTAGAGAAAATAAATTCATCAGTCTGGCAGCAGACTGAACGGGTGGAAACTTTCTTTATAGCGGAAGCATAGGAAGACGCTGTTGACGTCTGACTGCCAACAACCTGTTTGCGTGCCTCAAAAAATGAGATCTTTTCTGTTTTCACTCTTTGGATGGTGGACTCCTGAATCCAAACAGGGCAGTTGCGTGAAGAGGAGGGGTGGTCGCCACCGCAGTTCGCACAATGTGCCGGATCTTTACACGGCCCATCATGGGTTGCCTTGCAGCAAACACCGCACACCTCCTTCCCAGAACAGCGATCTCTGACATGTCCAAATTTCTGGCATTTGAAACATCGCATTGGAGACGCAACATACATTTGCACACGGACATTTAAGTATCCTACTTTGATGACCGGAGGTAACAAAGGGTTACAGAATGTCAGAAAGAGGGTGTTGGTGGGCACTCTTTCTGCACCTTTTTTAACTGTCACCCTATGCACCTCTGTCACACCCTGGGATGCAAGTTCCGCCTTGATCTCTGCCTCTGAGACACCTCTAAGATCTGGGCATCGAATGACTCCCTTAGAGGAATTCAGCTGTTTATGGAGAATCACCCTGATCCCTCTGTCTACCAGCTTTGTAGCTTTCAGCAGCTGCTCTGATTGTTTCTTAGTCTTGCACTGGATAAGAAACGTACCATTTTGGAGTCGTTTTATGGATTGTGGGTCTCCTGCAATACCTTGGAAGCCCTTCTGTATTGCAAACATCGGAATCTGAGTCTGCATCAGATCTCCTGCAACAGCCTTCGAGAAATTAAATTTGCCTTTTTTTTTTTTTTTTTTTGGGGGGGGATTGTTTTGTAAAGAAGCCATATTTAGAAGGGTAAAATTTCATCTCTCCCTTACCCACCCACCATGGAGTCCAACTAAGGGGCCAGGGCCAAGAAATCATTGTCTTGACCCCTTCCAGGTTTCAGGAGAGATATACAACAGACAGAAACCTACCAACCCTATCCCCCCTGATCATGCCCAACTCCCGGGAACAGAGAGCTGAGCACTGCAGGGTTACCTTGGCCAGCCGGAGAACTGCCTGTTTTGACCCAGCCCCATGAAGGGGAAGCCGATTGATACACCTGGGCCAGAGTGTACCTCCTGTCTAGGAGAGGTCTGAGCCAAAGTGATGTGTTGAGGGCATTGGCCCTCTCAATCACCAGGATCTCATCCCCCTCCGTCACAGGTCGCACCGTACGGCAAACGCAGCGGATCTTAAGAAGACCACAGAGAGAAAAAGAGTGTGGAACAGACGGCTTGAAGGGGAGACGAAGAAAGAAAAGATCCATTAAGAAAGGCAGAAGACAGAATAGGAAAAAGGTGGGTTACTATTTGTCTGGGGCCTCACTCCTAACCTTTCTGACATGGGAGACCCTACCAGGGGCATCAATTCCTACCATGTAATGCTTGGCCAGTCAGCAACTTGGCTATACAGGCCTAGAAGCGTTCACAACAACTAACCATCTAGTTGAGTACTGATGCCGTCAGCAAAGCCTAAAAGATCAGTGGACCACGCAAGCCCTCCGACCACGGCAAGGCTGCAACCCCCGGAGGGTATGATACGGTTCAAGACTTGATAAACCAAACTGTGAAAGAAGAAAACACTTAAGTTCAGACTGTTCAGGGGTGATCTAATTCCACTGTGATAAGTGATTAATGATTGTGAAGGCATATGTCAAAAACTGTTTCAAAGATGAAACAAGGCATTCTGCTTTGAAATTGTTTACCGAGGTTCTACAGTCAAATCAACATCAGAAAACTGCCTTTCAGTCAATCTTCGCTGTATACAGCTGGAGTGAAAGAAACAGATGCACACCAAGTCAATAGGTTCAAGTCTTCTGACAGTCAACAAAAAGAATTAAACACTCCACTTTCATGAATGACTTTGACTTGCTGTCCTATTTCTGCCACACACCCACCTCGCCCCCCTACTCTCACCCCAATCATTCTGAATACTACTGGACATCCAGACAAATTGTCACAAAATGAACCAGGCCCGCGTGCACTCATGCTGACGGGTCCCAAAAACTGGTATGAAAGACTGGCATTAACAGCCTGGTTGTCAGATGGTCGCGATCATCATTATCCACGGATAACTTCTCACACACACACACACACACACAACACACACAATGTATATAACGTAACACTCGCTTGTCGCTTGTCAACGCATGTAAGGAAACTAATTACTGACTTGATGATCATCCACCCAGTTCCTAACAAACCACGTAAATCCGCTCAGTTCGGCACGCTGAGCACTGGAAACCAACACCCCAAGTAATCATAACCACCTTGACACAAACAAAGCCCGACATGCAGAACACCTATTTCCTTCAATGATGGACAATCGATCGACTCCTCCCCGGCAAACTACGCACAACTTGTCGTCTGCCACGCAGACCGTGACCTTGACTGCATCCGTGCGACTTTTCACGGGTGTGTAGGCCGTGTGTGGCTTCAAGTGTGGCCAGATGTTCACCTCCACGCCGATCTTTCACGGCCAGTTGTTACGGTTTACTCAACTCACGCCAACTAGCCTACCCCGCCAGTGAACTGCTTACCGCTGCCGCTGAGAGACAGACAGAAAAAAGAGGGAGGGGGGGGGGGGGAGAGGGGGAGGGAGTGGGGGAAGGAGGGGTGGCACAGGCACCTGAAATCAAAAACTGCAGTCCCCTCCACGTCTTAAAAATCATCATCATCGTCGTCCTCGTCATCATCATCATATAGAGTGTTTACTGCGTTTTAATTTTAATGATGAAGACTCATTAAGCGCCTTTTCTTCAATAAGCTCAAAGCGCTTTCATAGCTTAGGAGTGAAAACGAGTATGAAAACTGAAATCACATCTAACCACAAAACGAAGCTGTACACTGGGTAATAGAGACCGGGCCTCTGGTGTACATCAGTCAAGCTGTACATTGGGGGATAGAGCCCAGGCCTCTGGTGTACATCAGTCAAGCTGTACACTGGGGGATACAGAGCGGGCCTCTGGTGTACATCAGTCAAGCTGTAGATTGGGGGATACAGAGCGGGCCTCTGGTGTACATCAGTCAAGCTGTAGATTGGGGGATACAGAGCGGGCCTCTGGTGTACATCTGTGAAGCTGTACATTGGGGAATTGAGAGTGGGGGGCTCTGGTGTACATCAGTCAAGCTGTACATTGGGGGATAAAGAGCGGGCCTCTGGTGTACATCAGTCAAGCTGTACATTGGGGGATAGAGAGTGGGGGCTCTGGTGTACATCAGTCAAGCTGTACATTGGGGGATAGAGATCGGGCCTCTGGTGTACATCAGTCAAGCTGTACATTGGGGGATAGATAGCGGGCCTCTGGTGTACATCAGTGAAGCTGTACGTTGGGGGATAGACAGCGCGAGCGGGCCTCTGGTGTATATCATCAAGCTGTACGTTGGGGGATAGAGAGCAGGCCTCTGGTGTACATCAGTCAAGCTGTACACTGGGGATAGAGAGCAGGCCTCTGGTGTACATCAGTCAAACTGTACGTTGGTGGATAGACAGCGGGCCTCTGGTGTACATCATCAAGCTGTATGTTGGGGGATAGAGAGCAGGCCTCTGGTGTACATCAGTCAAGCTGTACACTGGGGATAGAGAGCAGGCCTCTGGTGTACATCAGTCAAGCTGTATACTGGGGATGGACAGTGGGCCTCTGGTGTACATCAGTGAAGCTGTACATTGGGGATAGAGAGCGGGGCTCTGGTGTACATCAGTCAAGCTGTACATTGGGGGATAGACATTGGGCCTCTGGTGTATATCAGTCAAGCTGTACATTGGGGGATACAGAGCAGGCCTCTGGTGTACATCAGACAAGCTGTAGATTGGGGGATAGAGAGTGGGGGGCTCTGGTGTACATCAGTCAAGCTGTACATTGGGAGATATAGAGTGGAGGGCTCTGGTGTACATCTGTGAAGCTGTACACTGGGGGATAGAGAATGGACGGCTCTGGTGTACATCAGTAAAGCTGTACATTGGGGGATAGAGAGTGGAGGGCTCTGGTGTACATCAGTGAAGCTGTACATTGGGGGATAGAGAGTGGGGAGCTCTGGTGTACATCAGCTAAGCTGTACATTGGGGGACAGAGAGTGGAGGGCTCTGGTGTACATCAGTGAAGCTGTACTATTATACTATTATATTGGGTATTTATATAGCGCCTATCCTCGGTCACAGACCAAGCTCTAAGCACTTTACAATAAACATACTATCTCACTCACTCAATGGGCCGCCTACCCAAGTAGAGCCGGCCGAAGAGCGGCCTACTGGCACTCATTCAGTCGTTTCCTGTACCATTCAAATATCAGTCACTTATTTTCATTTATCTCGTTTATTCCTCAAGTTTCTCACATAGGACATATGCAATGTTTATATGTGTCCTCCATTTCCACCGGTACACAATGGCACACGATAAAACTGATTTACACTGGGAGATAGTGAGTGGGGAGCTCTGGTGTACATCAGTGAAGCTGTACATTGGGAGATAGAGCATGAGCCTCTGGTGTACATCAGTGAAACTGTACAATGGGGGATGGAGAGAAGGCCTCTGGTGTACATCAGCGAGGCTGTACAATGGGGGATAGAGAGCGGGCCTCTAGTGTACATCAGTGAAGCTGTACATTGGGGGACAGAGAGAGGGGGGCTCTGGTGTACATCAGTCAAGCTGTACATTGGGGGACAGAGATTGGGGGGCTGTGGTGTACATCAGTGAAGCTGTACTATTATATCATTATATTGGGGGATAGAGTGGGGGGCTGTGGTGTACATCAGTCAAGCTGTACATTGGGGGACAGGGAGTGGGGCCTCTGGTGTACATCAGTCCGGGGGGACAGAGAGTGGGGGCTCTGGTGTACATCAGTCAAGCTGTACAATGGGGGAGAGAGTGGGGGGCTCTGGTGTACATCAGTCAAGCTGTACATTGGGGATAGAGAGTGGCGTGCTCTTATGTACATCAGTGAAGCTGTACATTGGGGGATAGAGAGTGGTGGGCTCTGGTGTACATCTGTGTGACCCACTGCTGTCTTGTGCCACACTGAGCACCTGACTCCAACCTTCCCCTGTCCATACCCCAACCTACACAGATGGTGTGACCACGTGCGCGCGCGCGCACACACACACACACACACACACACACACACATGCACGCAAGAACGCACACGCACACACACACACACACATACACACACACACACACACACAAAGGAAGCAATGCGAGAGAGAGAGAGAGAGAGAGAGAGAGACTGGACAAGGAGAAAGAGATTTCCATGTGAAATCCTGAATTCCAACAAGAAATCCTTACATGCACTTGGTCAATCGTCAGCAGTGACAACAGCAAGCAGACCTACAGACAGGAGGAGGCAGACAGTCAGACAATCATGCAGGCTGGTAAGCATAATGGCTGACAGTCTGATCCACGATCCACGAGTTAAAGGCAGCACATGATCGTGACGTCAATGACTCAGCTGCCCTTCAGGGCTAGGGTTCAGCATGAACCACCTACACCGCAGGTACGGTAAGGTAAGGTGAAGATGCTTATAGCTCAGCAGACCGCAAGGGCTGTCACCACCTCAAAGTCAACTTACAAATAAAAAAAATAAATGAATAAATAAATAAAACATTCACACAACTCTTTAAAATACACCTTCTAAAAACACACCGGAAATTTTGTTAAAAATCTTTTGTCCATATAACCTTAGATCACATGAAAAATGTTGATCTCTTTCAGAAATTCAAAGATCACATCAGGTGGGACATCTCTGAACAAGGTTTTCTTGAAGTCTGCTGTAAAGTGTTTATGCCTCACGTCATGCAAGTCCCAACACTCTAAAAGAATATGTTTAACTGTCAGTGGGGAGATGCTGCTCACTGTTGTTGACTATATTCTCCTCTTTGGTTCCACCAAGATGGCTCCACACGGAGCAGAACCATGTCTAGCAATGCACAGAGCACTAACTGTGCCCTATGATGACATAGAGTGCCATGTCTAGCAATGCACAGTGCACTAACTGTGCCCCATGATGACAGACAACATCCTATGACATAGAGTGCCATGTCTCGCAATGCACAGTGCACTAACTGAGCCCCATGATGACGACAACATCCTATGACATAGAGTGCCATGTCTAGCAATGCACAGAGCACTATGATGACAACATCCTATGACATAGAGTGCCATGTCAAGCAATACACAGTGCACTAACTGAGCCCCATGATGACACAGAGTGCCATGTCTAGCAATGCACAGAGCACTATGATGACAACAACATCCTATGACATAGAGTGCCATGTCTAGCACTGCACAGTGCACTAACTGTGCCCCATGATGACACTGAGTGCCATGTCTAGCAAGCACAGAGCACTATGATGACAACAACATCCTATGACATAGAGTGCCATGTCTAGCAATGCCCAGAACACCAACTGAGCCCCATGATGACAACATCATCCTATGACACAGAGTGCCATGTCTAGCAATGCACTGAGCACTAACTGTACCCCATGATGACAACAACATCCTATGACACAGAGTGCCATGTCTAGCAATGCACAGAGTACTAACTGAGCCCCATGGTGACGACATCATCCTATGACATAGAGTGCCATGTCTAGCAATGCCCAGAGCACTACTTGTGCCCCATGATGATGACAAAGTCTTATGACATAGAGTGCCATGTCTAGCAATGCACAGTGCACTAACTGTGCCCCATGATGGCAACATCATCCCATGATATAGAGTGCCATGTCTAGCAATGCCCAGAGTACTAACTGAAGGAATGTGCCCCATGGTGACGACATCATCCTATGACATAGAGTGCCATGTCTAGCAATGCACTGAGCACTACTTGTGCCCCATGATGACAACATCATCCTATGACTTACAGTGCCATGTCTAGCAATGCACAGAGCACTACCTGTGCCCCATGGTGACGACAACATCCTATGACTTAGAGTGCCATGTCTAGCAATGCCCAGAGCACTAAATGAAGGACTTGCCCCATGGTGATGACATCATCCTATGACATAGAGTGCCATGTCTAGCAATACACAGAGCACTATGATGACAACAACATCCTATGACACAGAGTGCCATGTCTAGCAATGCTCAGAGCACTAAATGAAGGACTGTGCCCCATGGTGATGACATCATCCTATGACATAGAGTGCCATGTCTAGCAATGCACAGAGCACTAACTGAAGGACCCACACGATAATGTGAGGACTGAGATCCAACTGTGTCTGTTTCAAAGAAGTATGGGGTCCTGGATTCAATTCAACATTGCTGCACTGTAACAACAAACTCCCCCAGAACAACTTGGACTGGAGGAAACCACACACGACACTGATAGTCTTGGTTTTCAATGTCAGTCCAAGTCTGGGTAATTTTGAACTTGCATGTTTCTTTATAAAAGCAATACAAAGAAAGATAAAGAGTCCATATCGCTGTCTAAATGCCAGTGTTTCTGAACGCATGGCACCTAACAGCAGCCTCTGCCACAGATGAAGCCACAACAATGACTATGACAGCTATAATTTGGTAATCTCACAAGATGCTATCCCACATGTTGTTCACCTGCTGACATCAACTCCAGAGATACAGTGGGACAGACAGACAGACAGACACAGACAGCGACAGGGAGAGAAAGACAGATCGACAGACAGAGACTGAGAAAGAATTTCCCTGCTTTCATGTGACATGGGCGAAAGCATTTTTTTCTTTCTTAAATTGTATCATTTTTCCTTAGGAATGTATAATGGCTTTGAATCCAGTTGCGCTTGCTTTTTTTCCCCCCTTCCTTATAAGTAGATAAGAGCACTGAATCCAGTTGTTCCTGAGCTCCATTTGTGCTTTTTTTTTCCTGAGGAATGCATCAGCTTTCAATCCCTTTCTTCCTGAGCTCTGTTTGTGCCTTTTTTCCTTAAAAATGCATCTGAGCTTTGAATAGGATTGTTTGTGAGCTCCATTTGTGCTCCCTTCCCTACAGAATGCATGAAGATTTCATTTCAGTTGTTTGTGAGCTCCATTTGTGCTCCTTTCTCTACAGAATGCATAAAGATTTGAATTCAGTTGTTTGTGAGCTCCACTTGTGCTCCCTTCTCTAAAGAATGCATAACAGATTTGGAACCAGTTGTCTGTGAGCTTTACTCGTCCCCCCACCCCCTCTTAAATACACATAAACAAACAACACTGTTATGCGCACAAACGATTTCTTGTATCCGAGCTTCAGTGACCTCAGCTAGAAGCACAAATCATAGGCACGTCACACGCCTATAGGTTAGAGAAGGAAAGGCATTCAGAGAAGCGGAACGCTTCACGTGTAAGTCGGGCAAACTGGCTCATAGAGTCATAATAGAAACTCATCGCTTTCCAACCTGTTGATTTCACTCTGTGGACTGAAAAAACGAGAACGCGTGCCACGCGCGCCCACACGAATGAAAAGAAACGGGGCATTATGATGAAAGAGAGAAAAAAAAAAAAAAAAAGCGGGGGGGGGGGGGGGGGGGTGTGTGTGTGTGTGTGTGTGTGTGTGTGAAGTAAAACAGATCGTTAGGAGAGATAGAGAGAAATGATACTGTTCAGTGATCGATGGTTGGGTACCCGTTGTTTCAGGTCAGGTATCAGGTATCAGGTATGGGCCCGAAGCCTCGCGACTTATTATGGGCTCCCTCACTTGCTTCCAGTCGTTGGCAAATGTGGTCTATTTTGTGCACCAATGTGTGCTTAAAAAAAAATTGTCTATTTTGTTTTTGAAATCATCCAAACTGGTACTCAGGACTATATCATCGCTAAGCCCATTCCAGTCTTGAAAGACCCTTCGAGAGAAATGATACTTTCTGCAGTCTTTTATTCCATTTAATTTTTTTAACTTTAAGGTGTGTCCACGTGTTCTGTTTCCTTTATTAAAGGTCACTAATTCATTTATGTCAATATTGTCCTTTCCCTTGATAACTCTGTACATCTGAATCAGGTCCCCTCTTCTTCTTCGGTAGCTTAGTGAAAACAAATTCAAATGTTTCAGTCTGTCTTCGTATGTTAAGTCCTTTATGTGTGACACTAGCTTTGTCGGTCTTCTCTGTACTGCCTCTAGGGTAGAGAACTATAAAATAGGCATTCTGGCTCACCCACCTCCGCCAGCTCCAACCGGCTAAAGCCGGTTTCGCTGTTGCTCCGCCGGCTTACCCAGAATGCCTATTTTATAGTTCTCTAATAGTAAACACTTTACAAACATACATAATGTGTAGGATTATCTGTTTTTAACACTAATTTAGAAAACTTTTGAGACTTAAGTTTTTGCTTAATCCTTCGTTTTTCTTGATCGTTTTCAATAACATCATTTTCTCGCATACATTCATCAAATGCGTCTCTATCTTTCATGTGAAATAAAACCACTGTCTTTAATTGCTCTCTAAAGTCTTTTAAAACTGAGTTATATTTTTGACATAGAATCCACACACTTATCCCAGCATGTCTTCCACTGAAAGCCAGTTTTGATAAAGTGTTTCTCTTTTTAACTATGTCTCTTTCTGCTGAACAATCATCTATAATAAATAGTGTCTGAGTTCCTTCAAACTGTCTAAAGAAATGTTCTAAACACTCACTCAGTTTATTGCTAGGATCAACTAAATATATGTCATCATCTGTCCATATAAACCTTCTGTCGTGATATGCTTTGTTCCATTTAAGTGTTGGGCAGAAAATTACTATATGATCAAAATTATAACGATAAACTGTTTGTAATAGGTCGAGGACAAATATTGTTTTTCCACAACCAGTCTGTCCACAAATCAATGAACAATGAGGGGTTTTTGTCATAAAGTTTAACATCGGCATTGACACCAAAGTCGTCTGCTCCATAGTTTTAAAACAGAATTTAATCTAATCCAGTTATTGTTTTTATCATACTCTCTGTCAAAACGTGTTCAGTATAATAAAACCCTATAAGGCCCAAATGTGTAAGATTAATCCAGTTCAGTTCTGTAAGATCGTTTCTATTTAAACTAATATCAATTTTGTTGCTTGTTGTTATGACCTTAATATCCTCGCCATTGTAAAGAACGACGACAGTAACTTTAAGTTTGTCAACGTCTAAGTTTTGCCAGCTAATAAGAATTCCTTCCATAAGGTTGTCACTGACACCCACAGCTCCATTTCTTGCCTCATCTTTTAAGACAGAAATTTTAAATATCATTGTGAACGTGTCTCCTAATTTTGTGCGTGGAATGAACTGTAATTTTGTAGAAGCTTTCTTTAAAACCGATTCTCTTCTGTGGAGGATGTACTGTTTGTCCCCAAACGGCTTTATTTCGATCTCTTTCCGACTGTTGTCCTCTGGCATAAGACTTACATGTAAAGGGCCAGAGTTCAATGTTTTTCTGAAACTTTTTTGACGGTCGAAAAATGTAAATGGGCTTACGAATTCAAATTTTATGTCCCATTCTAAATATGGTTCTAAGTGCCATTTGTTGTCAGTTTTTCGAACTATTTTATATTCATACTGACCTGTATTATTTGCTTCTAGATTGCGTAGTTGTTCTAGTTTAGGAAACCTTTTGTTGTCGTCAACCTCTTTGCGCTTATAATAACCATCTTTAGTGTACTCAAAACCATACAAAGTGCCTATCTCACCGTTTTGTTCAAAGTCCTCAACGTCTGCAAGGTCTTTTAATTCTAAAGTTACACACCTCTCAGGCGCTAATGTAACCCCCGAATCGTCTGGTCCACGTGACATTTTTTAAAACAACGTATTATTTTATTTCTAAAACAATGTGCAGGTTATCACATTTCACGACTTTCCCTGTTTTATCTGTGATCTTTATATTAAATGATCTGACCCTCCCACAAGCTAATCTTTTAAACTGTAAATTAGGGAATCGTATAATTTCATAATCGCAATATGCAGCTTTCCCTGATGGAAGAGCTCTTAAAACAGTTGAGGGCCTTCCATCATATAAGTTTTCATCAGTGCTCAGCTCATCCAAATGTACATAGAGTAATGGATATAAGGCAAGATCGAGCGGATATTCTCCCTCAAAAGTAGTTTCGTCTGGTGCAACTCTAAATTTATGATAGACATAATCGATTTTAAAGCCTAACATTTTAGCTAGCTCTACATCAAAAAAGTAATGGACTACTTCTTTTTCAGGTTTGAATGTTAACATTGTTTTTAGATTTGCATTGTTAAGTTTGAGAGTAATGTCGAAGTTACTCATTGCTTCTTTTAGTGAGCAAAACCCGTAATAACCATCAGGTATGGTTAACTGGCTAATTAAGTTTCCTCCGTCATCAAGTTTTCGAATCTCATTATTCCTCTTGGATTGACTTATATTAAACCATACGACTTTGTAGAATATTTCATGGAGTGCGACCCTTTGGGTTCCGCAGTTATTATCAATAGCATATTCTAAAAACGAAGGACTGTCTTGAGTTGTTATTGTTACAAACATTTTTAAAACAAATTTAAAAATGAGTGCATTCAAATATACTAATGCAAAATATTCTGTTGGACCGCACTACAGTCCTAAAGATATAACAACTGGCACCCTCGACATTTCTGTGACTCAGACTGACGCCTTTCAAGTAAAGGTTAGTACTCCATTGGATCGTTATCTTAACCCTCCTATCAAAAACGACTACATCCCGAAAGTGTGGTTCAGTCATCCGATGCAGTTTTATCAGAACCAGTTAAACTTTGCTGTGTTTTGCGCATCAACTGGGTGTGGAGTGTCGTATGCTGATCATTTAAATCATCCTGATCCTTTGGTGAGGTCAGTGTATAGATTTCATTTTTATTACACCTTCAGACGTATTTTATCTGAACTGCAAGCGCCATTACCAAATGACAAAACGTTTAATCCATTCAGCAACAGAATAGATTACAAGGCTTTTGAAAGGATCTGTAACGAATTTGATATTGGCCCAAAGACAGACTTTAGACAAAAGTTGGATCTTAATCATGGTTTAGGCACCTTTATTATTGGGGCGTGCATAGAAAGTATAACTATGATTGGAATCCTCCTTACACATCTTTCTCTTCAGGCACAACTGTTCACCTCGGGTCCATAGAGCAAGAGCATAAAACAGCATGGACAACATTTATTTTGGATACTTCTAATGGTCTAACTAGAGCGGGAATAGAACGAATAAACGACTCTATTCGTACTTATGTTTGGTGTTTGCTAGGTTCGCAAGCACAGAAGATCTAAACATAATGATCCTTCTACTGGCTTTGACGCCCAAAAACAGTATTTAGCAAATTTAGAGGATTCTATTAATTCTGCAATTGATTTGCCTTCAAGTATTAAAAGGTACCAAAATGTTTTGCAATACGCAAGATCGAAAGTAGACTTTGCTGTCGGCACTGGTTTATACATGCTGCCTTCTGACCTCAGACTTCAGATAGGAACAATAATAAACTATAATAATGAAATCCTTGTGGCTGGTAAAGAAGAGAAGGTCGGAAAAAACGACATAAATTCTAAGCCAGCAATAGCAATAAAAAAAGAAGCCCCACCAATCCCCGAGCCCCCCAAACCCCCCCATTCAATCCCTGTGGCCCCAAGAAATAATGACCATGAATATGAAAAGACAGCACTTGTTATTGGATTAACTGCCCTAGGATTACTTGGTCTTTATCTTACTAAAGAGTAACCCAACTATTAAGACAACTAATGCCCATAAGTGCTCAGCCATAAACCAACTACTTTACTTGCAGCAGACAAAAGCCAGCTAACGATCCCCCTATTATACCAGGCAAAGAATCTATTGCCTTACTGGCTAATTTTTTTAATAAACTTGCAAGGTGATCGAGTTGTTTTTTTACCCATGATTTATCTGTGGCGGGCCTGGTGGCACTGCTCCCCCACCACCACCGCCTGTAATAGCCAACACCAGTGTACTTATTGCAAATCCTAAGGCTGTTATAACACTTGCTAATGTGACGCCTTGCTCTCTAAACAGTGTTCTTATTCGTTCTGCTAGTGTTGTGTCTTCATATAAAATTCTTTGGATAGTTTCTCTTATTCTGCTCACTTGAGTTCGTAATTGTTCTCGGTTAGTAGACAACACTTCTAGTCTTGCTGATCTCTCTTGTTCAAGATCTTTTAGTCTTTGTGTTATTCTTTCTTTAACACCAGGTCCTAAGTTGTGGTCATCAGCCTCAACTAGTTTTTCTTTTTCTCTTTTTATATGCTCATCTAGTTCACCCAGTTTTGCTAAATTGTTTGTTAATTCGCCTCTGATGCTTTTCAAAGCATGATCAAGGGCCGTTATTTCTCTCATAGGTAGCGGCGGATCGTGCATAGTTTTTAATACTGTTTCTTCTGAAAAACTGGTTTCTATTATTTCGTCTGCTGTTGGGCTTAAATCTTTAAGGGGTATGTTTTGTATTTGGTTATCTGTTGGGAGTTCTTGTAGTGTGTTTTGAAGTTTAGCAACTGCCTCACTGTCTAATCTTCGCGGTTTAGCAATGCCAAGGCGATTTTGATCGCTCACACTGAGCCTTTGTCTAATTGTAGTCTTTGCTAAAAACTTTGATGGGTCTGGTTTAGTTGTAAGCTGAACAAGTTGTCCTTGCTCGTTTTTCACAAACAAATGGTCATCTTTTGTTTCAAAATCATTAGGGTCTATAAATTCGGGAGGTTCTTGGCCTAAACTTTGATAAAATGATTTGACCTTACTTTCTGTTAATTCACGCCGCAATGATTGTAATGGATGTGTCAAAGGCGTCATTTCACTCATGTCGTCTCCAGGATCAAAAACATCATAATCTTCTTCTGCCATGTTTTTAAATAATTAACTTTTTATTTTGTTTTATAAAAAAAATGTCACAAGCATATGGTTCGATTCTTGACCCGCATAGAAGACTGAAAGAGCCCTTTGGCGTGAAGGGAAATAAACAGAATATTATTGTTCCAAATAATCCATCTACTATTGATTCAGATCAGATTCTTACTGTCAAATTTCCAGACCTAGGAGCAGATGAAGTGATTGTGCCAGGATCTGCACGGCTTACTTTCAAAATAGAACTTGATTCAGCAACAGACGTAAACAGGACAGTTGTACAGAATCTGGGACGGGCAATCGTTAAGAAAATTTCTATAAAACTTGAGGGGCAAGAAATATTTTCTTTACACAATGCAGACATATTTTTAATCTATTGTGATCTATGGCTAACCGAGAATGAAAGGGCCGATCTTGCGTTTCAAGGAATCGAAAATAACGAAGCACTAAAACACAGAATAGACGCCGAAGATGCTAAAGACGGTAACAAGTATGAAGCTGTAAGTTATGCGTTTGGAAATCGCTTTTCTATACCCTTGGATTTTGAGTTGTTAAAAGCGCATGCGCCATACTTTCAAGGAGCATTAAAAGACAGATTGTCATATGAACTAACTTTTAATGAATACAAACGTGTCATTAGATCGACAGACACTGATTCCAAGTACAGCATTTTTGACATCTCGTTAGAGTTTGACATTGTTAGCAACCCTAACTTAGCAAGGCTGATTGAGCAACAATATCAGTCAAAATTAGCAATATATTACGAAAGAGTGATTCATCATTCAAAATATCCTAAAAGCAGGGCAGACACAATATGGAACTTTAGTTTTAGCGCCGCAGCAAGATCCCTTAAAGGTATTTTATTGCTGTGTGAAGATGAAGAACCATTCAAAAGACAAAGTGAAAAGTTTATCAATCCTAAAATAACGAAAGTACAATGTTCAATTGAGGGTAGTCCTAACCAAGTCTACGGTAGTGGGCTTAAACCTTATCATCATTTTGATGAAATAAGAAAATTGTTTGGAGGCGGGAGGTGTAGAAATCCAACAGTAGACCTTGTGTCTAAAGATCTACACCTTCACAGTGTTAGACTTGATGAATATTTAACAACGAAATACGGTTTATGGATTGACCTAAGGTCAACAGAGGATAATCAGTTGCATGGGAGTGGGAGAACAGTTAAAGACGTAATAAACATTCAAATTGATAAAGAAAAAGAGAGTGATAAACCACTTAATGTACATTTGTTTTTAATATATGATGCGCAGCTGAATATTCAAGATAACAGATTGAAAGATATCCAATACTAAATTATTTTTATTTTAAAAAAGCATGTCTGTTACGACTTATCCAAAAGTGCCCAAAGAAGAGATAGCTGCTGCTGTAGACATAAAAACTTTCAGATTAACAAACATAACACAAATGCAACAAAAACTAGAGCAGGACCTTTCAAAATACAGCAAAACCAAACGAAGGTATTCTGCTGTCTTTAATGCTGTTACATATGTTAATACTGGAGCATCGATCACTAGTGCTCTATCAGCAGGAACAAGTGTAGGTCTCTTAGCAACAGGCGTAGGTGCACCGGTAGCTATACCTCTAGGTGGTTTGTCTTTAACTCTTGGCCTGTGTTCATTGGCTGTAAGTGCTGTCAGCAAAAAAATAAAAGCTAAACTCCAAAAGCACACAGCTATGGTTCAACTAATAACAGCTAAACTTAGTTCGTTCAAACTGACAATAAATAAAGCACTTGCTGACTCAAACATCACGGATGAAGAATTTAGTCGCCTACAGGCTGATTTTGAGGACTACAAAAGACAAAAGTTTGATCTTCAAAGAAAGGCAAGGGCAACTTTTTCTCAACAACCAGACACCGACCAGATAAAAAAGGAATGTTTAAAAAAAGTAAACGAAACATTAAACTCTGTTCTAAACAGCTCACATTAACAACCCCAAAGGGCGTTTATACTTTAGTTTATGAGTCCAAGCACAAAAAGACCGTTGATATTGATTCTGATTAACTTTTATTTTTTTGATTTAAATAAATATTTTGAGTTAGAAAAGAAGCTCAACATGGATAAGATATATGAAGGTTCAGATGAATTGTTTGAAGCAATGCTCGAGGAAGAGCGTTTGTCAAAAGCTTTAAATGAGGTCGTTTTAGAAGTTATTGATCCAACAAACGTGCAAGCAAGCGTTGTACATGCTATTTCTCAAGTTCCAAGTAAACTAACAATAAACCCTCCAGTTAAAGTAAGGGTAGTTGTTTTAATCGACTATATAACAATAAACGAAGAAAATCTAGAAGTCTGGGTCTCAACTAAACAGCAGACTATTCTTTCTCATAATGACTTAACACCCGGTTGGGCAGATCAACTTCTTACACAGTTTAATGAAGCCTCTGAAGCAGCTAAAATGAGAGGCTCTGGTTGGTCAGAGGGTGAAGTCCTAGACATCAGATTAAGACAGGCTAAGTATGAGCCGATTGTAGGCAAGTCTTACATTCCACTGCCTCCAACATTAGTTGCAAAAAGAGCAGTTCTGAACATAAAGAATTCAGACAACAAATGTTTTATGTGGTGTGTTCTTGCAAGGCTGCATCACGTTGCCAAAAATGCAGAGAGAGTATCTAACTATTTACAGTGGGCCAATGATCTTAACTTTAACGGCCTTGAATTTCCTATGGCTGTAGACAAAATTGATCAGTTTGAAAAACAAAATCCACCAATAACTGTTAATGTCTACACATGGTCTGAAGAAACCAACCTTCTGCCAATTAGAGTGTCAAAGAACAGTCCAACAATAGGCGAACCAACCAGGAGTCATGTAGACTTACTCCTGATGCAAAGCCTTAATGGGTTGCACTACACTCTAATACACACAATGAGTAGATTACTAGTGCATACTACAAAACAACATAGCAAACAAGAATTTTGTAGAAAATGTTTAACAAGAATTCCGTCCGTTCAAGCTGCGAGCGAACATGTAAAACATTGTATTAGCCCAGTTGACTGTGATACAGAACTAATTACGCCCGGAGAAGGCAGTAAAGTTAGTTTTAAGAACTGGAAACGGTTGCAAACTAGTCCATATGTTGTTTACGCAGACTTCGAATCACTCATTGTTCCTTATGAAGGACCAACCCCACAGAAACTTCCTAAAACAGTCTTAATGAGTAATCATCAGATTTGCTCATTTGCCTTCATCATTGTTAGGTCGGATGGCGCCCATTCAAAGCCAGAATTATACAGAGGACCAAATGCTGCAAAATACTTCTTAAAACGCATGCAGCAAGTGCGTAATGCCTGTTCTAATAATCTAAACTTATCTGAAATCATAATGACGCCTGAAGACCAACAACAGTATGACTCAGCCACTCACTGTTGGATTTGTGGTTTAGGCCTCACCGCAGAGAATCCAACAGTAAGAGACCATGATCACATTAGTGGAAAGTTTAGAGGAGCAGCACATAACAAATGCAATCTTCAACTAAAGTTTGAACCAAAGACATGGAAGCTGCCTATATTCTTTCACAACTTGCGAGGTTACGACTCTCACCTTATAATGCAAGCAGTAACCAGCGACTTCAGGGTGTCATGCATTGCACAGTCATCAGAAAAGTACATGTGTTTCACTTTAAATAACATGTCTTTCTACGACTCTATGCAACACATGATGGGTTCATTAGAGTCACTGGCTATGTCCTTAAAGTCCTGCCCAATAACAGAAGAATATTTTGACCCAACTCTTGTTAGAAAGGGCGTTTACCCTTATGAGTACATGAACAGTTGGCAAAGGTTTGACGAAGATACACTTCCGCCTAAAGGCGCGTTCTTTTCTAGTCTCAGAGGAAAGGACATCAGTGATTCTGATTACCAGCATGCTCAAGATGCGTGGCAGAAGTTAGAGTGTAAAACGATGGGAGACTATCATGATTCTTATTTAATGGCGGATACCTGTTTGTTGGCGGACGTCTTTGAAAATTATAGGAAGACCTGCATGAAACATTACAGCCTGGATCCCGCGCATTACATTTCTGCGCCCGGGATGAGCTGGGACGCTTTCTTAAAATTTACTGGAGTACAAATTGATTTATTGTCTGACCTGCCAATGCTTCAGATGATTGAAAACGGATTGCGTGGGGGAATCAGTATGGCGTCGCACCATTACTGTAAAGCAAACAACAAATACTTGGACAACTATGATCCAAGTAAAAGGTCTAACTATCTTATGTATTTAGATGCAAACAATCTGTATGGATGGGCAATGGCGCAATCACTTCCATTACGCAACTTTAAAATGTACACAGGACTCAAAGACATTCAAAAGTTTTTAAAATGGCTACCTACTCTAGAAGCTGATTGTAAAAGAGGCCTCATTCTAGAAGTTGATTTAGAATATCCTCATGAACTTCATGATTACCATAATGACTATCCATTAGCGGCAGAAACCCTAAAAGTGTCAATGACAGAACCACCTAAACTTGTGCCTAATCTTCGTGACAAAAAAAATTATGTCTGTCATTACAGACTTCTTCAATTTTATTTAAGACATGGTTTGAAGTTGACAGCTGTTCATCGTATAATTGCTTTTGATCAAGAACAGTTCATGAAACCATACATAATGAAGAACACTGATCTCAGAACTAAATCCACAGATCTTCAGAAAAAGACTTTTTCAAGTTGATGAACAACAGCTGTTTTGGAAAGACTATGGAAAATCCGCACAAGCGTAAAGATGTTAGATTGGTCACCAGAGAAAACGTTGCAATTAAGTTGACTTCAAAACCTAATTATCAGGACTTCAGAAGATTTCATGATCAGCTTTTTGGCATAATGAGAAAAAAAGAAAGTCAAATTGGATAAGCCCGTTTTTATTGGGTTTACTGTTTTAGAGCTGTCGAAGCTTTTGATGTTAGAATTTCTTTACGACTACTTTAAACCCTTGTATCCTGAGTCCAGAGTTCTGTACACAGATACAGATTCCTTTGTAATCGACATCCCTACTGAAGATTTTTACAAAGACATGGAATTAGAAGTAGCAAAAGAGCATGCGGGATGGTACGACACATCTGATTACCCTAAAGATTCGCCTTTGCATTCAGATATTAACAAGAAGGTTTTAGGTAAGATGAAGGATGAATTATCTGGAGGTGTGATCAAGGAGTTTGTTGGTTTGAGGTCGAAAATGTACAGTCTTTCAAGCCAAAAAAAAGTTGTTAAAAAAGCAAAGGGAATATCTCGTAGTGTTGTGCAATCAAGCATATCCCATGACAACTATAAAAAAGCATTGTTTGACAATAAGACTTTTCATCATGACAACGTAAAACTACGATCTAATCTACATGAGATCAACACAACTGTTGTAACAAAGAAGTCATTAGATAGAACAAACACAAAACGTGTGTTTGTTAATCCAGAGTTTTCATATGCAATCGGGCATTGGAGAATAGTATAATCATATGGGCTTATATTTTTCAGCAATCGCACGTTCAATTATATCATCATCTAATTTAGCAAAATTAATATTATTTATTAATGCTAGATGTGCTTTAATTTTTTTTTGTCATTTCGCAATATTCATGTTCCCATACCCATAAATCAAAATAAAAGCTTTGGGGTTTAAAGCGATTGTCTGGCGATTGTTCTAGCCAGGGATTGTCAATCTTCTCAAATACTTCTTTAATGATATACTGATACTCAAATAAATCTTGCATTAATTTTAAAGACTTTTCCTTTGCCATTTCTGCCATTTCCCTTTGAGCTTCCATTTTAAACCCAAATGTATTTGCGTAGATTAAAACAGTTCGTTAAGCTTAACTATATCATCACCCAATTCAACCAAATTATTTTTCATTACTGCTAAATGCGCTCGAATTTTTTTAATATATTCCCAATCAAAATTTGAGGTTTTGTCTAGCATGGCATAATCAATCTTCTTAAATATTAGTCTAATAGCAAGATTATAATCAAATATTTTTCGCATTATTTCTAAGGACTCTTCCTTCACCATTCTTGCTTCCAGTGCCATTTTACGTAAGGATTCTTCCTTTTCCATTCTTGCCGCCATTTTAATTTAAATTAAAAAATAATTAAGCGACTGGAACTGTGTCTGGTGGGATTATCTGCAGTTCTTCCTTCACAAAAGATCTTTGAGGGGCCGGCCGTTTTGTTGTGTCAGTTTCTCGTAAATAATACACGGGCGGATTCATTTTCACAATTTTTTTTATCTCATATGGATCAACACTCCAAACTGGATCTGTTGCCCTGATGCGAGTGTCCCCTTCCGCTTCTCCCGGTGAATAAAGGTATCTCACTTTCAAACCAAATGGTAATAGTTTGCTTGATGAAGACTCTCCTTCAACAACATTTATTGTTTGTTTTCTGATTGCTTGTACTGGTTTTAGACCTTTAAATTCTTCATTATTCATTGCGCGCAAAACTGAGGGCAGTCTTTTTACCCATTCTGTGTTGCGAGAATTGTCAATCAGCTCTCTGTGATACTGGTAGGAGAAAAGTCTTTCAGATAACTGTTTGTTAAAGTTTTCAACCAAACCCTGTGATCTGTGAACACCCGGAATGCCTCTTTTAATGGTAACTCTATGTTTTAACAATAATTGATTCACTTGACCTTTAAATTCTTTTCCATCATCGACTTGAATCATGCGAGGATAAGTTAACGGGCCTCGTTGATATATCAGTTGTATAGCGACAGCAACAGCAGAAGCACTCTTTTGTGTTAATGGTTCAGCATCTTTGTATCTTGAAGCTATGTCAATGACTGTAAGTGCGTACTTAAATCTTTTTCGTCTAATCGTATCATGGGGTAAATATAGAAGATCCATTTGATGGGTGTCGTTTGGAGTTATATTCACAAAGTGTGGTCTTTGTATTCGTTTAGGCGCTGGTAGATAAATTTGCCAAATCGCTTGTTTAGATAACCATTCCTTTGCTGTTTGTTCACTGACTCCAGCTGCTTGGCTTAGCTTTTTAATTGCTGTTATTCCCTTCCAATATCCTTTTGGCGAATAATAGATCTTGTTCATTTTTTATTCAGCCAATATTATGTGCAACAAAATACACAGCGGTCATGCCAAAGACAATAAACAATATTTCTTGCATCTTTTGTTTTTCTGATGGTTGATAAAAGTCGCTGAATTTTGGTGGGGGCAATGTTTCAACTTGTTTGCCTGTTACTAGAAAATATTCTTTTATTGCCTGGTCAACATCTTTAAATGTGTAAGCTGCATGTCCCTGTTGTTTAAGTCTGTCGTTAATAAAATCTAACTGCTCCATTCTTTGCTTTTCATAGGTGTCTTGTGCAGCGGCTAGTTGCTCCATAGCTCTGTTATGTCTTTTTCTCTCATCGTTATTTTGTAGTTTACTAAACGCGTAATTACTTCCGCTGAAAGCAAGCGCATTAACCACTGCGCCGCCTATCATCATTACGAGTGAAGCCATTTTTATAAATGTATTTTTTTACATATTTATATTTTCTGGAATTATTCCTTGCTTAACTAGAAAATCTTTCGTAGCAAACGAAGCTGTAATGACAGCAATCAGCTTTGCTGAGTCTTCAAAGCCTAGTTTGCCAAGATCTGCTGGTTTTATTTTTAACAAGTTTTTACCAAGCATTGTGTATCCTACACTTAGGCCTCCAATAACAGCAGAATGGTATACAAGGTTAGTAATAGTTTTTTCGGTGCTCATTTTTAAAAAATAAAATAATATTTATTCATTAATAAAACATGAACTGCGATGATTTACTTCCTGAACTTACAAATGATCAAGTTGATGACCAAGCTATTATGCGCCAAAAGGAAAGGCTGTATTCTTTGGCGGCGTGTGGAAAAACAAAACAGTACCTCGGAAATGAATTCAGCATAGAACAGATTCAACAGATGTCGCCACAAGACATTGTAAAGTATCACAACAGGTATGAAGCGCAACTGGGGTCAAGAATGGTAAAAAGTGTTGGGCAAACGGTTCTTAGTTTGTACACTAAACTAGTTAGTAGATTTGCTCCCATTGATTCTGAACAAGATTTTATGTATGATTTAACGCAGGATCCCGTTTTAACAAAGTCATTAGAGTCTCTAGGATGTGATCTATATTACAGATTTGGAACATTGTTATCGCCATTAATCATGGGATTAATTACTTTTAATCATATAGATTTTGTTTCCCTTCAAAATGACCGAGCCAGAAAATCAGCAGAAAACATTGATGGAGAAAGTGACCAGTAAAAAGCCTCCTCATCCTGGGCGTGTTGCAGCAGGAAAAAAATTAGCAGAGTGGAACAAACAAAAAAAATTAATGTTGCAATCACAGAATATAACTCATAATGAAAACATAACACCGCCAACGCCAACAGTTGTTTCAACTGTAAATACACAAGTTGATTCAAGGCCTGCAACACCAAAGTCGTCATGGATTATTTGGATTAAAAGAGTTGGCATTTTTGGCGTCATTGCTGTTGGTGGGGGTGGTTATTACGTTTATAAAACATATAAAGAAAGACAGCAAAAACCAAAGCAGCCCAAAAAATCACAGCCACTAAATACAAAATCTGAACAAAAAAGCATGCCAGAACCGCCAACAACAAAAGATCATTTTGATCCATTTCAGATGGAATAATATTTCAAGAACTTAATAAATAATTATAAGTGACTTGAATAAGAACTTAATAACGACTTGATGACGACTTGATAAAACTTAAATAAGAACTTGATAAGAACTTAATGGCGACTTGATAAGAACTTAATGACGACTTGATGACGACTTGTTAAGAACTTGAATAAGTACTTGAATAAGTACTTGAATAAGAACTTGATGATGACTTGTTAAAAACTTGAATAAAAACTTGTTAAGAACTTAAATAAGAACGTGATGCCGACTTGAATAAGAACCTAGAACGACTTAATGACGATTTTTTTTCACAATTAATTGTTACATTCTTTTCCGGGGAGACAACTCCCTTCTGCCTTTATGTAGTATCTAGGTCAGACATGTCTGGCCAGGGCTTACTCAACTGCACAATAGCCGAGTCAAAGCGCCGCACTGTTTCTGGGTTCGTGTCAAGTTACACATAACGGATGTAAGGGCGTCGTTTACTGCAGGCCGCCCACGCGGCATTGTATAAATTTAGCCGGCTAAATTCCCCACCGGCGTCGTTTAGTACAGGCGTTAGACGTCATTGTATAAATTTAGGCGGCTAAATTCCCCACCTCAAAATAATCTTTTCCCAATTTTATGTATTAAAAGCAGCATTTTTATATTTAAATCTAAAAGCATTTAAAACAAATATTTATTAAAAAGTAGTGACTAAAAAGTAAGGTAAGATGCACTTTATTTAGCTTTTGGTGTTGTTTTAACAACTTTAAAAACAACTTTACTCTAGGCAAATAAAAACAACTTTACAAGTAGACACCATGTAATTGTAAAGCGTTTGTTTGTGTACAGTATATATATAAATCTTGAAGTTAACAACATTGGGGATATGCCTGCAGTAGTTTTAAATACTTGGTTGTCATGGCATTGAAAAGTCTAAATTTGCCCTCTTCCCTGCCCTCAAGTGATCCTTCCTACTTTCGTATTGGGTCACTGGCGCGGCTATAAACGCCCGTAAACCCAGAATATGGTCACTGGCGCGGCTATAAACGCCCGTAAACCTAAAATGGTCGCCCTGGTGCGGCTATGGGAAGGACCACTAAAATGGGGGTGAGGGGATTGCCCAAATTAGACAAATAGAAAGCAGGCAAACAAGTATAAAAGTATACTACTGTTGGAGGCATATTCCCAAAACCCTTCACATCTGGCCGTGTTATATGTGACCCTCTGGGTCTGGCTTGGGGCCCTAGGGCGCCATAGGGTCTCAAGTGAGATCCAGAGGTGATCAGTAATGCGGCCAGATGTGAAGAGTT